>CM064528.1:42101925-42173620 GCA_032716605.1 Paralithodes platypus
TCGTCTCGGAACCCAAACGTCAAGCCAATCAAGTCAACAAACCACTCGATTTTTGTTAACTAACACATCCTTTTTATGTTTTTTCTTATAATTTACAACTGTTTTTTGCTATTTATTTTCGATTTCTAATATGTTCGTTGTTTAAACTCCAGCTCGAGTCGGCTCGAAGAAAATCGATAATGGTGGCAATTTAGTAAACAGGCTTTAAATAAAACCCGCATGAGTATCGTCGTGTGGCCAAGATTAGGCCTACTCGGTTTATGGAAGTTTTATTATGAAATATAATTTAGATATTATGGTAAGTTGGCTACCTACTTTTATGTTGATTAAATAATAAGTAACCTACGGTAATGATAAGTAAATGATTGTAGGCTAGGCTATATTGGCGAGTTTCCTTCCGTCACTCAGAATCGGAATGGCTTTGAAAGTCATTAAACAACAACTTTCTTACTGTATGTGATATATCCCATGGCCTGTCAGGGAATTGGCGAGGTTCGGATAATGCCAGGTCGTATATGGGGGAGATTACTGATGTTAAAATGTAAAACTTGCCAAACTAAACAAACCAAAATTGGGACAAGGACAATATAAAGTCAAATTAAATTATCAAAATCGCTATGTGGAAACAACGCTTACTAAAATAAAATTTATGAAATAAAAAGAACACAATCCACCACATAGGGTGTACATTACTACATGAATCAAGTTAATCTGTTTCCCAAGCAAACTAATCGCACACATAACAACGCACTATCGTCACGTTAAAGGAAGTAGTCAACTTTGGGAAGGTCCGGGACGTTCTGGGCAAATTTTACTAAACTCTGCATGAATAAAGAAACTACATGTTAAATGTCAAAAATATTATTTAAAATCAAATTTGCAACATGACAAGACATTAACAATAGTACAAATACAAATATTGATAAGATATCTATACTATTACAAAATAATATATAAAATACAGTACAGCACTCACTAACGATAGTGCTATCGGGTAGGTACCTGTAAGCATAGCATGCCTCAAGTGACCCCTATCAAGAACTACCCTACAAATAACCTACATTTATAGCACAAATAAACTAAGGAAATCGCAAAAGTAAGCAATTGATACTATCGACAATGAATACATATAATATAAAGACAAATACTTGCAAAATATGAAGTAACAACAGATTTAAACAAAGAGTACTCTTTTAACAAGACCAATAATTTTTAAAAATCATCAATATTAATATATAAATTAATAAAATGTAAAACTTGCAAACTAAACAAACCAAAATTGGGACAAGGACAATATAAAGTCAAATTAAATTATCAAAATCGCTATGTGGAAACAACGCTTACTAAAATGAAAATTATTAAATAAAAGAACACAATCCACCACATAGGGTGTACATTACTACATGAACAAGTTAATCTGTTTCCCAAGCAAAACTAATCGCACATATAACAACGCACTATAGTCACGTTAAAGGAAGTACTGTAGTCAAGTTTGGGAAGTCCGGGACGTTCTGGCAAATTTTACTAAACTCTGCATGAATAAAGAAACTATATGTTAAATGTCAAAATATTATTTAAAATCAAATTTGCAACATGACAAGACATTAAAATAGTACAAAATACAAATATTGATAAGATATCTATACTATTACAAAATAATATATAAAATACAGTACAGCACTCACTAACGATAGTGCTATCGGGTAGGTACCTGTAAGCATAGCATGCCTCAAGTGACCCCTATCAATAACTACCCTACAAATAACCTACATTTATAGCACAAATAAACTAAGGAAATCGCAAAAGTAAGCCAATTGATACTATCGACAATGAATACATATAATATAAAGACAAATAATTGCAAAATATGAAGTAACAACCAGATTTAAACAAAGAGTACTCTTTTAACAAGAACAATAAATTTAAAAAATCATCAATATTAATATTAATAATAAAAATAATAGAAAATGAAAAAGATAAACAATAAATACACACAAAAAAGTAAGCAGAGGTTATACAAGAAACTTCAAGTTAAAAATGCTTGATTAAAATTATTGATGTCAAATTTTAGAATACAGTCACAATAATTGACCCTGAAAAAGATTAAATTTATGGAACAATTTACTTGCCTCAAAACCTCTGTCCACTAAGAGTCTGTATAGTAACCTAGCTCTAGCCCAAAAGTCATCTACTTTAGTGCAGATTTTACAAAATCTTATTAATTGGGAATAAAAACAATTATAAGTTATTTTACTATCGATATTACTACTAGGGAAAGGAAAGTTAATTACGTTAAAATTAAAATCATCAACTTTGTGATATACTTTAAGTATGCACTGTTCATTAACAATCTCTATATTTATATCAAGAAAATTTTCAATTTTATAATTTACGTTAACATTGTGTGAGGGGAATAGAATTAGGGTAAATAAGTTTAGCAACTTGATTAAAATTTAACAAATTGCAAACAAGAATATCATCAATATATCTACTATTACTTAACAGTTTAGCAAGTGCTAATTTTTCTGGAATTTTATTTTTCTGGCTACTGTCAACTAAGTCTTTTATATATTTAAATTCTAAAGCAAGCAAGAATAAGTCTGCAATTAAAGGGCTAGCATTTCCACCCATAGGAATTCCTAATATTTGTTTGAAAATGTACGGCCCGAATCTAACATAAGTATTGAAAAGGAGGAATTTAAGGGCATCTTTAAGTTTAGTTCTATCAAAATATACAGAACTAGTGGGAGTAGAGCTAAGTGATGCATTATTAAAATATGTATAAACATTTATGAAAATAATTACCATTCCTAACGAACCTGTCAAAGTGCAAATCTATAATAAAGCAAAGCTCTGAAATATACTAAATCTAAAGGCAAATTGGTATACAAAGTTGAAAAGTCGAAGCTTTGTACCGAGGTAACTTTCGGCATGGTATTTATTTTATCAATAACTTCTAACGAATTGTCAACACTCCAATAATAGTTAATGCCAGTTATTCTCATGATGGTATTACAATATCTTTTATGAGTACTTTTAATGTATTTTAAGCAATTTACGACTTGTTCTGATAGAGGTTTTAGTGGTAGCAAATTTTGCTCCGGCAATAAAGCGATATTTATAAGGTCTTTTATGAAATTTAGGTAACAATGTATAATTTTGCAAGCACTTGTTCTTATCAGAAAGTTCAATATCAAATATTATATTTTTCTTGGTATGTTCATCGATTAAGTTATCAATATTCAGATTATTTTGAATTTCATAAACAGAATTACCGCAAATATTTTTACGTAATATGTTACCATTAATACCTAATTCTTTTTTCATATTTTCAAGATAAAATTTCTTACATGTGAAGCTATAATTATTGCTGGCTTTATCTACTGTAGTGATTACAAAATGTTTATGTAAATTTATTAAATCAGCGTTAAGCTTATTATAATTATAGTCTATAAAATCTGAAAGATTAAATTCATTTTTTAGCGAGAAAATTTTATTTCTAATTAACTTAATTAATAATTTAGACCATGCTTCTAGTTCTCTCGCATTGCAGCACGCAATTTTTAACAATTTATCTTTTAATTTATTGACTGAAAAAACAATATCTTTTAAAATTATGTCCCATGTTACTTTATTACTCCCTATTCTAAATTTAAACCCTTTACGACATAGCTCCGCTAATTTGTCGTTTGCAAATGTGTACCACAACCGATATAAATGTACAGTACCAATTAATACGGAAATTCGTCGGGTGCCGCCCATAAGTAATTATTCCCATAAACTATGTTGTTTGAAATTTGCGAGGTCGCATGTCGCCCATAATCTCACAAACTTGGAGGATGGACTGTATTAACATTAAATTTTGTCTAAAATTTTAGAGGAATAATTTAAAGTGGATATAACTTTATCTTTAATAGGGTTATCTTTGGATTAGCTTTAATATATCCCATAAAAGCAGACTATATTCTTAAATTTATTTGTGAAATTATTTTATTATTTAGAATATTTTCTATAAAAGGAGCAAAACTTTTCTTTTGTAGGCCTTTCAATGAATCGTTTAATTTTTTGAATTCCGAAACTTCGATATAATGAATATAAATTATTGACAATCATGTTCATATCAGACCTGTTTTTCTTTTTATTAAATTAATTTAGTCTTCTATCACCGTGTCTACCAGGTCTTCTGTTTAAAACAGGGAAGTTAAAATATGGGTTATTAAAATAGTTTTTTAATAAATCTTTATACAAAATGTTGCCTACAAACAAAAACAATAAAAAAAAGTTTAACATAACTAAAATAATCTGCCAGATGTTTACCGCTTTAGAGATGAAATCCGAGGGAATCCGAGAATCCGATCGTCAAATGCGCAAGACGCCGCCATCTTTGTATGACGTCATCACTAAGCAGACGCTTACAGTGCACTCGTATCTGTGTTGACAAAAACAACCGTTTGCAAGTTTTTTGTGCCTGAACCCCCTTATCTCTCGCGTTTATTATAACCTCTAGTACATCTGGTGATAGGGATGGTGGGCCTGGTGGTAGCAATGAAGGAAATTCATGCTCAAAACACAGAGCAAAGGCCAGACCATGGACGAAAGCGGTGGAAATGCCTAGACGAAGTTAGGCTAGGCTAAATAGGCTATGACAATGATTTAAAATAAAGTCTGTGTGGTAAATAGTCTTCTCATAATACGTATTTATACGTATTTTCCTCATAATATGTATTTATTGGATGTATTTGGGGTGAAATGGGTACTTGAGGGGTGACTGGACGAAATTAGAACCTAGGCCTAGCCTAGGCCTAAACAAAATCCCATGATAGAAACAATGCCCCAATCTACAGTATTTATAATGTACCTAAGTTTTATGGTTAGGACTGTTATTTAGCCATGTCTACATTATTATTTACAATGCATAAGATTTAGGCCTACCTTATGTAGACAAAAAAACATGTTTTCATAGGCTAAAACTGGGAAAAAGTGCAACTTTTAGAATGCGCATGGAACCGATTAGAGTTTTCCCCATAAGAACAGTGCCCCGATTTTGGCTGTTTCAATCTTAGCTCGATTTCTGCGAAAACCGATTAGGAGCTAAGATGGGGGCTCCACTGTGTAACAATGCACCATCGTCATGTTAAAGGAGTTAGTCAATTTGGGAAGTCCGGGAAATTCTGGTAAACTTTACTAAATTCTGTACAGTATGAATAAAGAAACTACAATTTATATCAAATTTTATATTAAGCTAAATTTGCAATTTGACAAGATATCAACAAAAGAACAAAAAACATACAGCACTCACTAACGATGGTGCTATCGGGTAGGTACCTGTAAGCATAGCATGCTTCAAGTGACCCCTAACAATTACTACCCTACAAATAACCTACATTTATTGTACAAATAATTATTAATATTATTAGATTTATTAGTGGTTTTGGATATTAGCACAAATGTCCCCCTCCAATTTTGTGATATCAGGCAGATCGTCAATGATGAAGGGGCCACTAATAAATTATAGGTTTGATCCCCGGAGGGGACAAGAGAAAACCTAATATTTAGTAGTGGCCCCGGAATCATTGACGACGTGGGCCCTCCCGCCATCCCCTTCCCATTCATTGATATTTAAGTAATCTTGATATGTCATTGAAGGACGATATAATGCAGGAGGATCAGCGTCTGGCTGCGCATGGGAAAATATCCACAAATCGGGAAGCCTGATTATAGCAGTTCTTAACCCTCACAGACCGGTCTCGCCTTCTGTAGGATAGCCCCGAAACCCGTTGGATCTTGCCGAAAATAAAGTAATAGGCTATCCTTATCTTTGTTATTTTAACTGCTAGAGAATTCACACACATATTAAAACGTAGCCCTGTTTCATATTTGTAGACTGGCGTTGAGTAGAGCTCTCTAGGTCAACTGGTTCAGTTGTGATGACGATTTCCGTGGAGAGAGTTTCGATGCGATGTCGGCAATAAATCGCATAATAACACTAATCCTTGTTCTCCAAAACAATAACAACAAAAGTGAGACTTCTCCTTCTTGCTCTTGTAGGTGCGCGTCGCTCTGACCGGCGTGTTTACATGCGTCGACGCACGGCTTTCAAAACAAGCTTAATAGGCTTTCAAGCTTATGGAGCTCAGGAACCCATCCGGGTGCCGGGCCCTAGTTTGTTATGGGCTTCTGAGAGCCCTTCCTGGTACCAGGGTTAATGTGTTTTTTTCTTTTTATTATTTACAAACTTTTTTAGTAATGAGTACCCAATCATAAGGATGATTCCGTAAGAGAATAAGCGTACCCTTATCGAGCGGCTCCTCTTCTCTTCCTACGGCGGATGTTTCGAACAGCTAACGCAAGGGCTTGAAAGGCAGCTATTATACTGTATAATAGGCAGATCGTCAATGATTCCGGGGCCACTACTAAATATTAGGTTTTCTATTCTCCCCTCCGGGGATCAGACCTATAATCTTAAATCTTGACCGCATTGACACCCATGGCGTGAACTTAAGTCAGTCAATAGCCAATCCTGAAGTCCCTAAACAGGGAAAGGATTAATCAACAAATTATAAAAGAGGGGAAAATACAGAGGGTAAATACAGTTTAAAGTATCGGCAACTATTTCGCCGAAACCGATACCAATACCCCTAAAACAGGCCGATGCCACCGATACCGATACACGGGTACATCCCTAAGGAAACAGACAAATAAGGGATATCTAGGGCCTATCGACCAATTAGCTATCTTCCGGTTAGGTTACATTGTTCAGTTAACACGAAATCACATTACACGAGTTCCCATGCTATACGAGAGCATACTGTACTTGTAGGTATAATATTGTGTAGCGGGTAGACCTGTACATATACCAGTACAGTATCGCAATAATTAGGTAATGTTACAATATTTTTTTTACATTTTACATTCATAAATAGTCCACTAATATACTAGGTTAGGTTAAGTTAGGTTTTGGTTAGGTAAGGTTAAAGATATTGTTCAATGTTTCTTAGTAAATAGGCATCTGAAAAACAGGGGATGGATGTAGTGTCCGGGCGTACGGTCGTCATGTTTACATAGGTCGATTGCCGCGGTTAAGTTCGCGTCTATTTTGACGGCGATTTCTTTCGGCATTTTGCCCCCTGCTGGCAATATATATAATGACAATATGTCATGGGGGGGTTGAGGGGGGGGCCCTCAACATAGTATTGTATCCAATGGCAGTCATAATAGACGGGAACATGATCGCAAGTGTCCTCCGCCGCCACCGCCATCATGTTTACATGGTCGATTGCAGCGGTTAAGTTTGCGTCTATTTTGACGGCGATTTTTTTTCAGTTATTTGCCCCCTGCTGGCAATATATATGATGATGAAAATATGTTATGGGGGGGCTTTGCCTCCTCAACATATCATTGTATCCAACGGCAGTCAAAATAGACGGGAACATGATGGGCAAGCGTCCCGCCGCTCCGCGTAGTGTAAATAATGCTGGCGGTACGCCCGAACTCTACATTCTACCCAAAAACAGTTCTACCCGCTACACAGGATCTTACCCTGATTTCTAATATAATCATTCATTAATAAATAATTGATATAACTCATTTTGTATTGGGACATAGTCCGAATTCACCCCAGTTGATGGTACTAACCTGGACCCGTGATATGACCTGAGAGACCTGGCGCTGGTGTTGCAAGAGTCGGATGGTCTGTAGTACCAGTGGGTCCGTTCGACAGAACTCTCCAGGCAGGCTGCACATTCAAAAGATAAGAGAAACATTAGTCTAGCTTACTAGCACATCACTCTCGTACACCCTCTTAGTCATTCTCTCACTTCCCATACGTTCCATATGGGTGAACCATCTCAAGGTGTTCCTTTTCACACTTTCTAGCACATCTACCTCCACTCCACACCTCCCTCTTACTTCCTCATTTGTCTGTCTATCCCTCCATGTAACACTGCATGCACTTCTCAAGTAACTCATTTCCACCCCTCTCACTCTTGGTCTGAGTCTCTCCACCAACGTCCATGCTTCGCTTCCGTAAGTCAGTGTCGGGATATCCACACTGTCATGTAAGGACTTCTTCACTTCCATGCTAACCACCCGATTGCTTGTTACTGCTTTCAGCGTTCCTACAACCCTCTTCCCCTCTCCTGCACTTCTTCATCCATACTCCCATCTTTACTCAGCACACTGCCCAGATACTTAACTGAGCTGACAATCTCCATAGCCTGACCGTTCAACTTCACCTCACACTCTGTGGCTTCACCCCTTTCGAAGACCATACCCTTGCTCTTCCCCGCATGTACCTTCAGATTCCGGTTTTTGCACACTGTTCTAAACATATAATTATACCAGACCTTGCAAAATCCCCATTCATGTATCTATCCATCAGCAAACAGCAGTACAGGTAGCTTCCACTCGTTTCCCTCCTTATTAACGTTTATAGGTTTGAGTCCCGGAGGAATGAAAACCTAATATTTAGTAGTGGCCCCGAAATCATTGACGATATACCTATTACATAATTATAGGTTTGACTCCTGTAAGGAGATAAAGAAAACCTAATATTTAGTAGTGGCCCGTAATCATTCACGAACATGCCTATTACATAAGGCATCCTCTTCAAACACTAATCCGGCCGTAGTTTGAATCTACCGCGCAGAGCATTTAAAAACTGAGGAGCCTTCATCATGAGCGCACGCGACCTCACTCATGGCTTCAGTCATTATGAATTGGGTTCTCACTACGAAAAAACTTTGTAAAAAATAAAAACAAAAATAAAATAAGAATAACTATCTAATAAGCTTTCCATCATATCGTGGATGTACTTGTGTGGATTTCTGACCAGAAGCTGATTCAGGCGTCATTCCTCCTTCACTGACATATCAAGTAAACCAAAATCCTTAATACATCAACGAATGGGAAGGGGACGGTCGGGAGGGCCCCAGTCGTCAATGATTACGGGGCCACTACTAAATATTAGGTTTTCTTTATCTCCTTACAGTACAGGAGTCAAACCTATAATTTATTAGTGGCCCCTCCATCATTGACGAACATGCCTGATTTCTAAGACTGGAGGGGGACATTCGTAATCATATCATAACTCTATAAAAGCAGATAATAAAAACAACCACATAGTATTCTTACTTTTGAAAATATATTTAAATATGGCATAGACCAAAAATATACAAGAAAAAGGGGTTCAGGCAGGTGCGTGCTTCAAAGAAGCCTGCCTGACAAAAAAGGGTAACCCTGAAGATTCTGAACACAGATCTGTAGTTACAAAGGCACCCCACTTAACGAGTGGTGACAAAAATAACAAGTTATAAGTTTATATGTGCACATAATAAACCCCAAAATAATCGTGGAGAGAAATTGCAAAGGATCTCCACTGTTCTAATATAGACTGCTTTCGCAGCTAAAACTACTATAACAACTCCGTTGTTTTGTACTAACATTGTACTAGCACAATTTCTCACTGAGAAATTTTCATATCACATTAACCTTGAATTATATCACAGCTCTCATACTCCGGCGGGGTCTAGGGTGTCCTATGTCAACTGACTGCACCCCCCCCCCCCCCACCTTTCTCGTGAAAATAAAGAAAAGTGACTGCAGGGCCACCTAGACCCTCTGCCTTAAAGCTATACATGGTAAGGAAGGTTTGACTAGCGCAACTGATAAGTATCTAGACAAAAAAACGTATGATTAGACGCCCACAACTGAGTGGACGCGATATCTTCTACTGAAATTTTTTTCAGGAAACGTAGAGGCTGCCCATTTGCGTAAATCGTGGGCCCTACCCACAACGCCGGGATTACTCTCTTTAATGGACTTCGACCAGAAGAGAGGCTAATCGTCGTTTAAGTAAGCGTTTTACCCGTACTTGCTACCCATAAAGCACCTTGGGGGTTAAGAGGAGTGAGGTATAGAGGGAGTTTGTGAGTCTCCTCGGACGCAAATAGATCCACTTGTGGATGGGAGAGCTCTGCAATCATTAGGTTGAAAATGGGTTTGCTTGAAGCTCCCATTCTACTGTCGTGCTCTGTCTCCGGGGGACAGGGCGTCTGCCCAGACGTTCGCTACGCCTGGGAGATAAGATGCGTGAAGGTAAATGTCTAGTCTGTTGGCGAGAGTAAAAATCTCTTCCGACACGTTTAGCAACCCCCTTGACCTCGTTGATCCTTGTTTCTGAATACAGTGAACTGCATTCAGATTGTCCATTCTGAAGGCCACCGACTTGCCCCGTAGCGCCGGGCCGTGAGCCTGAAGGAAATACAAGGGGACTAGTAATTCTTTGACATTGATGTGAGAGATTTCTAAGTGGGACCAAAGCCCCTGACCCTGGTGCCCCTGATTTGACTGAAATCCCCACCCTATTGTGCCTGACGCATCCGTGTCTACCCATACCGTTGGTGGAGGAGAGGTCCATGACATTATTGAGTGCAACGTTTCCCTCCTTGCCCAGACCGCTAGTAAGGTGTGGATTAATTTCGGGATGGGCCATAATTTTCCCGCCGGTAAGAGCGGGAAATATTTGTTGCCTTCCAATATTAATCGTTTTACTTTCAACCGGCCCAACTTGACAGTTAGTTGAATCCAGTTGAGAGAGCCTATCAGAGACTCCCAGACCCTCCGCGTCGTAGTCAGACTGTGAAGAAACATGAACAGTTTCCTGCGAAACCTGTTGCGATTGTCCACACTCTGACTCAGAGTGAGAGCGGCCGTGTCCCAGACCAGCCCTATCCACTGAATTACTCGTGAGGGAACAAGGTTTGACTTTACCAGATTTACCTTGAAGCCTAGAGTTTTGACATGATTTAAAATAATATTGACATGTTTGACGCATAATTGTTGTGTCTCTGCTACCCCAGCCAGTCGTCTAGGTACCACAACACTCTGATCCCCTGTTTTAACAATGGCATCAGGGCTTGCCTGAATCGAGGTGCTAGGTTCAAGCCGAACGGCATCCTTTGAAAAACAAAATTTTGGTGCCTGATCCTTAAGGCCAAAAACCTTTGAAATCTTTTGTTGACCGAGACGTGCCAATAGGCGTCTGTCAGGTCTAGTGAACACATCCACCCTCCCGGCGGAAGTGTTAGCCTGATTTGGTGTACTGTTAACATTCTGAAAGATTCGTTGTGAATGTGAAGGTTCAGATAAGACAGGTCTACGACCGGCCTCATCTGAACACTGTCCCTTTTTGGGAACCAAAAATAGTTTGGACGTGAATACAGGGTAATTTGGGGGGACCGGGATGATGACATTCTTGGCAATCATTTCCTGGACCAGTGACTCCACCTCTAAAGAAACAAAATTCGCCGTTGTCGGCTGACGTAAGCGAGGTCGCCGGAGCCACTGCCAAGTGATGCCTTTGCGTGCCACCATCCGTGCCCAAGTGTTTAATGGCCATGCTTGGTGACACGTTCGGAACGACCCAGTTAGCAGACAAGGGTTCGCCGGCTGTACTACCTCGGTTCCTCCGGCCTTAAGGTTGGCAACCGGGAGTGAGAGAGACTTTAGTTTTTTTTGATGGTGGGGTTGGTGGTGCTGGACGCTTTGCCGGCTGGCTGGTGTTGGCCGAAGACTGGCCCTGACCTGGCTTATGCTGGCCGTGTCCTCTCTGACCTGAAAACCTACCCTGTCTATGCCTGTACTGACCTTGGGGGGAGTGGGAGGACTTAGGCAGAAGAAAGGGTTTAGATCCCCCTGGCTGAGCTTTAGTAGTTGGCCTGTGTTTGGGGAAGTTAAATGCAGGTTTCTTAGAAGGGGTGGGACTGTGCTTAAACGGCCTGTGCCATATTGAACACCGTTTCAACACTTCAGGGGACATTAAAGAGGGAGTAAGCCACTGGTGACATGATCACCTGATTCGCAATGCGATCAGGTAGCTTGCGAACTAAAGACATTCTGAGATCTTTCTTGCTCATACCGCCTCAAGCAAGGCGGTGCGTATGTCACCCAAGGATTGGATCGACGACTGGAGGAGCAGTCGCCGGGATAACTCAACCGATCTTCTGGCATTCCACTTCTGCGATTGCCTGAGTGGACCGCAGTAAAGATTTAGCCACCTGTTGAGGACACTATGTACTGAGAGAACAGGCGAAAAGCTTTCCCCCTTAGCCTAAATTCTCTGTCTAGGGAGTAAGGGGTACGGGTAGTGAAAGGGTCTTTTAGCTCACAAAGATTAATCTTAGGGGCAGCTAGGAAAGAAAACAAAGCTGACGGGACTCCGCCGGCAGAACCTAACGGCATGGAGAACCATGAATGAGTATCCTGAGGGATCTGGTGGGAAGATTTAGAAGTAAATGTGGTTGCAAAGTTTTGAGCCTCTATCTCCCAATCTACCCAAGGTCCTGGACCCAACTGCCCCACCTTCAAAACTGGATTAGCTGCTTCGTCTGTGACGGTCTGTAAATCAAGTTCAGGAGTGAGAGCTGAGCAGAGTCTTAATATCATTAAACCCATCCAGCTTAGACCAGTTCTGAAAATAGTTTCGAAGCTGAGGCAGGGGGTAAAGCTGGCTTAGTAGCATACACTAAAATAGTCTTGGTGATAATAACTAGGTATAGCCTTGATGTTTACGTCCAGTACATTTCCCAAATTATCCAGGGCCCTTAATTTCTTTGATTTATTGCCCTGGATGACCCACTCACGCGGGTGACCGGGAGTTCCCCTGACAAGGTAGGTTGGGCGAGCTCTGGGTTAGTGGGGGTCAAAAGGACCCATGACTCGTCTGGTCCATAAAGCAAGGGCATAGCCACCTTTCTGAGAGGCGCCTTGTCTAGAGGGGTGGGATTGACCATCCGTGATGACCCTGACATTTGAAGTTGTCAATGCCGCTGTAGCAGGCTTAGTAACCCACTGATGGTGACAGAGTGGGTGGGTTAGGGATCTTAGATAAAGCAATCGAAGTCATCAGAGGCCGTACCGTAGAGCTTGTCATGGGAGCCCCCAAGTCCATTGTGGGTTTTCCTGTTGTTGGCCAAAAAATTTAGATAAAGCATCAGTAAGTAGCCCATTAATTTCTTGCGCAGTAACAAATTGGTTAGAGATGAACTTACAGGTGAATCATTAATATCCTGCACGGCGTCTAAGCCTGAGCCTGGAACTCTTGCCCTTCCATCTCCGAAATAATTGAAACCTCGTCTTCTCCTCCTGATCCTCCTGAGAAGACCCCGCCGAAGCTGGGGTACCTTGTTGCCAAGATAAGTCAGGAATAGAGGATGGGATCGCCGCGTCCCTGTGGACATCAGCTACTGTGTGACTCGTTTGAGTCGGACGTGGGTGGTCAGACCCTGGCTGAGCAAACCGCCAAACACCGAGGCCCTGGCCTACACTCTCTTGGGAGTCTGAAACATTCTCAATTATTGAACCCCCTGAACTTTCCAATTCCAGGGTTAAAATATTAATAGGTAAATCCTCTTTAGGGACAGGCACCGCACTGGACCCTTGAGACCTAACACAAACTTTGTCTGGGGTAGAGGTACGATGAGAGGCACTAGAAGCTGGTGAATGTAGGGAGGACTTTCGTTTCTGGGAATCCTTTTTGGAGGATTTATGGCTACGGTGTGACCGAGAACTACTCCTAGATTTGGAGGATCATCGCCGTGACCACTGGTGGAACTATAGCGTCCTACTCTTCTTACTCGCTGGTGAAGAGGCAAGACTAGAAGACTGGCGTCTGAGAGGTGACCTAGACCGAGATCTCGCCCGAGACGAGGAGGCGGATGCCGGGGGTGTAGGCTCTCTTGGACTTTTCGGTGTAGTAGCAGAAGATCCAGAACCCTGACCAGTCTCCGCCGGCTTATAACTCATGACTCTAGAGGAACGTTTAGGGGGAGGGTGTTCAAATAGCAATCTATCCCAAAGAGGGACGTTGTCACATTGAAGTGATTTATGCGCAACAATCGTAGTGTAGGCTGCCATCTGTTGCCGTACTTCTCTTAAAGCTACTGCTGCGGTCTTATCATTGTCGCAAAGGACCTTGACAGCTAATTGGGAGCAAAAAGAACAATTGCGCATTACCCAGAAACCCTTGAACGGTCTAGACATTTAACACACCTTATGCAAAGGGTATGCGCACAATAGGGATACCGGCACAAGGCAGGGGTAGTGCATAAAGCAAAGACTGGGGCTGAGGTAGCCATGACAGAGACTGGTGGGGGAAAACTACCGCCGGTTCTGTATTGGTCCGCCGGAGCCCAGCTCTGGAAAAAAAGAAAATTTCCAGGAATTAATGCTCATAAGGTTAACCCAACATGTTCGCATACAAGTGTTAATAACCCACCGGATAACGAGATGTAATGACACAACGATCACAGCATGCTACGCGGCGGGGTTCAGAATATCTAAACAAATCTGTTGACGAAAGTGAAGATACCCTCTGACATAATATAATTGTCCAGCATGGCGATTATAGTCTTTCTGGTGGTGACTGTCTTAAGATTCAATTTTTTTGGAACAAAAACAACCCCCCATAAAGACGCCGGCCCTTGAAATATTTTAGTAGAATAACACAGGGCAGGCTGACACGAGATCTGATTTCTAACGAATTGTCACAAAAAGATCGCCGTAAGGTTGAAGGCGGCGATACCTAATTGTATCACTAAATTAAGTGGTTAAATCGAAATTGAATTTGTAAATTCCTTATTTCCTCCACCTAGGAGCACCCCCGGGTGTGAAAAACGATGTTAACCCTAATTGAACCTTCAATCGCCGTAAGTATAAAGGCGGCGATACATATGCATCAGTTAAAATGGATTGGTTAAAGAACTAAATGACTTAGTTGTTCATCCCACCCTACCAAGGTACACCCGCCGGGTGAGATGTCAAAAAGTTAACCCCATAAGTTCCTGTCCCCACTTCTTTGTAAAAGATCGCCGGGGAGGAAAGCCCTTAACAACAGCTAGGTTTTTCATGTGGTTTTGTAAAACCTGGTAGAAAAACTACATAAACGTATGTTCGCATGAACAAAGTTTTATAGATGGGTACAGCCATTTCCGCCGGGAATCAAAGGGTGCCTGAAACCAGGGACCAACAGAGACGCAGTCCTGGAGAGCCACAGACACCTCATCGACGGGGACCCCAGCCTGTGTTAAAACCACGTGTGGCCCAACACGGCTCTCGGAAGGGTTTTTTTTCATGGTGAAACCGAGAAAAAACCCGCCGGAAGGAAACCCACCCGATCAGAAACCATCTGAACGTACAACGGACACGAAGGAAGCCACGCACGACTAACCTAAGTCCAACACAATAATCCGTGGAATTAGCCAATACACAACTAAACCAGGAACCAAACATAGTCCGAGGAATTAGCCAATACACAACTAAAACCCGGATACACATGGCACAGTATGGCATATTTATAAATAATAAACAATAACACTTGTATATGTGGCAAAGCTACGAGCGGCTGGCTAGGCCTAAGTAGACGGCATAATAAAAGTTGAAATATACACCAAACACTGGAAATATCACAACAGGAACCACCGCCAACACACCACTGTAGCAAATACTTCCGGCAAAGGGAAGACTGCCACGGGACCCAGAAAAAACTTCACTAAGTGAAGAAAAATACCAAGGGAACGTCAGTAAGCAAAGCATACCTCATCAGAAAGATAAAAGGCAGCAATAACTAACGCGTAATGAAAGCCGCCTGCAACACAAGCTAACTAACTGTGAAAAAGTTCACATGTCCACAACAGGACCACGAGGGAACATCCGAAATAGATGCCCCAAACACACGACCCAAAATACACTGCACTGCGGGCAACCAGCCCATGACACTCCTGCTACACATATCCTAACCTTACTCGATACATCCCGGAGTAAACAAATGAGAAAAAACTCACTAGGGACGCAACAAATGCGGAATCAGCGGAGCGTGGGAGACACGTCCGGGCAGGCTGAACGCAGAGCAGAGAAGGAGGAATGACGCCTGAATCAGCTTCTGGTCAGAAATCCACACAAGTACATCCACGATATGATGGAAAGCTTATTAGATAGTTATTCTTATTTTCTTTTTCTTTTTCTTTTTTACGAAGTTTTTTCGTAGTGAGAACCCAATTCATAATGACTGAAGCCATGAGTGAGGTCGCTGGCGCTCATGATGAAGGCTCCTCAGTTTTAAATGCTCTGCGCGGTAGATTCAAACTACGGCGGATTAGTGTTTGAAGAGGATGCCTTATGTAATAGGCATGTTCGTCAATGATGGAGGGGCCACTAATAAATAGCCCTCTTTCAAGCCCTAGCGTCAGCTCGTTTGAAACAGCCGCCACAGGGAGAAAGAGAAACCACGTCATAAGCGTACGCTAATTCTCTTATGGAATCGTCCTTACGATTGGGTACTCACTACGAACACACTTCGTAAAAAAATAAAATAAAAATAACTTAACAAATGCTATAAGTAACCCCTCATAACCAGCTATGTATTCCATACCGAAACCCAGGGGTTTTGGCCGAAAAACGTCTACGCCTAGGCTACCGTATCTTTGTTATTTTGTCTACAGTACTTCGCATTCCCGCGCATCCCAAGCGTAGATGTGTTTCGTACCTGTAGAATGGCGTTGAGTAGAGCTCTCTAAGTCAACTGGTTCAGTTGTGATGACGATTTCCGTGGAGATAACTTTGTGTGATATCAGCCACTATCTACTTTTCACTGCTTAACAATAACATACAGGCACACACGAACAAGGACGCCTCTCCTTCTTGTGGTCGGAGATGCTCGGCGTCGGTCCAACCGGCTGTTGTTTAAATGCGTCGGACGGACGGCTTTCAAAACAAGCTTATAGGCTTTCAAGCTGCCGGAGCCTCAGAGCCCTTCCGGGTTCCGCGGGGGTGTTTTTTATGGATGCCTCAGAGCCCAACCGGGTCTGAGGGGTTAAGCTTCCCAACTTTGTGGATCTCTTCCCATGGATTCTTATCCGAGACGCTGATCGCTAGCGTAATACCTCCTTCAATGATATATCAAGACTTCACTTAAAGAAATCAACGAATGGAAGGGGATGAAGGGAGGCCCTGCATCGTCAAATGATTTCGGGGCCCCTACTATTGGTTTTCCTTCTTCCCTCCGGGACTCAAACCTTAATTTATTAGTCCCGTCTATCATTGACTATGCTTGATATCTCAAGACTGGAGAGGACATTCGTGACAAATATACCACTAACAAACCAACTATAGGTTGGACACTAAAAAAAGCCTCTTAAATGTTTGTTTATATACAATATTGGTATAAAATAGAAAAGCAAAGTAGACCGCGCACTTCAAAGATAGTCTACTTATACATAACACACAGGTGCATGTAGTAGTGAATATCACATATGAGATTCACTAAATAATGTTTAAGAATATTTATCTTTGACAAAATAATGATACTCCTCTGATCTATTTTTTTTTTTTTTTTTTAACAATACCATGGCTCTATGCCAAGCAGCTGAAAGAGCCGTAAAACATTCAAGAAGGGTAGATATAATTTACAGGTAAGGAGTTGACATAAAAATGAGAAATTGTAGGAAAGGGTATCTGCCATCTGAAGGAGGCATCAGCCACCCTGTGTCAATAAATTTTTAAAAGTGGAGTACAGTATTTAAACTAAATACTGAATATTACAAAATTCAAAATATAAGAAGGAGACAATGGATTGTAATTAAAACTACTAAATCTTGCCCAATATACCACATCTTTGCAGAATGCAAAAATTCTTTCTGCAGAAAAGGAACAGCCCTCAGCCAAGATTGCTCTAAGGCTGAGCGGTCTGCGACTATTTCCAAAGTTGAAAGATGGACATTCTATCAGGATATGTTTAACTGTGAGGAGAACAGCACAATCTGCACACTCCGGCTGGTTTGTCCTTTCCATGAGATAACCATGAGTGAGTCTAGTGTGGCCAATGCGGAGGCGAGCAAGAGCAGTTTCCTCCCTACGAACTTTAGAACAAGCTTCGTGCCAAGGTTCTACAGATGGTTTGATCTCTTTTAGCTTATCAAGTACATTGTCAGACCACTCAGCTTGCCATTTAGATAACACAGCAGACTTAATGAGAGGCAAATCATTGTAGGGGAACTGGAGGTCATCATCAAAGATATCAGCATGCTTAGCTGCAGAATCTGCAGCCTCATTTCCCATGGATTCCCACATGCGCTGGTGTCCAACAGAAAGAGACCAGTTGATGTTGAGATGCAAGTGTGACCACTATTTCATTATCTCTGTAAGTATTGGGCTTCCACGGAATTCCCCTTGTAGGGCCTCGAGAGAGCTTCTAGAATCTGAGCAAATCACGAAGGAGCTCCCCTCAAGGTTCCCAATCATCTTGAGTGCCCGTAGGATAGCGAATAATTCTGCAGAAAATATAGAGGCAATTGGAGAAAGGCGGCGGCTAAACTAACCCCTTCAGTCACCACTGCATACACCGTAAAATCTACACTCTTAGAACCATCTGTATACGCCTTCGTGTCCTCTGCATGTTTTGCTAGCATGCTGAAAAAACAAAGACCTGAAGACCGCGCAGGTGTTTCGCTCTTCACAATATTGTTGAGTTCTCTGCATGATTCACGCGGGGGAATGCTCCAAGGAGCTGGACTCCCCGGCAAATCCCAGACATCGATCCCCTCAGGCAGAACTTCATCAATGAGGTTAGTTGCAACCAAACCAAAGGGTTTCCATGCTGAAGCGGTCGTGAAAAAGACCCTCAGCTGAGAAGAGTCTGCGGCAGATAGGATGGTTTAGGATGTTGCTTGCACTTTAGATAGTGTTTCATTAGGAGGTACTGCCTGTGGAACTTCAATGGCAAGGACCCCAGCCTCCACACATAGACTGCCTGTCCTAGACGACTTGAAGGCACCAATGCTAAGGCGAATGCCAAGATGAAGTACTGGATCAAGCATCTGAAGTACCTTTGGTTTGGCCAGGCCATAAACATTGACAAGCAAAATCAAGCTTCGACTGGATGAAAGCTGTGTAGAGCTGTAGTAGTACCTTTCTGTCAGCACCCCAAGACGTATGAGCCAAACGTTTGACAACATTCATTGAGCGATAGCATCGGGCCTTTAGATCTTTTATGTGCGGTTAACCACGACAAACGACAATCCAAAAGAACACCCAGGAACCGAACATCATCTTTGAACTGAATGGGTTCACCATGAAGACGTAGAGTCCCCCTATCTGGCAGATACGCTTTCTGTGCCTACATAAGTGGACTGCAAAGGTTTTAAGAGTGGAAAATTGAAAACCATTTGACTTTGTCCAACTCTCAATCCTATTTAGTGCCATCTGACGTTTGCGTGTTGTATGAGCCATCTTCCTCCCCATGTAAAATATGCTGAGGTCATCAGCATAAAGGGTGAAGTATACATCTTTAGGGAGGTATCTCTTCACATCATCAATACCTATAAGGAAGAGGAAAACACTAAGGCAACAGCCCTGGGGAGTCCCTCCTCCTGCACCTCATATCATCATCTCAGGCATTCTCCCCAAGATCGACGCACCTGACAAATTCTACGACAGGCCTTCAGCACAAATAGCCGACTAAAATATTGTGTCTGAGGGAAGAAGTTGAATTCATCAACCTCTAGGACAACTTCTACAACAGGCCTACTCTGTTCCGCAAGGATGGCACTCATCTAAACCCTGTGGGTTCAGCACGCATGGGTCGTCTCCTACACGAAGCAGTCCGCAGCCATGGATCAAAAAACGCCATCCGAGAAGAAGCAGCAGTGACATAAATCATCCAACGCCAAGAAAAAAACAGAGGCAACCGAGGACCACCAGCGATAAGGACCGAAGACAGCGAGGACCGAGGACAGCCATGAACATAAATGTAGATCCGACAAGAACCAAAAATATTATTAAAGAGCGTTCCGTGAGTTCTAAAATAACAAATTTAAAGGTTTTCTATGCAAACGCTCGTAGCATACGCAATAAATTTTCAGATTTAGAGGAGCTAGTGTTTACAGAAAATTATGATGTGATTGGCATAACAGAATCTTGGCTCAATACAGAAGATAGAGACTTTTTAGCAGAGTATTCACTTCCCGGTTATGTAATGTTTGAGAAAAGCCGAATAAATCGAAATGGAGGTGGCGTTTTACTTTATATCAAAGAAAGTCTTAACCCTACCCTCTTGTTAAAACCTCAAATTGTGAACGTCGACGCATCTTTTGTGCTAATAAAGAATAATAAAGGTACAAAAATAATACTTGCATTAATATACAGACCTCCAGCTCAATCAGTGCAAACTGACCGAGAAATTTACGAACAAATTGCAGATGTAAGTAACTCACAAGATACCTTAATTTTTGGCGACTTTAATTTACCTGTGACCAAGTGGGGCGATACCCTTGCTTCACACTCCGGACATGACTTGTATACAAACTTGCAAGAGAGTTCGCTTTATCATTTCTTCGAACGCCAACCCGTGGTAATAACGTTCTTGACATTGTACTTGCAACAAAAGAAGAATTAATAGAGAATTTGAATGTTGGTGATGAATTCAGTAACAGCGACCAGCGTACGATAACTTTCACTTTAAATTTTACTAGTAACGAACCAAATAGTAGCATCGAAAAAGTCCCTAATTTCAAGAAAGCAAACTTCCATAAACTTAGAGCTATGTTTAAAGAAACTGACTGGAGCTTTTTAATTAACAATAACGACATAAATACATCTTGGAAGTTATTCGAAACCACTTACCTAAAAGCAGTGCAAGACTGCATCCCATCTAAAATACGGCGTCCAGGCCATAATAATAAGCCCAAATGGTGGAATAAAGATATTTCAAACTGCCTGTTTGCTAAAAAATTTGCTAATGATAGATTAAAATCTTCACAAAATGACGAAGAACGGGTGAAATTTGTAGAGCTACGACGCAAAGCCAAAAAGTTAATTAAGCAAAGTAAAAAGACCTTAGAGTTACATATTGCGAATCAAAGTAAAACAAACCCGAAAGAATTCTATAGTTATATCAGAAAGAAAAAAGTAGTTACTTCAACTGTTGGACCGTTAGTCGATGAAAATGGAGAATACACCAAAGACGAAGTACAAATGAGTAATGCCCTGAATACCTTTTTTGCATCAGTTTTTACAACAGAAGACCTCAGTGATATCCCTACATCATCGCCGATTCAGATTGATAATTCAGATGTTTTAAGCAATATCACCGTTACAGAGAGTGAAGTATTGAATTGTTTAGATAAACTCAAGGTAAATAAAACGCCTGGACCTGATACAATCTCGCCTAGAGTTCTAAAGGAAGCTAAGGATGAGCTCTCCAAACCACTGACATTACTATTCAATAAATCCTTGCAGTCTGGAACTATGCCTGATCAGTGGAAGCTAGCCAACGTAACACCGATATTCAAAAAAGGCAGCAAATCCCTACCCAGTAACTATCGTCCAATTAGCTTAACTTCAGTTGTATGTAAAATGCTAGAAACGGTCATACGAGACAGACTCGTAAATCACTTAGAGGAAAATAACATACTTAAAGATACTCAACACGGCTTTCGTAAAAAACGTTCCTGTTTAACAAACCTCTTAGACTTCTTCCACGATATCCTCAACCTCTACGATGAGAGTAAAGCTGTAGATATTATATACCTTGATTTTCAAAAGGCCTTTGACAAAGTTCCCCACAAATGTTTACTGCTAAAACTAAAAGCGCATGGAATACAAGACGGTGTGTTGAAATGGATAGAAAATTGGCTCAGCGACAGAAAGCAAAGAGTAGTCATAAACGGTAAGGCATCTAAATGGACCAATGTAAGTAGTGGGGTACCCCAGGGATCGGTACTAGGACCAATTCTCTTTCTAATTTACATCAACGACATAGATGAGGGTCTCACCTGCACAATCTCAAAATTTGCTGACGATACAAAAATTGCAAATAGCGTACTCTCAAAAGAACAAGTTGACGATATGCAACACAATCTAGATAAATTGTCATGTTGGGCCCAAATTTGGCAAATGAGTTTCAATGCGGATAAATGTAAAGTACTACATATCGGATACCTAAATGAGAAAGCAAACTATTCGATGAATGGCACTCAGCTTAAGAATGTAAACAGAGAAACCGATCTGGGAGTAACAATATCGAGTAACCTAAAACTGAGTCAACAATGTTCAGAAGTTGTTAAGAAGGCAAACAAAATAATTGGCTTTATAGGCAGGTCATTTGAGCATAAATCCAAAGACGTTATCCTAACCCTTTACAATTCCTTAGTCCGCCCTCTTCTGGAATACTACGTTCAATCCTGGTGCCCTTATTACCAAAAAGATATAAACAAGCTAGAACGAGTTCAACGTAGAGTTACCAAAATGATACCTAGCCTAAAGAACAAACCATACGAAGAGCGTCTTAGAGAATTAAATCTATTTCCTTTAACCCAGCGCAGATTAAGAGGTGACTTAATTCAAGTGTTCAAAATCATCAAAGGCATCGACAATATGAACTGTAGTAAGTACTTCACTATCGACCAATCTAATTACACGCGGGGAAACGGTTGCAAAATTATTGGTAAATCTTTTAACTCACACGAATCTAAGAATTTCTTCTTCAATCGAGTTGTCAACTTGTGGAATGGGCTTCCCCGAAACGTTATAGACTGCATCACCGTTGATTCATTTAAACTCCGCGTAGACAAATATCTCGCATCAAACCCGCGACTGACTGCGTTTGTAAATGAATAACTTTATTTTATCCCCCCCTCAGTTACTAACCCATCTGTCCCGTACTAACTTCCTAATCCTGCCACGGTCATTAGTTCCAGGGCAGTAATTCCCTTTCCAATGTTTCCTTACCCACTCTAAACCACTGTTTGGATCCTCAGTGTTTTGGAGGACAAGCAACCTAGAAGGGTCACTAGATCTGTTGTTGCTTGATTTCCTTTGTACTCCTTTGTACCTCCAGATGAGAACGGACATCGTGCATCTGAACCTGGAACGTCCTATCCAATAGAAAGTTTTTAATGAAGTACAGTACATGATATTGCCTCGAAACCCCAGTTGTAAGTCTCGTGAGAATACCATGACACCAGGTAGTGTCGTAGGCCTTCGCAAGGTCAAAGAACACCGCTGTCAAATGGAGCTTCTTTTCAAAGCTCACTCGAATATGGTGATCTAAATATAAAATAAGGTCTAAATAAGATCTATGTTTCCGGAAAGCACACTGGAACGGGGAGAGATGATCATCCACAAGAAGATTAACCTAGAATTCACCATCCTCTCGACCAACTTGCAGAGGGAACTGGTCAACGCAATAGGTCTGTAATTCTGGGGGTTAGTATGATCCTTTCCCGGCTTAGGAAACCCAAGGACAATTGCATGTCTCCAAGATGTTGGGAAGACATGGGTAGTCCATATGACATTATAAATGGACAGTAGGACTGATAAGGACTTGGGATGTAAATGTCGGACCATTTCATAATGGATGCCATCATCGTTCGGCGCTGTATTCTTAGCCTGGGCAACAGCTTCCATCAGGTCCTGCATAGTGAAGTCGTTGTTATAATCATAGCATTCAATATCGTCAAAAGTAAGATAAAGTAAAAAAAAGAACTGCCAAAAGAGTTATTTACAATGCTAAAAATCGCATTAAGGACCTGGTCCTCGAACAAGTGTGTAACACTGACAATCCCAATGGGATCTTCAACCTAGCTAGGCGAGTTAAAAATGACAGTAGGGATATTATAGGTGAACAGTGTGTTAGAGATGATAATGGGAAGATTGTGTATGCAGAAAATGAAATCAGAGAAGCATGGAAGGTACACTATGAACGATTGCTAAATGTAGAGTTTGAATGGGATAAGGAACAGCTTAGTATCGAAAACCAATATCTGGGCCCCCTCCTTTGATAGCACCAGCTGTAGTGAGCGACGCAATCAATAAAATGAAGGACGGTAAAGCTCCAGGTTGCTCCGACATTGTCGCTGAGATGATAAAAGCCTCAGGGAGATTGGTGTAAACTTAGTCACTGAGTTGATAAACACCATTATTACTATGGTGATGGGCTGGTCTATCAGAGTGAGAACTGAGCGATCTCTGCCATACCCATAGCTTACTCCGACTGTTCCTTTTACTTATGCCTTTCCTAGATCTCAAGTGACGGCGTCTTTTCCGTGGATTGACCTCCCAATCTACCAAGATTGGAAGCCAAAGCGTCACATTTTTCCTTTGCCCCTCAACTTTCTCTTCATAATTGCTGAGGGGCACAGGGCCCTGGGTGGGGCTTTGGTTTCCCGGGCGTTTCCGCACCCTCCTCCGCTCCCCGCCATGGAGTGGCTTCGGTCACCCAGGCTTTATTGTGGTAGGCAGGGAGGGTTCTGTGGGGGCGCTCGGTTATGGCCTTGCTCGGGGCCTTGGGGCTGTTCGGCCAGGCAGCTTGGGGAACAACAACAACAACAACACCATTATTAAAGATGAGAAAATCCCAGAGGATTGGCTCAAAAGTGTAATAGTAAATATATACAAAGGAAAAGGGGATGTGCTAGATAGAGGAAATTATAGGGGCCTGAAAATGCTTGACCAAATCATGAAGGTCTGTGAGAGAGTCCTTGAGGGTTTGATCAGGCAAAGCATCTCTATTGATGATATGCAGTTTGGTTTTATGCCAGGACGTGGTACAACCGATGCTATCTTCATAGTCAGGCAGATACAGGAAAGATACTTACTAAAAGGCAGGGATCTTTACTTTGTGTTTGTGGACCTGGAGAAGGCCTTTGATAGGGTACCTAGAGATGTTGTGCAGTGGGCTATGAGGAAACTTGGTGTGGAAGAGTGGCTGGTGCGTGTGATAATGAAGATGTATGAGGATTCGCGAAGTTCGGTGAGGGTGAAGGGTGTACTGAGTGATGAGTTTGCAGTCCGTATTGGAGTCCATCAGGGTTCAGTGTTAAGCCCCCTCCTCTTTATTATGGTTTTGGAGGCGCTGTCTAGAGTTTTTAGAGGCGGACTCCCGTTGGAACTGTTTTATGCAGACGATTTAGTCCTAATAGCTGACAGTATGCAGGATGCTGAGGCCAAATTCAGAGAGTGGAGAGAGGGCATGGCGAGCAAGGGTTTAAGAGTCAATATTAACAAAACCAAGGTTATGCATTGTAGATTGAGACGAGGCAATGTGGAAAAGAGCGGTGCATACCCATGTGCAGTGTGTGGAAAGGGAGTGGGCGTTAACTCAATTCAATGTAGCATCTGTCGATGTTGGGTACACCATGGGAGTAAGCGCTGTAGTAGAATAAAGGGGCCCCTGCCGAAGGATAAGTCAGAAATAGAGAAATTTGAGTGCGTAGTGTGCAAAGGCGAGCTTGTGTTAAGTGATGATCCTGTGGCTGTGAATTTTGGAAATGAGTCTTTGGAGCTGGTGAACAAGTTTTGTTACCTAGGAGATACCATCTCTGCCGGTGGTAGGGCCGAGGCTGCCACTGTTGCTAGAATTAGGTGTGGCTGGGGGAAGTTCAGAGAATTGATGCCAATCCTGACCATGAAAAGAATGCCTCTCCCCCTGAAGGGAAAGGTGTATGCCTCATGTGTTAGAAGTGCAATGACGTATGCCTCAGAAACATGGGCCGTTAAAGTAGAGGATGTCAACAGAATGGAGCGTAATGAGATGAGAATGGTGAGATGGATGTGTGGGGCCAGGCTACAGGATAGAATAACAAATGTTGAGCTGAGGAGACGTTTAGGTATAAAGAGTACTATATTAGCGAGGTGATGCGTACAAGTAGACTGGGATGGTATGGACATGTGGAGAGAATGGATGAACAAAATTGGGTGAAAAATGCAGGTCTGTGATTGTGGAGGGAGCTGCACCAAGGGGTGGACCGAGGAAGACCTGGGATCGGACTATACGCGCCGATCTCAAATCCAAGAACTTGACAAGTGAAGCAGCCCTTAACAGGGTTGCCTGGAATGCCGCCATTAGGACAAGAGACTGAAACTGCACTGATGTGTGGAACACTCAGTCTTAAAATGTTATGTATGTATGTATGTATGTATGTATGTATGCTTCTCTTCTTCCCGTTTCTTATACCGCTGAAATTCCGCAGAGTAAAGGTCAGCCTTTGAAACAGACTCAAAAGTATCCGCCAGAACATCAGCAACCGCATTGGGGGTATAGATCTTTTCACCATGATGATGCAAAACAGGTGCACGAAGATACGGTTTGCCCTCGATCTGACGAATCTTTCGCCAGACGGTACTCTGCGCAGTGTGACAACTGAATGAGTTTACGTAACCCATCCAGGATGAGTTTTTGGCTTCCTTGTATGTCCTGCTCCTCACTGCTCTGCAACGTTTGATCTCTATTTTGTTCGCAAGATATTTGTTGTTCTTATAGCGGGTAAACGAACGCCTACACGCTAACTTAACCCTAGTACACTCAGACCAGAAAGGCACAGGAGTGACAGGAGTATACTTCAAAGTTCCAGAAGATTTCGGAATATTAGCCTTTGCAGCAGCATTAACTGTAACAGATCTTGTACCATAACGTCCAAATCACCATAGTGCTCATAGTCCTTATCAGTGTCTCTTCGGAAGCCTACCCAATCGGCCCTGCGGAGGACCAATCTTGGGCTAATGGCTGGTTTGTCCCCCCCGATGTCACAGACAAAATTATTGGGTAGTGACCGCTGATAGCACAATCACCATCAACTTCCCAACCTATATCCGAGGCCTCTAGAGGTGAACATAGGGACAAATCTATCACCGTTTCAGAATTATGTTGGAGAGAATAATAAGTCATCTCGCCTGTATTTAAAACAACAGATGGGTGACTATCCAAAACCCTCTGCACCATTGCAGTTATGCATGACATCACCCCAGATGAGACTACGAGCATTAAAGTCTCCCAATAATAAATATGGTTCATGCAGTTGGTTAAGTACACCCACTATCTCCCCGGCAGTAGGTTGCACAACCATATTAGGAGGTATATAGATACTGCAGATGGTGAATAATTTGTGCAGCTGCACCTTAGCAGCTGCCACCTGCAATCTGGTTTGAACCGGAAATTCTTGGTAAGGAATATCTCTCCTCACCAAGAGAGCAGCACCCATTATGGTGCCGAGATCTGCATCATCATGAGAAAGGACTACACTATCTATCTATCTATCTATTGCCTGACGCCGTGATCCCCGAAGGGGTGGCCACGAACGAACCGCCCCCATGCACCTCTGTCCCCAGTCAGTCGACGCCCCTCCCCCAACCAGCACCGCCTTCGTTCATTAATAACATTAAACTGTCTAAAATCATGGTTAGTTTCATTCAGGGCGATGCAAGCTGGTTGGTACCCACTGACATACTCTGTCAGTGCCTCCCTCTTAGATGCATACCCCTGAATGTTCCACTGAATGATTTTGTAACTCATTCAGTAGCAATGGTATGATCTCTTATTTTCATCTACATTCAAAATATAGGGTCCATCCTTGGGTTTTAATTTGCTTGTATCCTCAGGGAGAGGATTATCTACAGGCTCATCAGGGCCAGGGAGTTGCATAGGGCATCCTCCTGGAGAGTCACCATCAGGAATAGTGTTGAGGACGCTAATTTCGTCAGCATTAGAGGGGTTATCAAGGAGTGCAGGGGCAGGAAAGGGTGTGGTATTGCTCACACCCTTATCAGTAGATCCCTGGAATTTTTGCACTAAAGTCTGTGATTTAAAGATGAAAGGCACTGTACCTGAGGCCTGTTGTCCCAGACTCATTCTACTGAATTTGGAGAAGTTACAATCAGGCTCGCCAGATGGGGAGAAACCACCGAAGCCCTCCTCAGAATCTGAAGAGCCCCCCCTTCGTCTCCTCCGCTTCACAGCTTGCCGGGAGCCGCAAGAATGAGTCGGAGAACCCTGGACAAGGACATCAAGAATCTGTTTTGCAGGGAGATTTGATCCCACACTTGAGAGCAGGCTGAACCTGTTGCTGGTAGAGACTCCCGAACTCGTTGGCACAGAGGCGGGTAGATGTGTCGGGTGTCGGGTGTCGTGAGGCGGGTCGAGGAGTGGGTTCAGCGGAAGGGAAACGAGAAGCGTCCCTTTGAGGATTGGCTACTCCAGCATAGGAAAGCCCACCAGCTAACTTTCTTACAGTTTCTTACAGTAGATCCTCTGGAAAAAGGCAAACTATGCCTGTGTATCCAGCTCAGTACCAGTACTTGCACTGCTGCGGTCGTTCACGGTGTTGGCGGCGGCGGTAGCAGACGCAACATTTTTACTATTCTGTATTTTTGTTTTATAATCAAACTTCAAATCTTGTCTTCCCCATGCTTTATCAAGATTACTTTCAAACTCCCTTATTGATTCGGAATCGACTACATACTGGGGCAGTGCGTTCCACTCATTTACCACTCTATCACAAAATGAGTTCTTTGCCTTCTCAAGCCTATTTCTTTCTTTGTAAATTTTCTTAGAGTGTCCTCTCGTTCTTGTTCCCTCCCGCATCAAGAAGATACCTTCACACACATCCTCATCGTACTTTCCTGACACTATCTTAAAAGACTCTATCATATCCCCTCTCTTTCTCCTATATGCCAGTGTCGGAAGCCCCAGTGTCCTCAACCTCTGCTCATAGCCCGCGTTCTTCAACGTTGGTACCAGCTTGCTAACTCTCCTCTGCACTTTCTCCACTGCTTCTATATCCTTTACCATATATGGAGCCCACACCTGGTTCGCATATTCCAGGTGCGGCCTAACCAGCGCTGTATAGAGATTCCTGAAGATTTCTTCGTCAAGTGACACAAATGTACTCCTTATCAGCCCTACAATTCTATTGGCTTTGTTTATCTTTTCCGCTAAATGTTCTGAGAAATTTAACTTATTGTCTATCACTACTCCTATATCCTTTTCTGCATTCACTTCCTCCATCGCTTCATACATACTGTATCCTACCTTGTCTATCTTGCTGGTCCTAATACGCATGTACAGTACTTGCATTTTTTTTGGATGAAAAGGCATTAACCAATGCTCAGACCATCCCTTCATGCCCTCCACATCTCCTTGAAGCAAACCCATATCTTCCTTACTCCTCACTCTTCTATACAGTTTAGTGTCATCCGCATACAGGTATACGTCACTTCCATTAGTTATAACTTCAGGCAAGTCGTTGATAAATATAACGAACAGCAGTGGTCCCAACACAGATCCCTGAGGTACCCCACTTGTAATTTCCCTCCACCCCGAGCCTATTCCATTCACCAGTACCCTCTGTCTCCGATCTTTCAGGAAGGCTTCTATCCATTTCACACATTTCTCCCCTATATTATAGCTTCTAACTTTCTCTATTAACCTTTTATGTGGGACCTTATCGAAGGCCTTCATAAAATCGCAATATACCACGTCTATTACATCACCATCTTCTAGAATTTGCATCCAATCATCTACCACCTTAATTAGCTGTAGTACCGTCGACCTCCCCGGCAAGAATCCGAACTGTCTCCCACTGAAAAGTTGGTTTGACTTCATATGATCCATTATTCCTTCTCTAATTACCGTTTCCATTAGTTTACACACAACACTTGTCAAACTGACTGGTCTATAATTCCCTGGGTCATTTCTCTTTCCCTTCTTAAATATAGCTGTTATGTTCGCCTCTCTCCAGTCCATCGGGATTTGTCCTGTATTAAACGATACCTCAAATAACATTTTCAATGGCTCTACTAACATCTCCCCTCCTTCCTTTATGATTCTTGGGTGTATCCCATCCGGTCCCGGTGACTTACTTCTGTTCATTTTTTCTATAGCCCTTCTTATTCTAGCATGGGAAAACTCTATTAGTTCTAGTGCCGGTGCCTGTTTGATGGGAATAGTAGGCACTGCATCCTCCGACTCCACTGTTAGTACCCCCCCAAAGTATTTCCCCAGCACCTCTGCTTTCTCCTTATCAGTCTCCGCTCTACTCCCATCATTCAACCCCCCTACCAGCTCTGGGATCCCTACTCTTCTTGTTAACTTTTCCTAAATGTACTTCCAGAATATTTTTGGATTATCCTTCACATTTCTAGCTATCTCTCTCTCCCTCTCCTTCACCCCCCTCCTTGTTTCCCACCTTATTTTATTGTTTATTTGTCTGCGTTCCAGATCCACTTCCTTAGCCTCTATACTAGACCCCCTGTTCTTTTTTAACAATTTTAATCTTTCCCACAATCGTTTCTTTCTTCTAATCAATATCCAAAGCTTTCTTTTCATTGGCAATTCTGGGTTAGTTCTTTTCCTCAATTTTGTTTTATCCTTATATTCCCTTACTGGTACACTTTTGGATACAGCATTCTCCAGTTTGACTCTAATTTTCCTCCACATTCCTTCAGCGTCTTCACCGTTCAAGTATTCCCCCCTCAATGTCCAAACACCGTCTCAGCAGCTCATAATCTGCTCTATCATACATGTATATTTTTCTATTACTTCTATTATCCCTCTCTGATTTAATGTTACAACTAAAGCTTATACAGGCATGGTCACTACGACCTATAGGGCTATCCACATTAACATGTTCCACTATATCCTCTTCATTGCTAAAAATCAAATCAAGTACACTCCCCTGCGTCCCATCTCTATATCTTGTCATCTCTACAATATGTTGCGTTAAAAAACAATCTCTCACTTTCTCTATAAACTTATTTTCCAGGCTACCCTGTCCCGCTGGAGTAGTACAATTTGCCCAGTTGATCCTTGACCTCACACCACCGATGACCCCGCCCTCGCCTGCATCGGGCTGATCTTCTCCTGATCGATAATTCTCAATATTTCTTTGGACTTTACATACTCCGGCCAGTTCACACTATTGGCCTCATGGGAACCATTGCAATTGGCACAGTGGATACGTATCACACAGTCCAGTCTCTCATGTTGACCCTCACAGCGGGAACAGATGATTGTAGTGCTTCGACAGAAATTCACACTGTGGTTGAATCGTTGGCACCTAGTGCAGCGCCTCGGCTTTCTGATATAAGGGGAAACATTGAAGGACCTCTCCCCCATAGTGTACCCTGTCAGGAAGTATGTCTGTATTAAAAACCAGGAGAAACATGGGCGAACTACCAAGTTGGGATACCTTATTCACCCCAAATTTGGAGAAAGCTCTGTTTAAAAGATCTGGAGGTCTTGTCTTCAAGTAAGGGGCATATATAACCCCTTTAATGGAGTTGAGATCATCATGAGGAGTACTATGGGCCACATCAACACACAGCAGGTCCTCTATAGTCCTGATTTGTAAGTGATGCTCATCAGAATGTGCCTTGATGACAATTAACATCCTTGCCTTGGGTAAAGAGGTGGGTTTCATCTAAGGGACCACTTTTCAGAACAATATCCTCATCGATCAGGAAGGAGTCCAAGTCCTTGAAACTACCCACCTTTGGTGATAGTTTAACAAAGGTTTGATAAGGAGCTGGGAAGAGGTCCCTCAATGCAGGGAGACTCATTTTTGCCGTCTTGGAAATAAACTTCTTCTTGCCCTTGGAGTGCAATGGGCCTGGTGGCTTGGAAATATCAACATTGACCAATGGGGTCGGCCCCATGGAGGGACCAGGAGCACTGTCCACCACTGATGCAGATGTAACGGAGGTACTTGAAGTGGAAACTTTCTGAGTGGGGACATCATCGCCTAGATCCATTGATTGAGTGGCTGATGCCAACTCACTCACACCCTTATCTGATGAAGGGGGCGGGGTAGTGACAGGACCCTGGGAACTGGACCCAGCAGTATTGGGGACTGGTAAATAAGGCATTAACGTCACAACAGTAGAAGGACCTGGGGCAGCCACCAGAGCAGCAGCCATAGGCCGTGAGGGATCCGAGGGTGAGCCGGGGTCGACATAAAAAAGGACAGGCCGAGGAACAGAATGATCAGAGAGAGCCGAGAGAACGCCAGAGGAGAGAACGCCAGAGTTGTCAACCGTAGGGGGCAAGTTATTAGCCATAGCACGAAAAATAAATTTTATTCCAGCTGCTCCCACACCCACCACAGAGCTACATTTAGGGGACAACAAAATCAGCCCCAGGGATGCAGCCAGAATATACGCTAGAGATAAAGGGTGTCATCAGGGTGCCTCCTTTCGTCAAGTTCGGCACAACACCCAGTCCCCCAGCTTGGCGTAAAGGGGCCACAAACGTGACCCCTGTTCCCTCCAACACTCCAACAAAGCTAAAGAGTAGTCAAAACAAAGAACAGAAACATGCCAGGTCATCAACATGAAGATAGGGCACAGAAAGACGACATCACTGGAAGGCCCCTCTCTTACCAGTGATGAAGGGGGAGCACTTGGTCCACGAGGTCGATGGAACACTAACCCTAAAGAGGCAGGCTAAATAGGTGAGCCCACCAGCCTACGCATCAAGCCCCGCCACCACGGCAAGGTGGCACCCCACTGGCGGGGTCTGATTCTCACTAGATGTCAGAGTTTCTATAGAGTACAAAGTATTTGATCACAAGTATTTGTACCTTAAAATTAACTTGTACTTATAACTACTGTATATGCTTGGTGATGGGCTGGTCTATCAGAGTGAGAACTGAGCGATCTCTGCCATACCCATAGCTTACTCTTGACTGTTCCTTTTACTTATATATTTTCTAGATCTCAAGTGACGGCGTCTCTTCCGTGGATTGACCTCCCAATCTACCAAGATTGGAAGCCAAAGCGTCACATTTTTCCTTTGCCCCTCAACTTTCTCTTCATAATTGCTGAAGGGCACAGGGCCCTGGGTGGGGCTTTGGTTTCCAGGGCGTTTCCGCACCCTCCTCAGCTCCCCGCCATGGAGTGGCTTCGGTCATCCAGGCTTTATTGTGGTCGGCAGGAAGGGTTCTGTGGGGTGCTCGGTTAGGGCCTTGGCCTTGCTCAGGGCCTTGGGGCTGTTCGGCCAGGCAGCTTGGGGAACAACAACAACAACAACAACTGTATATGCTTGTACAACTTATTGTATATATCTTATAGTTGCAACTACTGTATTATTGATATATATCACTTAAAATTCCCTAATAACCTCGACCATTAAAGACGCTAACCTCCTTTTCATGATGCGCTTACCTGTACTATTAACCGAGAGTTTCCGGTTGCTTAGGTTGGGATAATCTCAAGAACTTAAGAAGAGCTTGTACTGGGCATAATAAATGATCCCCTCGCTTTAGCGCCGGGATCGTGAACTCAGAAAAAACATGATCACTATGCTAATTTTTTGCTATAAAAGTGGGTGACAGTGCAATTTGTACATTGATATTGCGTCGTCCAAACCTGAGACAATTAGGTTCGTTGCTCATCGCCGCCAGCTCAGATATTCGGTTACCTGTGGCCAAAGCCATAAGGAACACAGCCTTCTTTAATATTGAATCAAAATCTGGATTGTGATTATACTTTGGAGAATGAAGTAAAGACTATAGGTTTGACTCCTGTAAGGAGATAAAGAAAACCTAATATTTAGTAGTGGCCCCGTAATCATTGACGAACATGCCTATTACATAAGGCACCCTCTTCAAACACTCATCCGCCGTAGTTTTGAATCTACCGCGCAGATCATCTAAAATATGAGGAGCCTTCATCATGAGCGCACGCGACCTCACTCATGGCTTTAGTCATTATGAATTGGGTTCTCACTACGAAAAAACTTCGTAAAATATAAAAAGAAAAAGAAAATAAGAATAACTATTCAATAAGCTTTCCATAATATCGTGGATGTACTTGTGTGGATCTTTGACCAGACGCTGACTCAGGCGTCATTCTTCCTTCACTGACATATCAAGTAACCAAAATCCTTAATACATCAACGAATGGGAAGGGGATGGTCGGGAGGGCCCCAGTCGTCAATGATTACGGGGCCACTACTAAATATTAGGTTTTCTTTATCTCCTTACAGGAGTCAAACCTATGATTTATTAGTGGCCCCTCCATCATTGACGAACATGCCTGATTTCTAAGACTGGAGGGGGACATTCGTAATCATATCATAACTCTAGCAAAGCAGATAATCAAACAACCACATAGTATTCTTACTTTGAAAAATATATATTTAATGGCGCAGCACATATATACAAAAAGGGGGTCAAGCAGGGGCGTGCTTCAAAGAAGCCTGCTTGATACAAAAGGTTAACTCTTGAGACTCTGCGAACAGATCTGTAAGTTAAAAAGGCACCCCACTCAACATAAGTGGTGAAAAATAAAAACTTATAAGTTTACATGTGCACATATAACCCCATAATACTCGTGGAAATATTTTGCAAAATATATCCAATGCTCAAAACTAAATTGCTTTTACAGCCAAAACTATTATAACAACACTGTTGTTTGTACTAACATTGTACTAGCACAATTTCCCGCCCTGAATAGAACAGAGAAATTATCATATCACATTACTCATACTCGTATCACAGCTCTTTATACTCCGGCGGGGTCTAGGGTGTCCTATGTTACACTGACTGCACCCCCCCCCCCCCCCCCCTTTCCTTGAAATTAAAACAAAAAGTGACTTAAGGGCCACCTAGACCCTCTGCCTTAAAGCTATACATGGCAAGGAAGGTTTGTCTAGAGCTACTGACAGGTACCGAGTCAAAAACGTATGATTAGAGGCCCACAAATGCGTGGACGTAATATCTTCCACAGAAAAATTATTAAGGAAACGCAAAAAGGCTGCCCATTTGCGTAAATCGTGGGCCCTACCCACAACGCCGGGATTACTCTCTTTAATGACCTCGACCAAAAGAGAAGCCAATCTACGTTTCAGTAAGCGCTTACCCGTACTTGCCACCCATAAAGCACCCTGGGGGTTTAGAGGAGCTACCCTCAAATATTTGGTTAGAGCTTGCACTGGACATAAATTATGGTGCACCTTTCCCCTTTTCAACGCCGGCACAGTGAACTCAGAAAACATGTGTGCACTGTGCTCATTCTTGGCTACAAACCCTGGGGAAGGTGCAATGTGAATACATTCATTAAGCCTACCAAACCTGAGGCAATTAGGTGTGTTGCTCATCGCCGCCAGCTCTGACACTCTGTTCCCGGTGGCCAAAGCCAAAAGGAATACCGCCTCTTTTAAGAGTAATGTAAAATCTGCAGTATTTTGGTACAGACGGGAGTGAAGTAATGACAATGCTTTGTCCAGAGACCAAGTAGGCATGAGCTGACGGGGAGGTGGACGGAGTTTAAAACATGCCCTCATAAAACCTGTTTCCTCCGCAACTGGTATTGAGAGACCGGTAAGGTCCCAAAATGGTATTCTAATCGCTGTTAAGTGATTTTTTAACGTTACCACAGATAAACGTTTCTGCTCAAACAGATAATTTAAATAATTAAAAACTAACGCCACCGAGGGCACAGTTTGTTCTGTTCTAAGGATCCAAGAAGTAAAGGCTTGCCAATGCGATTGGTACTGTCGTTTTGTAGACTGAGTATATTGATTCAATAATTTATTGGTCACCTCTCTACCATATGGTGCTAGCCACACACACAGCCTAGTAGGTAGAGCTCTCGTCTCACACACGAGGGGTCGGGGGTTCAATCCCCGGCCGGGCGGAGACAAATTGGGCTTGTCTCCTTTCATGTGTTAGCCTCAGTTCACCTAGCTGTAAATAGGTACCTGGAATAAGTGGACGACGTTGTGACGTCCCATCTGGGGTTGGCAAAAATGGTACAAGGCGAGATGGGTATCATATGGTTCACCTAAGCCTTCGGGCGAGACAGTACCATCTATAGTGAGAATGGTACCATACAGATCCACCCTAAGCCTTCGTTTCCGATGTCGCCAATTGGCTAAATACAGACTACACACACATCCACAGCCATTCCAACAGTACATAAAACACTTAACATGCATTTCACGCAATACATTCCCAGTTAAGGAGGCGCGATAATAATGAGCTTAGCTCGCATTGCGTGGATTCCCCTTGACGAACAAGTAACTGAGTAACTTGGCCTCCTGAATGTCCATAATGCAAAAGTCAGCGAGGTCGCTAGGTTGCCAATCGTGTCTAAGTGGAAAAACCCGACCGGGAGCGACACCGGGTCCGGGCACCACGTTTTCAATTTCTGGTACCACAACTGCGCCGGCCACAGGGGCGCGATTATCGAGACTAAGCCCCGATAATCTCGTAGTTTGTTTACTACATGGCACATTAGAGACGCGTCTGGCGGCGGAAACAGATAGATGGAACTCCACCTGTTCCAGTCTGTCACCAGGGCGTCTGGCCCCCCTGCCGGCGTTATCGTCCGGCGGGTGAGGTACAGTGGGAGTTTGTGAGTCTCCTGGGACGCGAACAGATCCACTTGTGGATGGTAAAGCTCTGCAATCATTTGGTTGAAAATGGTTTGCTTGAGCGCCCATTCTACTGTTGTGCTCTGTCTCCGAGACAGAGCATCTGCCCAGACGTTTGCTACGCCTGGGAGATAAGATGCGTGAAGATGAATGTCCAGCCTGTTGGCTAGAGTAAAATCTCTTCTGACACGTTTAGCAACTTCCGAGATCTCGTTGACCCTTGTTTCTGAATACAGTGAACCGCATTCAGATTGTCCATTCTGAAGGCCACCGACTTGCCCCGTAAAGTAGAGCCGTGAGCCTGAAGGAAATATAAGGGGACTAGTAATTCCTTGACATTGATGTGGGAGATTTCTAAATGGAACCAAAGCCCTTGACCCTGGTGCCCTTGGTTTGACTGAAAACCCCAACCTATCGTTCCTGACGCATCCGTATCTACCCATACCGTCGGCGGAGGAGAGGTCCATGACATTACCGAGTGCAACATTTCCCTCTTCGCCCAGACCGCTAGTAAGTTGTGGATTAATTTTGGTATGGGCCATAATTTTTTCGCCGGCAATAGCGGAAAATATCTGTTGCCCTCCAATATTAAACGCTTTACTTTCAACCGGCCCAACATTACAGTTAGTTGAATTCAGTTGAGAGAGCCGACCAGAGACTCCCAGATTCTGCGTGTCGTAGTCAGACTGTGAAGGAACCTGAACAGTTTCCTGCGAAATCTGTTTCGATTGTCCACACTCTGACTCAGAGTGAGAGCAGCTGTGTCCCAAACCAGCCCTATCCACTGAACTACTCGTGAGGGAACAAGGTTTGACTTTACCAGATTTACCTTGAACCCTAGAGTTTTGACATGTTTTAATGTTATGTTGACATGATTTATGCATACTTGCTCTGTCTCTGCCACCACCAGCCAGTCGTCTAGGTACCATAAAATCCTGATCCCTTGTTGTAACAATGGCATCAGTGCTTGCCGGACTAATTTCGTGAATAAGCGAGGTGGCAGGTTCAAACCGAATGGCATCCTCTGAAAAACATAAGTTTGATCCTTGATCCGTAAGGCCAGAAATCTTTGAAATCTTTTGTTTACCGAGACGTGCCAATAAGCGTCTGTCAGGTCTAAGGAACACATCCAACCTCCCGGCGGAAGTGTTAGCCTGATTTGGTGCACTGTTAACATCCGGAATGACTCGTTGTGAATGTGAAGGTTCAGATACGACAGGTCTACGACGGGTCTCATCTGAACACTGTCCCTTTTGGGAACCAAAAAGAGCTTGGATGTGAAGACTGGGTAATTTTGAGGGACCGGGATGATGACATTCTTGGCCATCATTTCCGTGACCAGTGACTCCACCTCTAAAGAAACTAGATTCGCCGTTGTCGGCTGACGTAAACGAGGTCGCCGGAGCCACTGCCAAGTGATGCCTTTGCGTGACACCATCCTTGCCCAAGTGTTTAACGGCCATGCTTGGTAACACGTTCGGAACGACCCAGTTAGCAGACAAGGGTTCGCCGGCTGTACTACCCTCGGATCCACCCGCCTAAGACCGGCCCCGGGAATAAGAGACATTAGTTTTTTGATGGTGGTGGAGGTGGTGGTGGTGGACGCTTCGCCGGCTGGCTGGCGTTGGCAGAAGACGTGCCCTGACCTGGTTTATTATAGCCTCGTCCTTTCTGACCTGTAAACTTACCCTGTTTGTACCTGTACTGACCTTGAGTGGAGGAGGACTTAGGTAGATGAATGGGCTTAGATCCCCCCGGCTGTGTTTTTTCGACTGGCTTGGGTTTGGGGAAGTTAAAGGCAGGTTTCTTAGAAGGGGCGGGACTATGTTTAAAGGCCTGAGCCATATTAAAAACTGTTCTCCACACCTCAGGGGACATTAAAGAGGGAGTGAGCACTGGTGACATGACCACCTGATTCGCAATACGATCAGGAAGCCTCCGTACTAAGGACATCCTGAGATCTTGTCGTGCTCGCACCGCCTCAAGCAAGGCTGTGCGTATGTCACCCAATGACTGAATTGACGACTGAAGGAGCAGTCGCCGAGACAGTTCAACCGATCTTCTAGCATCCGCGTCTGCGATTGCCTGAGTGGACCGGAGCATCGATTTAGCCACCTGTTGCGTCACAATGTACTGTGAGAACAGTCTAAATGCTTTCCCACGTAGCCTAAATTCTCGGTCTAGGTGAGTAGGGGTAGGGGTAGTGAAAGGGTCCTTGAGTTCACATAAATTGATTTTGGGGGCAGCTAAGAAATCAAACAAAGCTGAAGGGACTCCGCCGGCAGAACACACTGGCATTGAAAACCAAGAATGACTATCCTGAGGGATCTGGTGGGAAGTTTTTGAGGTGAAGGTGGTCGCAAAGTTCTGAGCCTCCGTCTCCCAATCCACCCAAGGTCCCGGACCCAACTGCCCCACCTTCAACACTGGATTAGCGGCTGAGTCTGTGACAGTTTGCAAATCAAGTTCTGGTGTGAGGGTTGACAGTGTCTTTATGTCATTAAAACCATCGTGCTTGGACCAGTCAGAAAACAGTTTCGAAGCTGGGGCAGGGAAGGTTTAGCAGTATAAACAAAATAGTCCTGGTGATAATAATTAGGAACGGCCTTAACATTAACATCTAGTACATTCCCCAAAGTATCCAAGGCCCTTAATTTTTTAGATTTATTGCCTTGTATTACCCACTCACGTGGCACCGGAAGTTCCCCTGACAAGGTAGGTTGAGCGACCTCTGGATTAGTGGGGATCAAGTGAACCATGACTCATCTGGGCCATACAGTAAGGGCATAGCTACCTTTCTCATAGGTGCTTTATCTAAAGGGGGTGGATTGACATCCGTTATAACCCTTACATTCGAAGTAGTCAGTGCCGCCGTAGCAGGCCTAGTGACCACCGATGGTGATATAGAGGGAGGGTGAGGGATCTGGGTCAAAGCAATAGAAGTCATCAGAGGCCGGACGTTAGAACCTGTCATAGGAGCTCCCAGGTCCACTGTAGGAGTCTCCGGCTGTTGGCCAAAAAATTTAATGAGAACATTAACTAGCAGCCCATCTATTTCCTCTGCTGTGACAAATTTATTCGATGATGAACTCAAAGGTGAATCATTACGATCCTGTGCGGCGTCTAAAACTGACCCTGACTCCTGCACTTCCATGTCTGAGATGATAGATACATCGTCTTTGTCATCCGGCTCACCACGAGAGGATTCCGCCGAAGCCGGAGTCTCATCTTGTTGTAAAGACAAGTCAGGAATAGATGATGGGATCGCCGCGTCCCGGTGGACATCAGCCACTGTTTGTGTAGTTCTAGCCAGAGGTTGAGAAAACCACCAAACACCCATGCCTTGGCCTGCACTCCCTTGGGAGTCTGAAATACCCTCAATTATGGAGTTCCCACTTGACTCTGCCAGTGGACGATCACTGTCCACTGAACTCTCCAAATCTAGAGTTAAAATACTAAGAGGTAAACTATCTTTTGGTACTGGTACTAAATTCTCCCCATGAGATTGCACACTAGCTCTGTCGGGGGTAGAGGTATGACGAGAGGCACTAGACTCCGGTGAACGCCGGGAGGCCTTTCGATCATGTGAGTCCTTCGGGAAGATTTGTGGCTACGGTGCGACCGCGAACTGCTCTTGGGTTTAGAGGATTTCTCGCTATATCCACTTGTTGACCCCTCTGTCTTACTCTTCTTGCTCGTTGGTGAAGAAGAGAGACTCGGCGGCTGCTGCCTAAGCGGGGACCTGGACTTAGATCTCGCCCGTGACGAGGAGGCTGCCACCGGGGCGTCGGTTCTCACTGTCGCTTAGCTGTGCCTGGGGCTGGAGCAAGTATAGAACCCTGTCCAGTCTCTGTTGGTTTACGAACAGTTACTCTAGAGGGACGTTTAAGGGGAGGGTGCTCAAATAGTAATTTATCCCACAACTGGACGTTATCGCATTGAAGTGACTTATGAGCCACAATAGTAGTATAAGCGGTCATCTGCTGCCTGACCTCCTGTAAGGCGACCGCTGCGGTCTTGTCATTGTCTTGTAAGACTTTTAAACTGAGTTGAGAGCAAAAGGTACAGTTTCGCATCACCCACAGACCCCTTGAGCGGTCGAGACATTTAACACATTTTATACAAAGGGTGTGCGCAAAAATAGGGATACCTGAACAGGAGGGCGTAATGCATAAAGCAAAAACCGGGGCAAAGGTAGCCATGACAGAGACTGGTGGGAAACTTACTCCAGGTTCTGTATAGACCCGCCGGGACCCAGCTCTGGAAAAAAAGAAAATTTCCAGGAATTAATGCTCATAAGGTTAATCCAACATGTCCGCACACAAGTGTTAAATAACCCGCCGGGTAACGAGACGCAATCCACATCGACTACGGCTCGCTACGCGGTGGGGTTCCTAAGTAAAAGATTTCAAATTATCTTAACTTGTCCAAAAAGATTTATGAATACCCTCTGACATAATATAAAGACCCGCATGGCATTTATAACTGATTTAGTCTTTCCGGTGGTGTTTGTTTCCAGATTCAATTTTGGAAAAACCCCCTAAAAAAGACGCCGGCCCCCGAATTATCTCGTAGATCAAAAACTGGGAAGCCTGACACATATACGAGATCTAATTTCTCCCGAAGTATCTTTATAGATCGCCGTATGCTGAAGGCGGCGATACAAAACGTATCCCTCAATTGTCTGGTTAACTAACTGAATTGTAAATTCGTTATTCCCACCCTTCTAGGGAGCACCCGCCGGGTGTGAATATTAGTTTAAAAACAGTTAACCCCAATTACGCCTTAAGCTGAAGGCGGCGATACAAAACGTATCCCTCAATTGTCTGGTTAACAAACTGAATTGAAAATTCGTTATTCCCACCCTTCCAGGGAGCACCCGCCGGGTGTGAATAATAGTTTAAAAACGTTAACCCCAATTGTGCCTTAATTCGCCGTATGTTGAAGGTGATACACAATGCAAAGTCTGGTCAACTAAACTGAATTTCTATTGTAAATTCGTTCATCCCACCCTTCCAGGTTGCACCCGCCGGGTGTTTTAAAGTTAACCCCAACCAATCCTATCCCCACTTCTTTGTAAAAGATCGCCGGGGAGGAAAAACAACAACAGCTTAGTTTTTTATTGGCTTTGCAAAACCGAAAAAACTACAAACACGTGTCCGTATGAACACTGTTAGATGGGTACAGCCATCCCGCCGGGATTCATAAGGGGCCTGAAACAGGCACCACAGAGACGCAGTCCTGGGGAGCCACAGACACCCACTCGCCGGGGACACAAGCCTGTTTTTAAACCACGCGTGGCTAAAACCAGCCGGGTTTTTCATGGTGTAACCGAGAAAAACCCGCCGGAAATAACCCACCCCGTCCAGAACGCAAAACAGGACCGAGGCGTAGCCAAAACACAACTAACGCCGGGCCCAACATAGTCCGAGGAAATAGCCAATACACAACTAAACCAGGACACATAAATAGTCCGTGGAATTAGCCAATACACAACTAAACCAGGACACACATGACACAGTAGTACATATTTATAACATAAATCAATAACACTTGTACATGTGGCAAAGCTACGAGAGGGTGGCTAGGCCTAGGCAGACGGACATAAAGTAAGCATGTCGTAATATAAACAAAAAGCACTGAATTATATCACAACAGGAACCACCGTCAACACACCACTGTAGCAAACACTTCCGGCAAAGGGAAGAACTGACTCGGGACCCAGAAAAAAATTCACTAAGTGAAGAAAAATACGCTGGGAACGTCAGCAAAAATAAGCTACCTCATCAGAAAGATAAAAGGAAGCAATAATAACGCGTAATGAAAGCCGCCTGCATCACAAAGCTAGCTAACAGTGAAAAAGTTCACAAGTCCACAACAGGACCACGAGGGTACATCCGAAATAGATGCCCCAAACACACGACCCAAAATACACTGCACTGCGGGCAACCAGCCCAGGACACTCCTGCTACGCATATCCTAACCTTACTCGATACATCCCGGAGTAAACAAATGAGAAAAAACTCACTAGAGACGCAACAAATGCGGAACCAGCGGAGCGTGGGGAGACACGTCCGGGCAGGCTGAGCGCAGAGCAGAGAAGGAAGAATGACGCCTGAGTCAGCGTCTGGTCAAAGATCCACACAAGTACATCCACGATATTATGGAAAGCTTATTGAATAGTTATTCTTATTTTCTTTTTGTTTTTATATTTTACGAAGTTTTTTCGTAGTGAGAACCCAATTCATAATGACTAAAGCCATGAGTGAGGTCGCGTGCGCTCATGATGAAGGCTCCTCATATTTTAGATGCTCTGCGCGGTAGATTCAAAACTACGGCGGATGAGTGTTTGAAGAGGGTGCCTTATGTAATAGGCATGTTCGTCAATGATGGAGGGGCCACTAATAAATAAAGCTTTGTCTAGCGACCAGGTAGGCATGAGCTGACGGGGTGGTGGGCGGAGCTTAAAACAGGCACGCATAAAACTGTCAAAATTAAAGCTACAGATGCTTCAGTTTGAGCCATTTCCACTATCCAGGTTGTAAATTATTTCCAATGTGACTGGTATTGACGCCTGGTAGATAGAGTGAACTGATTTAAAAAATTATTTGTTACACTTTCACCGTACGGAGTTAACCATTTTGCCTTCTGAATGTCCAAATGCAAAAGTCAGCGAGGTCTCGAGGTTGCCAATTGTCTCTAAGTGGAAGTACGAGATTGGGAGTGACACCGGGTTCTCACACCACATCTTCAACTGGTGGTACCACACCTGAGCCGGCCACAGTGGCGCTATCATCGAAACTATGCCCCGATAATCTCGTAGTTTGCGAACTACCTGACACATGAGTGATGCATCTGGAGGCGGAAACAGATAGATGGAATTCCACCTGTTCCAATCCTCCATCAATGCGTCTGGACCCCCCGCCGAAGTTACTTCCCGGCGGGTTAGGTAGAAAGGAAGTTTGCTTTTTCATTGGACGCGAATAAGTCCACTTGTGGACGGTACGGCTCTGCAATCATCTGATTGAAGATGGTTTGCTTGAGCGACCATTCTACTATTGTACTCTGTCTCCGGGACAGAGCGTCTGCCCAGACATTGGCCACGCCTGGCAGGTAAGATGCGTGAAGATGAATGTTCAGCTTGTCTGCCAGAACAAAAATCTTTTTCGACAATTCTAGCAATATCCGATACCTCGTTGACCCCTGTTTTTGGATTCAAGTTACTGCATTCAAATTGTCCATTCGAAAGGCTATTGATTTCCCTTGCAACGTGTAACCATGAGCCTGAAAGAAAATTAAGGGAACTATTAACTCTTTCGCATTTATGTAAAAATTGTCGGACTGAGACCAAATCCCTTGACCCTGATGACCTAGGCTCGACTGATAACCCCAGCCTATTGTCCCTGAAGCATCTGTGACTATCCATACCGTGGGTGGAGGAGACGTCCACGTCATTATTGAGTGCAATGTTTCCCGCCTCGCCTAAACCGACAGCAAGTTGTGGATTAATGTCAAAATTCGCCGTAACTTTCCCGCCGGCAACAGCGGGAAATGTTTGTTTTCTTCCAAGATTAATCTCTTTACTTTCAACCGGCCCAACTTTACAGTAAGTTGAATCCAGTTGAGAGAGCCGATCAGAGACTCCCACTTCTTTCTCGTGGTTGTCAGACTGTTGAGAAACCCAAACAATTTCTTTCGAAATCGGTTTCGATTGTCCACACTATGACTTAGAGTAAGATGTGCTGTGTCCCAGACCAGCCCTATCCACTGAATTACCCTTGTTGGGACAAGGTTCGACTTTGCCAAGTTGACCTTGAACACCAGGGATTGTACATGATCTAGAATTCGAGTGACATGATTCTTGCATTGATTCTCTGATTCCGCCACTACTAGCCAGTCGTCTAGATACCACAACACCTTGATCCCTTGATTTAGAAGTGGTAATAAAACTTGTCGGACTAATTTGGGGATAACGGGATCAGACCACTATACAGTGCTGACAAAAGTGAGGATAAGGAAGGAGTGGAAATATGAGAGGAAAGAGAGAAAACTGACAGTAGAAAGAATAAATGTGAGAAAATTATATGAAGAATGTAATGCAACAAAATACAAGGATATCCTGAAAGAGACCATAAAGGACATGGATGTGATGATAGATCTGGGAAATACTGTAGACGAAGTATGGAAAGGTACAAGAGACTCCATGACTAAAGCAGCTGAGAAAGTATGTGGGAAGTAAACATTTAAAATGTGGAAGAAGAAAGGTAACGCATGGTTTAGCAAAGAGATAGAAGAAATAGTGAAAAAGAAGAAAGAGTTTAGAAAGAGTATGCTGCAAAAGAATATACAGGGTGGGGCAGAGAGGATGGACATTTTTGAAATGGCTATTACTCAGCCCCAGGGGGAGGGACATATGTCCGACAGGTACCATTCTGTCCGTGGTGTCTTAGCAATTTTTTTTGTTTCTTTTCAGTTGAAGCCATGGCGCTGTGGATGATAGAGCAGCGCGTGTTTGCCTACGACAGTTACGTGAAGAATAACGGGTCTGTCACAGCAGTTCAGCGTGAGTTTCGTCGCCACTTCAACATTCACCGAAATCAGGCTGTTCCCACCCGTAACACAATCTTACGTTGGGTTCATGCACTTCGTACACGAGGTACACTAATGAATAGGAGACCGGTGGGGGCCCCACGAACGGTTCGGACCCCGGAAAATGTGGAACGCGTCAGACAAGCTTTGCTGCGCAGTCCTAGTCGCTCTGCTCGGAGGCATGCTACTGAACTTGACATCGGTAATCGATCGGTAAGGCGTATTTTGCATTTAGACCTGCATTTCCACCCCTACAAATTGCTCATTGTGCAACAGTTGAAACCAGGGGACTATGCACAGCGGCTTCAATTCGCACGTCAGATGGAAGCAATTTTTGAGGCAAATGAGAACCTCATTTTGTTAATGAGTGATGAAGCTCATTTTCATCTCAATGGCATGGTGAATCAACAGAACTGTCGTTATTTACAACTTCCAAGAACGCCTTCAGAAATGCATCAATGAAAACGGACACCACATGAGCGATGTTGTTTTCCACACTTGATTTTGTCAAATGCTAATTCAATATGAAAATATTGATGTCAATACAATTTGTTTGAAGCTAAAATTAAAGATTTTGTGAATATACCAAAAACGTCCGTCCTCTCTGCCCCACCCTGTACCTAGAGAAACTAGAGATGCGAGGAAAGAAGAATATAAATACAGTCGACCCTCGCATGGGCGGACCCCAGTTGACCGGACTTCGGTTTGTGCGGACCCAATAGCCGATGCGGACAAGTCCCCAAAAGACCGGACAAATCGGGCAAAAGACTGTTAATTTAAAAGTTGTCCAGTATTGTAATAGTTTGTGTTTGTCTATCGCTCACTTCCCCCTCTGCAACTCTCTTTCTATCTATCTATCTATCTATCTCTCTAATGCATCTACCTAACTCCCTTATACATTAACATAACTAGGCCTATGTCTTATTTGGTCTTTTTTTAATCTATGAATCAATTCTAATACGATGGAATTGAAAACAATATTACCCTTCTAACACACAAATAATAAAATGAAAACTAGAGTAAATAAAATGTCTCCTTTGTCTTTCAGAAACATAAGTCCGTCTCATATATGTTAGTATTTTATCGCTCGCTCGCCCCTAGCCACTCTCTCTCTCTATCTATTTATCTCTCTAATGCATCTAACTAACTCCCTTATACATTAACATAACATAATATGGGGTCGGGGTTGAGGCCGGGATGGGGAAGGGAGGGAGTAGGCCTACAGCGGTGGGGATATTTTTTTTTTTTTTTTTCCCCCCCCCCCAATGTCCGGACTTTTTCAATGTGCGGACAAGGGTCCCCCCCTATTTGTTAGTAGTCTTGGCAAATCCAACGTCAAGGCTATTAACCTAATTGCAATGACGACTTGTCTATTTTGACTGCTATGTCGTCATTCCAACCGCGGTTAAAAAGAAAACGTCTAGAGTCTATTCCTTATCTTGCTCTAGGAGACGTTGTACATTAACCAAAACTACCACCGAAGGTGAAAAAAGCATAGAAAAGAAAAAGGGGTTTACCTTAGTTACCGCTTAAGGCCCATCCCGTGTTCCGTCATGTGCAGATCCCTGTCGAACGTGCGCATGAGCGACCCTCTCTTGTCATCATTTTTTCACGCGCTCCATTGAATGAAGTCGCTTTTGTTGTGCTCCTTTAATTCACCCTGTTTAGGTTCGTTTCGGCTTATCTGGCCTTCTTTTTGTTAGACAGATGTTACGTGATCTAGGGCACACGTAAATGGGCTCCTAAGTGTGTATAATGGAGACGCGTGTGGAAATAGCCTACCGAAGGTACGGGGGCGCCTGGCGTTCCTCGTATATGTTTTTCATTCTTTCTCTTTTCATATTCTTTTTTCCTGTTAGTCTGGGCATAGTTTAGCTTTTAGCTTTTTTTAGCCTAGCTCGTTTTCTCATTCAGGAATTGCTATGCCCCTATGAGTTTTCATTTTTTCATAGCCTAAGGTGTACCGTTGGTAAACATTCTGAGATTTCGTTGGTGGCGGTGCTGTTTGTAGAGTTTGTGTCGGCCGCATTATTAGCGTTTTTTTCTTTTTTTTTTTTTTTTTTTTTTTTTTTTTTTTTTTTTTTTTTTTTTTTTTTTTTTAAAGAGACAATGAACGGAGGAAGGAAAAACACAGATAAAACAAAAAGGTCCATGTGCCTAAAGGCATCCTCCATTCATAAAATGTTTGTAACAACTGGATTTAAACATTTGTAGATTGTAAGTTTGTGGAAAGCAATTCGAGGGAAGTGAATTCCAAAGAGTAGTAGCTCTGGGGATAAATGAATTCTGATAAGCAGAAGTTCTGCATTGTGGAGGAGAAAGTGTAAATTCATGGGCGCTCTCAGCTGCCCTAGTTCTACGGGGAAAGATGTGGAGAGGCGGCACAATTGAAGCAAGTTCCTCGGAACAATTGCTGTGAAAATATCTGTAGAATAATGCAAGGGATGCAACGTTTCTTCGTATGGATAATGTAGGAAGGTCCTGTGTGATTGCAGGGTTATTGATTAATCTAATAGCTTTATTTTGAATTTTGTCCAACTGCCTCAATGCAACCACTCCCACTTCCACCCCACAGAGGTTCTCCATCTGAGAACGCACATGACTTTTATATATCACGGCTAACTGCTCGTCAGTGAAGAATTCTCGAACTCTGTACAGGAGTCCCAGTTTTTTAGAGGCATTCTTAGCAATGCTTCTAACATAATGTGTCCAGCTCAAGTTAGTAGTTAATGTTACACCGAGAATGTCAATACTAGGGGAAGTGGGAATATTTACATAATTAAAAAATATATGGGAGTCAGTGAGATTCTGTCGGTTAGAAAATTGAATATACTTGGTTTTCTGTGCATTAAAGGAAACTAGATTCTTTTGTCCCCATCCATTAATTCTAGAAAGGTCCTGGTTCAGAGAAATTGCAGTGTTTATTTTTTAATTTATAAGATTGGGTTGGGTGAAAGAATTGGTAAATGTGAAGGAACTGTGGAGTGTTGAGTCATCTGCGTAGGAATGTATTGGATTATGAGTGGTAGATATGAGATCATTGATATGAATGAGGAACAGAATTGGGGCCAAAACTGATCCCTGGGGAACACCAGCATTTATCGAGTGAAATTGAGAATAAAGGCCATCTACCATTACACATATTTTTCTGTTATGAAGATAAGAAGAAATTAGTGGAACTAATGATGCAAGGCCGTAGTGTGACATCTTCGACAATAAGGATTGATGCCAGACTCTATCAAATGCCTTTGATATATCCAGTGCTATTGTATGTGTTTCACCATGTTGGTCTGTAGCTTGGTTGATTTGATGCGTAAGAAGGCAAAGCATGTCTGCAGTTGATCGACATCGTCTAAAACCATATTGCCTATCACTGATTAATTTATTATTCTCAAGATGCTTAATTATGTGATTATTTAATATAATTTCAAAGACTTTACCAAGAGTGGAAGTTATAGCTATTGGTCTGTAGTTTGATGGATCTGAAGAGGCACCTTTTTTAGGAGCTGGATGGATGTTTGCTTCTTTCCAGGGTACTGGGAAGCATGAGGTATGAATACACAGACGGAAATTTTTTGCCAATACAGGAGCGAGCACCAAGGAGCAATTCTTAAGTACTATTGGAGGAATTTCATCTGGACCAGGAGCCTTATCTACTGAGAGATTCTGCAAAATAGTTTTGACATGTCTGGTGTGGATCTTAAGTGAGGGAATTTCAGGCGAATTAAAATTAAGTACAGGGACATCTTGATTTATTTCATCTAAGGTTGAGTTGGTGGAGAAAATATCCGCAAGAAGGTTAGCTTTACCTCGTGGGTCACTTACAAGATTGCTAGTCGGAGATTTTAATGGTGGAATGGATGAAGCAGTAGTGAAGTTGGATTTAACCCCTCCAACCCGGATGGGCTCTTGAACGCCCATAACAACCTCGGCCCGCGCAACCCGGAAGGGCTCTTGAACGCCCATTGCTTGCATGCGTGCTTTCGAATGCCGCGCGTAAATTTTCGGTATCGTGGGACGGTAGGTGGCGCCACCAGGCGTAAACTCCGCCACAGCAACAGTATCTACCCCGACGCCATCATGGACAGTACGCCAAATAGTGATTCCGCTGTGTCCGATACCGTGCTTCCTACGACGCCCTTGCTTGTTCGTCGCGCCTTACCCCGACGCCATCGCCTAAATGTGTTATCTCCCGGAGGTATTGAGACGACATTGAGACTTTATGAGCGAGCTGATGCCAAGCATAATGTTGATGATGAAGTCAGTGACGACTCCAGTAATTATAAGTCGAGTGATTATGGCCATGAGAGTGATAAAGAAGAGCAATTCCTGGGATTTGCGAGAGAACATGACAGTGATGAGAGTGATGAAGGTGATGTACCAGTTGTTGAGGAAGCTGGTTTACCTAAAGACAGTGAACTTGAGAGAGTGAGCGAGTGGGAGAGTTCAAGGTCACTCACCAAATTTCGCTTAAGTGACACGACGCCAAGCCCTTCCCCTGGTAAATCGCCTTTCAAGCTACATTTGTATAAGCAGAAAATACTTGAGAAGGCGCCCGCGGCAGCTAGGGAACAAGCAAAACTACTTGGTGAGGATGAGGCTGTGAGTGAGGGTCAGCGTGGTGACCCTTCTCGTCCGCCATTGTCTCCCTTATCTACCCACGCCACCCAAGATGACCCGGATGCCCCGCATTCTTCCCCCCACCACCCCACCATTGCCAAGGGTTGAGGACCCCACACTTTCGGCCTATTTGCCTCCTAGGTCCCCCGACAGGAGACATACTGCTGCCGAAAAGGGGAAAGGTAGGAAATATACCAAGAAAATTAAGAAAAGTAAGAGAGTTTTGTTCGAGGCTCCCGCGGCGTCCACCCCTGCCGGCCCCAGCCATACGTCCCCGCAACTTTCCCCACAGTCCTCCCCACCTCTCCCGCCTTCAACATGTCTTCCTGAAGAAGTCTTTGAGCTCGCATCACCAATACCTGGCCCTAGTGACAGTGAAACATTGCTTTCTGTCACTCGTCGCAGGCCAAGGAGCCCGGGACCTCGGGGGGACACAGCCTCACCTGCCACTCCTTCCCCACCTCGCCCACCCGCACGCCGCCCACGCATCACTGGTTCCCCGCCAGATTATGTGGGGGCCACTGATGATGAAGGGCACCTCTCTCAAGACTCTGGCCATGATTACATAGGTCCACCGTCAGGGCAAGATGACCACTCTGACGATGACTATATGGACATCGACGACCCTCGACCCATCCGCTTGGCCCGGCGTCGTGCTGCCCGTCGTGCTGCCCACCGCCCTGGCCGCCGCCCTCGCCGCCCTAGGGCGCGCGCCTCCCGAGTTGGCCGTGGGCGTGCTGGGCCACCAGCTGGAGCTCCTCGTCAGCGTAGACAAGACCCATTCTACGTTTTTCAGTGGCAAGACGTAGTTGATGAGGATGCATACAACCCTGATGTGCCAGCTTTTGATGAGGTACTGGAGGGTTCAGGCATTACCCCCAATTTTCCTGCAGGCCCCAATGCTCCACCACACGAACTGTTTGAGGCCTTCTTTGATGAGGAGGTGGTAGGCTATGTTGTCAAAGAGACAAATAAGCAGCACCAATTCCAGGTCCACTTTTTGGGAAAGGTGACCAAGGGCCACATGAGGCAGTGGACCCCAGTGACTCATAAAGAGTTCATGGTGTTCCTGGCACTCACCATGCTAATGCCTCATGTCAAGAAGCATAGGTTGCCTGACTATTGGATCACCAATGATCTGATATCCACCCCTGCCTTCGGGAAATATATGTCTCGCGACCGGTACCTTGATATCCTCGCAGCGCTCCATCTTGTCACCAACCTTGACGTCCACCTCCCAGACAAGCTGTGGAAGATTAGGACGTTGTATGAGATGATGCGAGAACGCTTCACCTCCTACTTCAAGCCCTTCCGCAAGGTCGTCATTGACGAGTCTCTTGTGCTGTTCCGGGGAAAACTCAGCTTCCGGCAGTACATCCCCTCAAAAAGACATCGCTTTGGCATAAAATTCTTTGTGCTGTGCGACTGCCAAACTGGCTATGTCCTGGACTTCCTGGTCTACAGCGGGAAGGAAGGGGATTTGCTTGTGGACCCCCTCATTGGCTTTGGCGGAGCAGTGGTGCAAGCCATGATGGACCGCTACTTTCATAAGAATCACGTCCTCTACACGGACAATTATTACACGTCCCCCACTCTCTCACAGTACCTGCATGAGCGCAAGACGGGGACTGTAGGCACAGTACGAGGGAAAAGGAAGGGCATGCCACCTTTCCCTCCAAAGACCAAAAAAGGTGATGTGTTCAAGAAGAAGTCGGGGCCCATTCTGGCTATCCACTGGCACGACCAGCGGAAGGTCAACCTCCTGACCACCATCCACAAGGGGGAAATGGTGGAGACTGGCAAGGTGGATCGCCGCACCCAGGCCAGGGTGACCAAGCCCGATGCTGTCCTGGACTACAACATCAACATGAGGCTGGTGGACAAGTCCGACATGCAGATAGGCTTCATTGACTGCCTGCGTACCTCGTGCAGATGGTACAAAAAGTTCTTTCTGCATATGGTGGACATGTCAGTTCTGAATGCCTACAACATATACAAGCTTCGGAATGTGAACACACCCATGAAGTTCAATAGCCTGCGGAGGTTCCAAAAGCAGGTGTTGACGGAGCTCCTGGAGAAGTATGCTATGCCACAGAGGGCAGTGGCACATCCTGGGCCCGCCGTTATTGACCGCTTGCAGTCTGCTCAATACTTGACTAGGCACAGGCTTGGTTCCCTGCCTCAGAATGAATCCGGAAGAACACAGCAGAAGCGGTGCCATGTCTGCTACAACAGCAGGGTGAAGCCGAGGTCAGGTAAAAAGTCAACCCTGGAGTGTGTGGAGTGCAAGGTGGCACTCTGTGCTGTAGATTGCTTCTTTGATTACCACTCCAAGCTGGAGTTCTAATAATCATACTGAAATTGCCAAATAAAATGACAATATGTACACTATAATTATATATAGGCAAAAAGTGGAAGAAAACCAATGTATTGTAATACAAAAGTCATGTATTATGAGAACATTGATACAAATACAATTACACCATAATAATATGTGAAAGTGACACATATGTATATACCAAGTGACATTCATATGATTAGAACCTATAGAAATATATAAATCAGTGAAAAAAGACACAATAAATTGTATATAAATCGTTTACAAATCATATAACTAAGTGAAAGTGACACAAGACCTAATATTTGATGGCCAAAGTATAATAAACACCTGTGATAACGAATAATCAGTGCCTAATACAACAATAACCTACCTCAATTACTAATAAAATGTACGGTATCGAGTGAAAATGAGCATTATCAGTGACAGTGACACTCTCTAAAGCATATTTGTCAAAGTGAAAGTGACACAAGACCTAATATTTGATGGCCAAAGTATAATAAACACCTGTGATAACGAATAATCAGTGCCTAATACAACAATAACCTACCTCAATTACTAATAAAATGTACGGTATCGAGTGAAAATGAGCATTATCAGTGACAGTGACACTCTCTAAAGCATATTTGTCAAAGTGAAAGTGACACGAGACCTAATATTTGATGGCCAAAGTATAATAAACACCTGTGATAACGAATAATCAGTGCCTAATACAACAATAACCTACCTCAATTACTAATAAAATGTACGGTATCGAGTGAAAATGAGATTTATCAGTGACAGTGACACTCTCTAAAGCATATTTGTCAAAGTGAAAGTGACACAAGACCTAATATTTGATGGCCAAAGTATAATAAACACCTGTGATAACGAATAATCAGTGCCTAATACAACAATAACCTACCTCAATTACTAATAAAATGTACGGTATCGAGTGAAAATGAGCATTATCAGTGACAGTGATACCCTAATAAACATATTTTATATAATTGGCCTCAAAATAACTAGAAAATATCAAATAAACATCACATTCTCAATATCAAACACTAAAATCGTCTAAGGGAGATAAATACTTTGGCGTGGCGAGCGGCTAGGTGCGTCGTAGCCATGGCCGAGGCGACGCGTCCGAACGCGGGAAGAATTTTCCGCCGAAAAGCACTCGTCTTCCCGCGCTCACCATTATGCAACCAGAGGGGCTAGAGACCTCTACTCAACGCCATTCGACAGAGGAAGGTTTGTGGAACATTATTCTTTTTTATTCACAACATTACATGACATATTCATTGACTTACAGAGTAGTTAACATAGGCCAAAGATCGTCAAAACACCCGGTACCGGAGCACAGTCGCAAGCTATAGCCCCCGGGGCTGGAGGGTTAAATGAGTTAAGAGTAGACCAAAATATTTTGTTATCATTTGGATTATTTAGAAGTTTATTTGCCTGCTTGTGGAGAAAGTTTGATTTAGTTAGGTTTAATACAGTTTTGGCATGATTTCTGATGTTTCTAAAGTAAATAAAGGCTTCATGTGTTTTTGATCTTGTGTATGCATTGTAGGCTATTGCTTTTTGTTCAGTTACTCTAGCACAATTATGGTCAAACCATTTAGGTGAATTAGATCTTTTACTGTACTTTTAATGAGGAATAAAAGTTTCCATTCCAATTTTTACAAAATCTTGTATGTGGCTCAAGGTGGAGTGTGCATCATTAGAAAAGAAAGAGGTCCAGGGAACATCAATAAAGAAACCTTGAAGACCCTCCCAGTCTGCCCTATCGTAATGCCATTTAGTCACCAAAACAGGTTCAGAGTGGGAAGGTGTGGTAGGTGATAGACAGGTGGCCTGTATCAGACAGTGATCAGAAGATCCAAGCGGGGACCTCACTGTAACATCATAATTTTCTGAATTGGTTGTTAAAAATTGGTTGTTATTCCCGAGTCCCCCCTTTCGAGCCTTCACTGTGTCTCAAGGGCCTGGGCGACAGGTGGTTCGTGATATCCAGGGGTACCCCACGGGGGCCCCTCCTTCACACCACAGGGTTTTTCGCCCCTGACACATTCTCTGCTCACGGCTAGGCCACCCTTTTTCTCACCAGTTTCATTTACAGGTTTTTGTTTTCTCTTCCTGTTTCACCTCCATCCTTTCATAGTCTTTTTGCCCAATCCAGGGGTACCCCACGGGGGCCCCTGTTTGTGCGAAACCACCCTCCCTGCCACTTCTCCTCATGGGCTTTGCTCTATCTCTGTGGGTTGGGTGGTTCCTAGGGGATGTGCCTCCTCTCCCCTGGTGTGTCTTCCTTGCCTCTCCCTTTACCAGTTGAGTTAGGATAAATTCAAGGAAGACACTGCTCAGCTTGATGGCCATCATCGCTTGGAGTTCATAAGGAGATGACGCATTTTTGTGGCCCTTTTTTGGTATTCCCTAGACGCTCCTCTCGCTTTTTCGGCACCGGACCATCTCGGCCGGTCATGCAAATTTGCGGGAGCTCGATTCGGTCCTCTGGGACGTTTCGGCTCCCCGCAAATTTGCGGAGATCGCTGGGGGGATCCCGCAAAATTGCGGGAGGGTGGTGTCGGTACGGTTATGCCTCCATTGGCCCGCAAATTTGCGGTAATACAGTAAACTTCCGTTAATCCGACGACCGATAATTCGAATCTCCCAATAGTCCGAATTTTTCAATTTGAGGCCAAATCCGAATTCACCCAATAGTCCGAATTTTTCAATTTGAGGCCAAATCCGAATTCACCCAATAGTCCGAATTTTTGAATTTCCCGGGCGCGCGATATTTCCAAATATCGGCCCTCTAGCGGGCCAGGCCGGACTAAACTGTCTGCCGTTGTCGGTCTACCTGAAACTTTGTTTATCCCGTGTTTATCCTGTGATATAGTGACTTAGTGACTTAGTGATGGGTCCCACAGCAAGTTCAGGTGCACGAGGGAGGAATGACAAGAACAAACATAAGAGGAAGCACGTAACTCTGTCCATAGCTGATAAATTGCGAGTGATAGCGATGATAGAGAAAGGCAGTGATCGGCGTAAAGTTATGGAAACTTTTAATATCGGTGCCTCCACAGTTTCAAACATAGTGAAGGCAAAGGCTAACTTATCGAAGTTTGTTGCCTTTGGAAAGTCAAGTTACACGGGTGATGTGAGAAAGACAATGAAAAAACCAAAACATGAAAAACTTGACGAGGCAGTGCATAAGTGGTTTACGGCCAAGCGGGCTGAGGGCAAGCCTATCTCAGGGCTTATGATAATTGAAAAGGCCAAGCAATTCCTGCGTGATATGAATATGGAAGACGATATAAAATTCTCCGACGGCTGGTTGAGAAACTTTAAAATTAGGCATGGGATTAGGGTCCTAGATGTCGCCGGAGAAAAGAATTCTGCTGACAAAGAGGCCGCCGATCGGTTTGCACACATTTTTGCTACCATTGTTCATGATCACCAGCTGACCCCAGACCAAATCTTTAACGCCGACGAGACAGGGCTATATTGGCGCTGTTTGCCAACAAGGACATTAGCTGGTAGAGGAGAGAAGGCTGCACCCGGATTCAAAATGAATAAAGAACGTCTCACAATCCTGCTGAGTGGGAATGCTTCCGGTAAATGTCGCAATCGTTTGTTTGTTATCGGCAAGGCTAAGAATCCCCGTGCTTTCAAGAACATGCGAGGGAAGTTGCCAGTGATCTATGATGCACAGAGCAATGCATGGATGACTGCCCAAGTATTCCATGATTGGTTCTTTAAACACTTTGTTCCCGAAGTCAAGGCCTACTTCAAGTCGATTGGCCTTTCTGAGGACACCAAGGCTGTCCTATTCCTGGATAACTGCAGAGCACATCCCCCTGCCCACGAACTAGTGTCTGGAAACATCTTTGTCACCTACTTGCCCCCTAATGTGACTAGTCTGATACAACCAATGGACCAGGGTGTGTGCCAAAAGTTTAAGCAGAGCTACAAGTCCTCATTTGCCCGCAAGCTGATTAACTCTGATGCATCAGTAAAAACTTTCCAGTCAAGTTTTTCCATCAAGGATGCCATATATGATGCTGCCCTAGCCTGGAAGGATGTTTCAGAGGTAACCCTCAAGAAATGTTGGAACAAGCTGTATGCCCAGGTTGATGACCCTGAAGAGGTTGAAGAAGATGAGCACGATTTCGAAGGCTTTCTTGGGCGTCGCAGGGAGGCAATCAACGAAATCCGAGGCCTGATGGATACCGTGCCGGTCAACGACCCCAAGAGGATGACTGAAGAGGATATTGAGGAGTGGGTTGATGTGGATGGTGACCTGCAGGGCGAGGAAGAGGTGACAGATACAGAAATTATCCGGAGTGTTGTGGAGCCAGAATATGTTGAGGAGCACTCGTCTGAGGAAGAGGAAGAGGCAGATGACGATGGCAAAGTAACCTGGAAGGAAGCTGCTACCTATTTCGATGGTATGGTCAAATTTGTGGAACAGTCTAGCCAATATAATGCAAGTGAAACAATCGATTTCCACATCCTCCGTAATGAGTTCTATGAGAAAAGGGGCAGGGCAGTCAAGCAGGCAGACATCAGGGACCTGATGAAAAACATGCACCAACGGGGCCGCCGATCAGATGAACCAGATAACCCTAGACCTGCAACAATGCCTCTCACAGACGACTCGCGTACCAGCTCACCTGAACCTCTTACCACACCAGAACCTATGCCTCCTGCTGATTTTGAAGGCTGGGAGGACCTAGCATCCCCTGTGAAGGCCACTCCTGAGGTAGCCCCAGCCGCCCCTGTGGTAGCTCCTGCCAGCCTAGCCACTCCTGAGGTAGCCCCAGCCGCCCCTGTGGTAGCCCCAGCCGCCCCTGTGGTAGCTCCTGCCAGCCTAGCCACTCCTGAGGTAGCCCTAGCCCTAGCTCCCCCTTCAGATATTGAAGGCTTGGAGGATATGGCTGTGGAGTAATAATCAGTGAAGTGTAGTAGATTTAAGGACCCCAAAAAAAATATAAAACCAGCAAAATACAAAAAAAAAATAAGTCTTTTTAAGTTAATTTTACATTAAAGTACACTTACAGTACAGAGCAGTGATTATAAGTTACTAATATGGGGCTAGGGGGCTAGTGGCTGGGTTGGGGCTGGTGCTGGGGGCTTATCTTCAATGCTACACATCTCTTCTCTTCATATAAGGTGAGTTAAAGTCATGATTAGTCATTATTATCATTATTATCCTGTGTTTGTGTCTTGGTTTGGGTCTTCAAAAAAAAGTCGGGGGGGGGGGTAACGTCCGATAATCCGAAAAATCCACTAATCCGAACGAGGGCCGGTCCGCTGCCCTTCGGATTAACGGAAGTTTACTGTAGTTGGCTTTCACTATTGACCTTTTTTATGTCATCTTGTTGCCTGATACTATTTGGTGTGTGCACTTTACTGGTGTTATAGGCCCTGCATGTAAGATGTTGAGTGGTGGTTAACACTTTCTTCATCTTTGCAGGTTCTGCTAGTGCTCTTCCACCTCGCCCGCCCTACTCACCTACCTCTGTGCTCCCGGTTTAGGGTGAGTACGGATACCTGTTTGCATGTGTGTTCCTGTTTCCCCATGCTCCTTCCCTGGTTCTTCTTGGACATTCTCTCCACTTACTCCTTCGACGTGCTGATTATGGTGTGTGTTCTTCCAGTGCAGGTAGGCTGCCTTGCTTTCGCCATGGTTGTAGCTCCCCGTGCTTGGTGAGCCACAAGTCCTGCTTGCGCCACTCGCACTGTGTGTCCTCTACGGCCTACCTCCCTGCTCTGTGTGGCCCGTGTCTGGCCCTGGTGGATGTGGTGCACCATAGCCCTGGTTCCTCGGCGGCGGCAGTGGCCTCTGCTTCCCTTCAGTCGGTGTGGGCGATAGTCTCCCGCCACTTTTGGACTGTGGGCCACCGTTCCCCGGCCTTTGTTGCCGCCCGGCTCCGCGTCGCCCTGGGTATCCCTGACCCGACTGAAGGCCGTTCGCCTGGCCCTCTCCCTGCTCGGGCCCTCTCCCCTGGGTCCCGCAGCCGGTCGTCACATCGTCGGGGGGATACCCTGCTCCGTCCACGCTCTCGCTCGCCTCGTCGCCCGTCCTCTCCTGCCCCTCGTTGTCCTCCTGATCGCCTTGACGGCGCCCATCGCCCTCGTCATGGTTCTCGCCCTGAGGCCGGGGTTAGCGGCTCTGCCCCTGTGCGCCCTCCCCTGGCCTCTCCGGGTCGGGGCTCTACTACCTTCCGCCCGCTTCCCCTGATCGTACGACGTCCTCTTCCTTTGTCCTCTACGCGCGCGGAGCTTCAGGCTGTAGCTGGCCCTCTGCTCCCACCTCTTACACTGTCCAGGAGGGTCCGCCAGGATGTAGTTGCTTCTGCTTCTCCTCCTACTTCACCTACTTCGGTGCCTCTTCTTCCTTCACGGTCTCGTCCCACGGTGGCGGTCCCTCCCTCCTCCGCCTCGGTGTCGGGCCGCCCTGTTATCTCTGCCCCGGGGATCCTTGCTCTGTTTCCCCCCGCGGCTACTTCTGACCTCTTTTCAGCCAACGGCCATACCACGTTGAACGCACCGCTTCTCGTCCGGTCAGCGATGTTCAGCAATGTAGGGTCTGGTTCGTACTTGGATGGGTGACCGCCTGGGAACACCAGATGCTGTCTTTTCACCCGGCCAGCCTTCCCACTCCCGTCGTCCTGCTCCTCCTCCTTCTTCTCTCCCTGACCTTCCCTTACCGTCTCGCCACGGGGGTACCCCTCCTCTTGGCTCGGTGGGGTATAGCGAGGTTTCGGCGTCCCCTTTCTCAGGGGCTGCCGTGTCGCTGGCAGAGGGGGATGGTGCTGTTTCCCCCTCGGGCGTTCGTGTTCAGGGACGAGTCCCTCAGCGACACAACCGTGGTCGCTCGCCTTCCTTGGGCCGCGACTCTGCTGGTTCGTGTCATGGATCTCGCTCCCGCTCGCGCTCACCCCTGCTGGCCGACCATTCTGGGGGGGGGGGGTCGCCTCTCTCGGATCGATTGTCGGCTATGCAGGGGTGGCTTGTGTCACGCATCGACGGGCGCTTGGGAGTCGATGAAAGACTCCCTCTTATCGCGCTTCTTGGCGGTGACACACCCTCAGCGCCTCACCCTACCTACCCCTGCTACGGTCCCCCTCCCTTCTGCAGGCCTATGCTCTGGTCAGACTTCAGCCGCCGGGACATCCTTCAGGATGTTCAGTCCCTGGCTGTGTTGACGGGACTGTCCTCCTATGGGACGGGTTTGTGCGCCGACGGTACGCCTGGCTTAGCCATCTTGCTCGATCACCCTCTCCCATTGGGGGCCTGGTTTGCTGAGGCCTTCGACTTCGCCGGCCGTTCCGTCGCCGGCTCTCCTTCAGTCAGTCCCTCCCTCGGAGTCATCACTGCTTTTGCCTCGTCTTGTGTCTGTCGGCGGGTTGGACGGCGCGTTCTGGTCCTGGTTCAGCGCGCCCGTTCTTAAACTTCGTTCTATTGCTACCCCGTTCTTCTCTCACCCAGTTCAGTCCTCTGTCGACAGGGTTTTTCCCTTGCGGCGGTGGGTGCCGAACTTCTTCTCTTGTCTTTTGGTTCCCTCCAGACTTCTGTTCACCACCTGCGGCTTATCGCGGCGTCTGCACCAGGCGATCTTCGCGAGGGTTTGGGCCGCGTTCGGCGGATCCCCCTTCGGCTCGCGGTGTCTTTGGTTCCCGAGCTGAAGGCGGTTTTGTGCGTGGCACCTCGGCAACGCCGGACGGTACGGTCCTCGTTCTGCCGGACAGCCCCCTTGGATTTTCGTCAGGGTTTGTTGGACTCTACGCTCTCTCCGTCGGGGCTTTTTTGCGCGGGATGCTTGGGGCCGCTACGCTTCTCTATCGGCGGACCCTGCTTACGATACGCTACGACGCGCTATGTCGCGAGCGGGGTCTTCTCAGTCCCGTCCTTCTGCCGGTCCTCTTCGGGGTGCTGCTGCAAGTGCTGCCGCCATGCACGGGCGCAGGACTGGGACGTTACGGGCCGGTGCGTCAGTTCCGCCTCGCCCTTCTGTTCTTGCCCCCTTTTCATCCCCGCCGTGTCGGGGCTGGCCGGCCTTCCACTTCCGGCCGCCCTTCGCCGGGGTCAGCCCCGCGACGGCCAGGGTTTTTTTTTTTTTTTTTTTTTTAAGAGACAATGAACGGAGGAAGGAAAAACACAGATAAAACAAAAAGGTCCATGTGCCTAAAGGCATCCTCCATTCATAAAATGTTTGTAACAACTGGATTTAAACATTTGTTGATTGTAAGTTTGTGGAAAGCAATTCGAGGGAAGTGAATTCCAAAGAGTAGTAGCTCTGGGGATAATGAATTCTGATAAGCAGAAGTTCTGCATTGTGGAGGAGAAAGTGTAAATTCATGGGCGCTCTCAGCTGCCCTAGTTCTACGGGGAAAGATGTGGAGAGGCGGCACAATTGAAGCAAGTTCCTCGGAACAATTGCTGTGAAATATCTGTAGAATAATGCAAGGGATGCAACGTTTCTTCGTATGGCTAATGTAGGAAGGTCCTGTGTGATTGCAGGGTTATTGATTAATCTAATAGCTTTATTTTGAATTTTGTCCAACTGCCTCAATGCAACCACTCCACTTCCACCCCACAGAGGTGAACAGTAATCCATCTGAGAGCGCACATGACTTATATATTACGGCCAACTGCTCGTCAGTGAAGAATTCTCGAACTCTGTACAGGAGTCCCAGTTTTTTAGAGGCATTCATAGCAATGCTTCTAACATAATGTGTCCAGCTCAAGTTAGTAGTTAATGTTACACCGAGAATGTCAATACTAGGGGAAGTGGGAATATTTACATCATTAAAAAATATATGGGAGTCAGTGAGATTCTGTCGGTTAGAAAATTGAATGTACTTGGTTTTCTGTGCATTAAAGGAAACTAGATTCTCTTGTCCCCATTCATTAATTCTAGAAAGGTCCTGGTTCAGAGAAATTGCAGTGTTTATTTTTGAATTTATAAGATCGGGTTGGGTGAAAGAATTGGTAAATGTGAAGGAACTGTGGAGTGTTGAGTCATCTGCGTAGGAATGTATTGGATTATGAGTGGTAGATATGAGATCATTGATATGAATGAGGAACAGAGTTGGGCCAAAACTGATCCCTGGGGAACACCAGCATTTATTGAGTGAAATTGAGAATAAAGGCCATCTACCATTACACGTATTTTTCTGTTATGAAGATAAGAAGAAATTAGTGGAACTAATGATGCAAGGCCGTAGTGTGACATCTTCGACAATAAGGATTGATGCCAGACTCTATCAAATGCCTTAGATATATCCAGTGCTATTGTATGTGTTTCACCATGTTGGTCTGTAGCTTGGTTGATTTGATGCGTAAGAAGGCAAAGAATGTCTGCAGTTGATCGACATCGTCTAAAACCATATTGCCTATCACTGATTAATTTATTATTCTCCAGATGCTTAATTATGTGATTATTTAATATAATTTCAAAAACTTTGCCAAGAGTGGAAGTTATAGCTATTGGTCTGTAGTTTGATGGATCTGAAGAGGCACCTTTTTAGGAACTGGATGGATGTTTGCTTCTTTCCAGGGTACTGGGAAGCATGAGGTATGAGTACACAGACGGAAAAATTTTGCCAATACAGGAGCGAGCACCAAGGAGCAATTCTTAAGTACTATTGGAGGAATTTCATCTGGACCAGGAGCCTTATATACTGAGAGTTCTGCAAAATAGTTTTGACATGTCTGGTGTGGATCTTAAGTGAGGGAATTTCAGGTGAATTAAAATTAAGTACAGGGACATCTTGATTTATTTCATCTAAGGTTGAGTTGTGGAGAAAATATCTGCAAGAAGGTTAGCTTTACCTCGTGGGTCACTTACAAGATTGCCAGTCGGAGATTTTAATGGTGGAATGGATGAAGCAGTAGTGAAGTTGGATTTGAATGAGTTAAGAGTAGACCAAAATATTTTGTTATCATTTGGATTATTTAGAAGTTTATTTGCCTGCTTATGGAGAAAGTTTGATTTAGTTAGGTTTAATACAGTTTTGGCATGATTTCTGATGTTTCTAAAGTAATTAAAGGCTTCATGTGTTTTTGATCTTGTGTATGCATTGTAGGCTATTGCTTTTTGTTCAGTTACTCTAGCACAATTATGGTCAAACCATTTAGGTGAATTAGATCTTTTACTGTACTTTTGATGAGGAATAAAAGTTTCCATTCCAATTTTTACAAAATCTTGTATGTGGCTCAAGGTAGAGTGTGCATCATTAGAAAGAAAGAGGTCCAGGGAATATCAATAAAGAAACCTTGAAGACCCTCCCAGTCTGCCCTATCGTAATGCCATTTAGTCACCAAAACAGGTTCAGAGTGGGAAGGTTGGTAGGTGATAGACAGGTGGCCTGTATCAGACAGTGATCAGAAGATCCAAGTGGGGACCTCACTGTAACATCATAATTTTCTGAATTGGTTGTTAAAAATAAGTCCAGTAGGTGGGAATTATGATTAGGATTATCTGGTACACGGGTGGGTTGGTTGACTAGTTGAATGAGATTAAATGAGTCTGCAAATAGCTCACATTCAAGACCAGCATCATCAGTCCTGGCTGAATGAGTGACCCATTCAACATTATGGACATTAAAATCACCCAACACAGTGTTTCAGAAGAAGCATTTAAGTTGAGGACACTGAGTTGTGAGGACAGGAAATCAAAAAGACTTTGCTCTGATGGAGTATTTGGGGAACGGTAGATGCAACATATGTATTTAAATTTACCAGCAGAAATTTATTTGTATATAGAATAATCAAAATAGGGGACAATTGAAACCAGTAACCTCCTCCAGGGCAATTTCAGATTTTGCTAAGCAACATGCACCTCCTTTAGTTCTGAAATTTTGGAGCAGTTGATAACCTGGAAAATTAAATCTAGATGTGTCGGATGTGGATGTTACTTGAGTCAAAAAAAGGAGAGTATAGGGGATTCTGCTTGAAGAAATTGGTGTACAGAATTGACGTTAGAGTGAAGTCCCCTTATATTACTAAAGAAATAGCTGTATGACAAGCAGCTTTGGGACGTTGCAATGCTCTTGACACAGTCGCATGATGACGACCGGGAGGGCCCTGTGTCAATAACCCAACCCTGCCGGGGGTGGATATCCGAGGGACCACCAGGTTTGCTCTTAACAATTGTACTGCCATATTTATAAGGTAAGTGTATGGTGTTACATGTATGATATGTAGTGGGAAGAGTAGTATTTTATGGATAGAGGATAGCGATGTAGGGCAATGTCGTGAAGTTGGATGTGTATGTTATATAAAGAGGGTTTTCCTGATACCCCTGATGTGTGAGGCAGAAAGATATGTATCCAGCTACCAAGGCCTGGGAGAGAAAATGGAATTCAGGCTATTCCCTGAGTCTCCCGAAACCTTGGCGGTAGTACTTCCCTGGGCGGGGTGGCCCTGGTTGGGGTGGCCCGCCCTTTTCGACGAAGTTGGGGGGGGTTAGAGGAGGTCAACGTGGCGCTCATGCCCGCACGGACCGTACCGGGGGTACCTCCACATCAAAACAATGTGTAGGTTCTCTGGGTCGGTATCCTTGTTCTCCTTCTCGCCTGGCCGCCCGGGTCGCTCCCCTCCTCTCGGGAGCTCCCGCGGGTTGTTTTCGCCCTTGCGCCCCTCGGTGGCCGCGAGGGACGTTGGGGGCGGCGGATTGCGCGGAGGGGTCTAACCTGGAGGTGGACGTCCGGACCCCCTCTCCGCTCTTGTCACCGACGCCGGCCCATCTCTTCAGAGGTGGCCCACGTGTTCACATCCATGCATGAGCTGGGTATCGTCGAGGGAGTTGACCGCCGGTCACCCGGTTTTCCTCTCCCGTATATTTCTGGTACCGCAGTCGAACTGCGACGCGATGCGCCCGGTGGTGGCTCTGTCGGCCCTCACCGGGCACTTCGTGCACACACAGTTTCGGATGCTGCCGGTACCCCAGGTACGCCTGGCCCTGCGCCCTCTGTCGTGGGTAGTGTCGCTGGCCCTCCAAGGATGCGTCTTGGCTCGTTCCTCTCCATCCTCGATTCCAGCGATTCTTGGCCGTTCGGACATCCGATCGTGTGTTCCTGTTCGCCGGCCTTCCCTTCGGTCTCCACATCACGCCGCGGATCTTCTCCGCACTGGTGGGACAGGCTCTGGGTCCTCTCCTCAGGAGCGGGCTCCAGCTCCTGTTTTCCTTGGCCGATTGGTTGATAGTTTCCGAAGCCCTCGGACTGTGCGTACGCGACGCCCTCACAGTCCGTTCGCCACGTCGCACAGTTAGGGTTCCCCATCGATGTTCCCAAGTCACGCTTGACCCCGTCGCGTGTCGTGCCATGGGTCGGTCTCGCATGGGTTTTGTCCGGCGATCCGGTGACCCAGGGTCTGAGGGACGCGGTGCACCTTCGGCGGACGGTCTTCGCCGTGTTGCACTCGGTCTCCCTCGCGGGGTGGCTCTGGGACTCGTTAGTGGGTTCGCTGCATTGGGCCGTTCTGCCCATTCCCTTAGGGAGCCTCAGGCTACGCTGCCTCCTCCTCATGGGCCCCGAGGTGTTTCCGTTGACCCCTATGGTTCGGCTCCTGCCGCTCCCGCGTACCGTTCACAGACGCTTCGGTCACTGGGTTGCTCGGGGCACACTCTCTGCGGCTGTGCCCTGGACCGCCCCCCCGCCGACGATCTGGGTAGACACAGATGCGTCGAGCGAGGTAGGGTGTGGTTCCCAATCAAACCTGGGACGTCCACTTCCCGGCAGATGAGTGGGTCTCCCTCCCCTTACCCGTCTATGCCCTCGAACTGTTGGTTCCTTTGTTCTTCCTGAGGGACCACGCGCTGGCCCTTCGGGGAAAGTCGGTGGCCTTCGGGATGGACACTCGGACAGCTGTCCACTGTTTCCTAAAGCGGGGGTCCTCCAGGTCATTGACTCTCTTGGGGATCTCGGTGGAGTTGTTCTTCCTCGCGAACCGACACGCCTTCTCCTTGCATGCCTCCTCCCTGCCCGGGACTGCCACCCTGTGGGCGGACGCCCTGTCGAGAGGACAGGGCGTTCTTGTAGAATGGGCAATGCAACGGACTGTGTTCGACGACCTCGCGGCTTCCTGGGGTGTTCCGGAGGTCGACTTGTTCGCATCGGAGGTGCCGCGCCAGTTGCCTCAGTACCTATCCCTCTGGCCTCGCACTCCGGAGGGGGGTCCGGACGCTTTCATGGTAGACTGGAACAGGTGGCGGTCGATATACATATTTCCGCCACCAGACGCACTGTTGATGTGCAAAGTCCTCGCGAGGCTGCGGCTGTACCACGGCGGCGTCTGGCTACTCGCGCTTCTGTGGCCGGCACGGGCTTGGTATGCCCGGTTGACGCGGTGATGCCCGAGTCCGGTCCCTCTACCTGTCTCCGACTTCCACTTGAGCTAGGTTGGGGACCTGCGGACCTCGTTGGCCTTCGCATCGTGAATGTTCATGAGGCACGGTGGCTCCCAGTCCACGGCCGGGACCTGACTGCCTTCCTGAAGAGTTCCTGGCCGCCTTCTCCTTGGGGGACTTACGGGTCCCGCTGGAGGTCTTTTACTAGGTGGATACAGGACACTCGCCAGACGTTGGCTCTCCTTCCCTCGTCCTACACTCCTTGTTTCACCTCTTCCGTACACGTCATTTTCCCGTCGACGCTATACGTAACCACTTTTCTGCCGTCCGGGGGGTCTTTGAGTCCGTCGCTGGGCTGGTTGTTCCGCCGCAGGAGCTGGATTCCTTCATGACGGCTGCCTTCCGGGACCGACCGCCTCCACGCCAGGTCCCTCCACAGTGGGAACTGGGGCGGGCTCTGGACCTTCTGGCTTCACCCACGTATACACGGGCCGCTACACCGGTTCCGTTGCTCGGGCGTACGCTCTTCCTTGTCGCTCTGGCCACTGGGGATCGGGTGTCTGCACTAGCGGCATTGTCACGGCCCCAGGGCTGCGTGCGATTCTCCCCGTCCTTGCATGGCGTCACGTTCGCCTCCTCCCCTCATTTTGTTGCCACGAATGAGAGGGAGACCCGCGTTTTCCAGCCTTTCACCGTCCAGGCTTTACAGCGTGGGCATACTCGCCATGTGTTGTGCCCGGTGTCAGCCTTGCGCTCCTCTGTTGCGTCTGTGGCGCCGCCTTCGGGTACTGCTGTGTGGGTGTCTCCTCGGACAGGTGGGTGGCTCTCGCAGGTGCGGATGGGACGCCACATTTGTCGGACCATTCGTGCCAGTGTTTGTAGGGGTTCTGCGCGCGATGTGCGATCCTTTGCTGCCTCCTTCCGGTTCCTGCAAAGTCGATCCTTACCTGACATTGCCTCCGCGGTTTTGTGGTCTTCTATCAATTCCTTCATCTCCTCCTACCTCTCCATGTCCGGTGTTCGACCCGCTCGGCCGGTGATAGCTCTCGGGGGTCGTGTTTCCTAGTGCTCTGGCGAAGATACCTGGTCTTCCCCCCTTGTCCCTCGTTCTTTTACTTTTTTTATTTGAAAAAGGGGGGGGGGGGGGTGTACGGGTTTGCAACACTGGATTGCAAGTTTGGGATTATGTATTGTTCCAGTACATAAGTGTTTTTGCCACATTGAAAATTGTGTTTTGTTCTTGTGTTCAGTGTTTTTGTTGGTTTTGGAAGAAAAGGGATTTTGGGTACAGTACCTTTTTGGTTTAAAACAAGTCTATGTTTTTGCATTACTATGAATGACGGGCATGTGTTAAAACTGTTCTTTTTAGCTACTCCTCAGTTTTTCACTCTTTTATTAAACTCTCTTGTTTAAATTGTGTCTTTGTCATTCATAATTTTGTTTTATGCATTGTTTTTTTTGGTAGGTTGGGCTTGGATGTCCTCCTCCTATTTGTTTATGCAGCCTTGACGTTGGATTTGCCAAGACTACTAACAAATTGGGAGGTTTGACGTACCTCCCAACCTACCAAATAGGAAAACCTACTATTTGGTAGTAGTCTTGGAAAATCCAACGTACATAATACCCTCCCTCACGCCGGACCCCTGCCCATCCGCGTTCTTCTGCTGACGTGAGATGTGATGACAAGAGAGGATCGCTCATGCGCACGTTCGACAGGGATCTGCACATGACGGAACACGGGATGGGCCTTAAGCGGTAACTAAGGTAAACCCCTTTTTCTTCTCTTCTATGCTTTTTTCACCTTCGGTGGTTGTTTTGGTTAATGTACAACGTCTCCTAGAGCAAGATAAGGAGTAGACTCTAGACGTTTTCTTTTTAACCGCGGTTGGAATGACGACATAGCAGTCAAAATAGACAAGTCGTCATTGCAATTAGGTTAATAGCCTTGACGTTGGATTTTCCAAGACTACTACCAAATAGTAGGTTTTCCTATTTGGTAGGTTGGGAGGTACGTCAAACCTCCCAATTAGTCCGCACATTCGAGGGTTGACTGTATTTGAAACAAAGTGAAGAGGACGATACAAGACGCTAAAAGGAAGGCAGATGAGGAATATGGGAAATAGATTAGTGAACAGTTTCTGAATGACAAGAAAGCATACTACAAAGCTGTTAAAGAAGCCAGAGGGAAGAAGACTGAGTGTCTCAGGTGGTAGAATGATGGACATGAATGGGAAGGTAGTGGAGGGTGATGGTGTGGTGAAAGTATGGAAATATCATTTTAGTAGCTTAGCTGTAAAGAGTAGGGGGAAGGCAAAAATCTCATCCCTGGGAATGGAGAGAGGTAGAATACACAGGGTAGTTGAAAGCCAGATAACAAGAGAAGAAGTAAAAGAAGCAATCAATAAACTTAAAATGGGCAAAGCTGCTGGAGTAGAAAGGTTAGATGCTGAGATATGGAAGAGAAGAAGCTGTTGACATAATGCATAGGTTGTTGTTGTTGTTGTTCCCTAAGCTGCCTGGCTGAACAGCCCCGAGTCCCTGAGGAAGGCCATGGCCATGATCGGGCTTTCCCACAGAGCTCTCATTGAGTGTAGGTTGTGTTGTTGGTGTAAGTGGTTGTGTGAAATGCAGTCTTCTATGATGTGTTTAATGGTATGGGGTGCTGTGTTACATCCCGGGCAGGCGTCGACAACGGAGTCATCCAGTCTCTTCTGATAGCTCAGGAGAGCTGGATGGTGTCCGCATCTCAGCCTGGCCAGGTGGACTCTGTCCTCGCGAGGGAGGGAGGATTCGGAAGGATGGATTTTCGGGAGGTCGTGCATGCAGCTGCTTGTTGTCTGTGAGTGAGTGGATGGATTGGCGAGAGATATGAGTATGGATGTGCTTCTGGAAGTTGGTTCGGGGTGGGCAGGGAGGGAGAGAGGACAATAACTGTGTGTGATACCGTGTGCTGGGTCTTGTTTTGATATTTCTTGGTGTCTGTGGGTGTGTTGCCATGTAGTTTAGTGGGTGGTCTTGGTTCGTGGAGGCTGCTGCCAGGAATTGAGTGCCTCTCATGTCCAGATGGTCTTTGACTTTGAGGATTTTGGTTTCTTGATGTAGATGATCTGTGGGTGCAGTAGCTGTGCAGCCTGTAATGATCTTCAGGGCTTTGTTTTGGATAGTCTGTAAGGTCTTATGATGTGTTTCAGCTAGGTTAGAAGCCCAGGCTGGGCTTGCGTATTCCATTACTGATCTTATGTATTGTTTATATACTGTGGTGGTAGTTTCTTTGTTGTGTCCAAATTTTGTGTGAGCAAGTGACCTGAGGGCGTTTAAGTCTGGGTGTCAGTTTCTTTTTAATGTTTGTGGTGTGCTGTTTGAATGTCATATGAGTATCATATGTTACTCCTAGGATTTTGGGTGTGTGTGTATGTGTTAGGGGTGTGTTGTTTATGGTGAGTTGAGGGATGTATTCGTGTTCACCTGTCCAGCTTGAGAGCAGCGTTGCGGTGGATTTGGCTGGGGCTAGATTCGTCTGTTTGTAGTGCACCAGCCATGTAGTGTGTTGAGATAGGGTTGAAGGAGATCTGTTGCTCTTCTTGGTCATGGTGTGTGCATGTGAGTGTTATGTCATCTGCATAGGAGGCTAAGTTTATTTGGGGAGTATTGGGTGTAGTTATATCGTGCATGTACAGATTGAAGAGTGCGGGCGATAGGACGGATCTCTGTGGGACTCCGTTTGGAAAGTTTCTGATTTTAGATGACTGACCGGCAAAAGATACGTGTGCACATCTGCCTGCTAGGAAGTTGGCCAGCCACCTTTTTGTGTTGTTGTGCATGTTTGTGTTGTAGATTTTGTTTGTTAGGTTGTGGCGGGGGATGGCATCGAAGGCTTTACTAATGTCGAGTGTGGCTAATAGTGATCTGTGTGGTGGTCTAGCTGAGTTGATGCCGTCAAAAGCTCTTTGTGTAAGGTCTGTGAGAAGAGTGTTTGTGGAGTGCAGTGGCCTAAAGCCATGTTGTGTTGGAGCTAGGGGTAGGTCGGGTGTAATTAGTTGTAATACTAGGCGTTCCATGACTTTGGAGGGGAGCAAAGGAGTGTGATGGGGCGGTGCGAGGAGGGTAGCGTGGGGTCTTTGTTGGGTTTGGGGAATGTGATGATGATACCATGCTTCCAAATGTCTGGTATTGTGTTGTGTGAATAGCTGTAGTTTGATATGTTAGTGAGTGTTTGTATGCCTTGTGGTCCCAGGTGTCTGAGGTGTATGTTGCTTATGTTGTCTAGGCCACAGGCGGGTGAGTGCTTGAGATTGTTGATGATATGCTTTGTCTGGTGATTGGTGAAGGGTGTATAGTCAGGGTCTGTGGGGAATTGTCTCTTACGTTGGATGACACTTCGGTCGTCTTTGTGAGGTTTTAGGTGGCTGACATGTGAGAAGTGATTGATGAGAGTGTTTGCTTGTTGTTTACATGAAGGAGTAGAGTCTGTTGTTGTGATGCAGCATGTGATTGTGTTGTGTTGCTGTTGGAAAGTGTGATGCTGTTTAGTGTTTTGTAGAGTTTTTTGGGTTTTGTTTTGTGATCAGTTTTTTTGTAGGAAGTTATTCCAATTTAGTTTTTGTTGTTCTTGTATTTTGTTGTTAGTTTGGGTGTTGAGTGCTTGAATTTGTTGTGTGATGTCTTGTGTGTGGGGTGCTGGGGATGTGTTCAGTGTGTCGCGCGTTGTCTGATGAGGTTTTGAATTTCTGGTGTGAAGTTGTGGTTGTGTCTTTTTCTGTTACCTCTTGGAATGTTTTCTTGTCAGCGTTTTGGATAGTTTATTGAGTATGTGTACAGCATTGTTGATGTTAGTGATGGGTGTACTGTTTAGAGTTGTGAAGTGTTGTTCTGTCTCATTTGTAAATGCTTCCCAGTTAGCTCTTTTATAATTGGTGTATGTGTGTTTGTGGCTAGCTGGGGTGAGTCTGGTTTTGGTGGTGATAAGGATCGGGAGGTGGTCAGAGCCTAAGGTTCTGACCACCCTCCAGGATGTTGTGGGGGCGAGTTCTGGGGAGCAAAAGGTGATGTCTGGAGATGATGGGTTATAGCGGGCTTGGTGAGGAATATGGGTATGTTGATGGATGTCGTTAAGGATGATGAGGTTATCTGTTTGGTTTTGTAGTACCAGCCCTCTGTCTGTGTCGGGGTTGTCGACAAACCAGGCCGACGTCTTGGCGTTGAAGTCACCACCCAGGATGATGTGTGGGGTGTTTGTGATGTGTTGTAAGTGTGGTCTGTATTCATTTGGTACTGTAGGGGATGTTTGGGGAGGGATGTAGTGTTTATGATGGTTATGTTGGATTTGTTGCCAGTGCGTATCTTAATTGATTGTATTTCTGTTGTGTTATCATTTGGTGGGAGGAGGGATTTGGTTTGTACACTGGTTACTATGTATGATATTTCATTGTGTACCAGGGTGATGAGTCCACCGCCCCTGCCGACAGCCCGGTCTTGTCGATGGTGGTGAAATTATGAAATGTGGTTGTTTTTTGTGATGTGCATAGGTTATGTAAATTAGCATGGGAAAAGGAAAGTGTACCAGAGGACTGGAGGAAAGCAGTGATAGTACCCTTGTACAAAGGGAAGGGTAGTAAAGAGGAGTGTAAAAGTTATAGGGGAATTAGCTTGTTTAGCATTACCTGGAAAGGTATACGCAAGAGTAGTAACAGAGAGACTGCCGAAGATAACGGATGACAAAATAGGCGAGGAACAGGGAGGTTTCTGAAAGGGCAGGGGCTGCGTTGACCAGATAGCCTCAATGCGTTTGTTAGTAGAGAAGTATCTGGCCAAGAACAGAAAACTCAATGCAGCATTCATGGATTTAGAAAAAGCCTATGACCAAAGCAAAGACTGGGAAGGTCTGTGGGATGTGTTAACAGTATATGGTGTGGGAGGAAAGTTGCTAATGGCAATAAACTCTTTTATAGGAATGCAATGGCAAATGTGAAGTAGGGGATAAGTTAAGTGAAAGTTTTGAGGTCAATGTAGGAGTAAGACAGGATGTGTCATGTCAGCTTGGTTGGATGGAGTGATTAGAGAATTTAGGGCGGGATCAATGGGTGTAGAGCTAGACTGGAATCAGAGGGAAGAACATGGAAGATTTTAACATGCCTATATGTGGATGATGCAGTCCTGTTGGCGGAAAATGTAAAGAACTTCAGAAAGTGGTCACAGACTTTGACAGGGTATGCGAAAGAGAAAGTTAAAGGTCAATGTAGGGAAATGTAAGGTAATGGTGTTTGAGAGAAGAATGCATGAAACCAGAGATTTAAGGACAAAATATAGCATTAAGAAGGAACATGAGAAAAGTTGTAAAATAAAAATGAAAAAATGAAGTACTGGAAGAGGTTGAAAGCTTCAAGTATTTGGGAGCTGTACTATGCAACTATGGTAAAATGGAGAGTGAGATAAAGAGAGAAAAATGCAAGGGAGAAAGGTGATTGGAGAACTTGATAGTATTCTCAAAGGAAGAATGGTTAGTCAAGGAAGTTAAAAAGTCACTGAGAAACAGTGTGCTGCTCCAACACTCTCGTATGGAAGTGAAACATGGACAGCAAGTGACGAGGACCTCTCAAACTGA
>CM064528.1:42173720-42289347 GCA_032716605.1 Paralithodes platypus
GCATACCTCTTACAGCTTTTGAATCTAAAAATTCTTCATTTTTTAGTCATGGAGTCCATAATGGCTGTATGTCAATTAGAGAGTATGTTCCCTGCTCACCTTTCAGACTCTGTGCCGATGTTATTATCATCCTATACTGAATGTGACGATGTTCAAAAAATGTGTTAGCCAGAAACATCTCTCATCTTCTCCGCACAATACTTCTAAAAAAGGAAGTCACCATTCATATTCCTACCCTCCACACCCCATATACCTTATCTTTCCGTTATGAACCTTCTATCTCCTCGTTTCCCAACTCTACCATTCATGTCGCCTACCCCCTCTAATATTACTTGTGGCCTACACTCTTGCCCCATTTCTCTTATACATTTATTGACTTTATTCCAAAATTTTCTATTTTCTTCCCGCACCTTTCCCAGGTTTCATTGGTTGGACTGGTGCAGTAGACACACATAAAAAGTATTACCTCATCATATCCCAATCTTTGCACTCACCACCATACTAATTCTCGAGTCCATGCATCCATAGTTTTTCACACAATTCCTCAACCTTCTGACAAAATTACTGCTACCCCTTCCTTTTTCTTACGTTTATATCCTGCATCCAATCCAGACCAGACAACCCATCCTTCCCCACCCCACAAATCATGCTCACTCTCACCCTTCCACACTCCAGGCCCCAACTGGGGCGTCTCACCTACCCCACACACAGCCACACATCCATCTTTAAGCTCTCGCATCAGACACTCTCTCTTGCTAAAATCATTTATGCCATTGGCATTGAAGGCATAGACACGGAGCACGCTTTCCTTCACCCGAACGACGTTTCCACCACTTTTCTGCTTTGTTCTTCCACCCCCGAGGGGGTCCCGGCCGGCAGCATACCGAGCACAGTTGTTTCCCAGGAGGACTTGGGGCCTGGACATAATGCCTCCAAACAGGGCGCCGGATTGTCAAAAGTATACTAAAAGAAAAACTAAAAACTGATACCAACATCAGTAAAAAAACATACAACACAGTAAAAATGAAAATATTAAGAAGATAGGGAGAACAAAAATATACAGGGGACAACAGAAATATAGTTACAAGGGGGATAATTTTTATAGTGGAAATTAAAAGAGGATTTAAAATTAAAAACAAAGTGTGCGCTGAAGAAAATAGCACACCCGCACTCCCCTTTAGTTCCACCGTCAAGCAAAAATAAAAATGTTAGAAATTTAAAAGGGAGGATTAAAATAAGGACGGTGTAATAACGAGGCTACCTCGAGAAGGCGGGGTAGGACTTACTTACCGTAACTAGTCACGGTAAGCTACAGAGGTGCGTTTTAGCAAGACTTTAACCAATACCGTACTTATACGCAGATGACAGGACCTCTAAACCTCATTGGTTACGATACTGCCATATCATTACTAAATATACTGTACAGATATATGTAGGCTTCACAGTTCTTATGTCCTTGGAAGTGATTAAAATGGCCAAAACAATGCAACTTTATGTACATTTTTATATTATCTTACTCCTATTCATTCCTATTTTATAATATAATTATACCGGGTTGACACCCAATTCGTATCACCTTCTACTTGTGATCACTTATACTTGTTGGTTGGTTAATAAATCCGTGCCCAGGGGTGTTAAGTGAGAGGCTATTTCAAGAGCAGTCTTAAAACTTTATATATTTTTTTAGTAAGTATTGTATTATTATTAATTACAGTAGCTCTACAAAGTTAAAATTAGGTTGTGTACCGCTCATCTTAGGTCTTTGGAAGTGATATAATGGTCAAAACAATGCATTTTTATCTTAAGTTTCTGTATTCCTTCTCATATTCTTTCCAGTCTTAAAGCAAAATTCCCTCAGTTGTACACCCTGATCAAGTACAGTATATTGTTATACAGTACCGTACTTTGAAATTTTAAAGTGACACTTGGAAGCATTTTGGATATTATAATAGAACCATTATCTTTTTAAGGTTTCACTTTTATCAATACAATTATTTAGAAAATCAGAATAGACTTAAACACGTACTAATGAACTGTACCGGTACTTCAGTATACAGTAGGCACATGATTTATTCTCTTTGTTTGTTACAGTATTTACATTTCTATTTTCACTGTTTCTTTAGTTTTTCATGTCATTGTTTAATTTACTCATCTTTATCTCTCTCTCTCTCTCTCTCTCTCTCTCTCTCTCTCTCTCTCTCTCTCTCTCTCTCTCTCTCTCTCAATTTTTGCTCAGCTCATGGTTGTCCCATCTTCCCCCTCCCTGTCTGTCCTTCGTCTATTTTTAACCCCCCCCCCCCCTCCCCCCCTTCCCCCTGCATTTGATCTATTCATCTATTTCCAGTACAGTCCATCCTCGCTTAAGGGGAGATGGTTCGCTTTTCTGGCCCCCCTTCTCCCTCATGCTTAGCCCCATTAGTTTGGCAATTTTAAGACCTTTCGCCCCTTTTCTTTGTCACTATTGACACTTTTTGTGTAATTTTTTTTCCTATCGAGCGATAGCGAGCCTGTAATTTAGGAGGAACCGGCGAAGGTCAAGATATTTTTCTACCGAAAAATGTACAAATATATCTTGAAGGGGGATCCTGGGTTTTTTTTTTTTAAAGTTTGATGAAGGCCTAGGGAGGAAACTTTAAAAAATATACAGTACAGTATACTGTATATATAAAAATTAAAAACTCGACCAAAAAATGAACCATACCCCCACAACTTTAAGAGGGTTAAAGTTGGAGTTATATGTATCCAATGCCTTGATCCTTCATGATCTCTGCCATGACTATATATATTTATAAATAATAATATTAATGAATACTGTAAATACTTCATGGGTCGTGTCGATTACATGAAATTTGTGTTGTGTATTTTTGCATACAGTACAGGGATAAAAGAATACATTCATACAGATATATCACATTCTTCTAATTAGGGTATCATGTTAATATTGCTTACTTGAGAATATTAAAGCTAGTATAGGTCTCCCTCACTATCCGATGCCCCAATCTACTGTACATGATTATTATAGGTTTTTAGGTGTTTCTATCTATCTATCTATTGCCTGACCCCGTGACCCCGGAAGGGGTGGCCACGAACGAACCGCCCCCATGCACCTCTGTCCCTAGTCAGTCGACGCCCCTCCCCCCAACCAGCACCGCCTTCGTTCATATACTTCCTCACTCCATCCTTCCACCTCTTTTTCGGTCTACCTCTCCCTCTCTGTCCCTCCACCTCGCTCCTCTCGTACACCCTCTTAGTCATTCTCTCGCTTTCCATACGTTCCATATGGCCGAACCATCTCAAGTTGTTCCTTTTCACACTTTCCAGCACATTTACCTCCACACCACACCTCCTTCTTACTCTCTCATTAGTCTGTCTATCCCTCCATGTAACTCCGCACGCACTCCTTAAGTAATTCATTTCCACTGCTCTCACTCTTGGTCTGAGTCTCTCAAACCAACGTCCATGCTTCGCTTCCGTAAGTCAGTGTCGGGATTACCACACTGTCATGCAAGGACTTCTTCACTTCCATACTGACCACCCTTCTATTCTAATTCTAAGAATTCTAAATTCTAATTCTATTCTAATTCTAAGAAATTCTAAGAATTTCTTCTTCAATCGAGTTGTCAACTTGTAGAATGGGCTTCCCCGAGACGTTATAGACTGCAGCACCGTAGATTCATTTAAACTCCGCTTAGACAAATATCTCGCATCAAACCCGTGACTGACTGCGTTTGTAAATGAATAACTTTATTTTATCCCCCACGTCAGTTACTAACCCATCTATCCCCTACTAACTTCCTAATCCTGCCACGGACATTAGTTCCAGGGCAGTAGTTCCCTTTCCAATGTTCCCTTACCCACTCTAAACCACTGTTTGGATACTGATCCTCAGTGTTTTGGAGGACAAGCAGCCTAGAAGGGTCACTAGACCTGTTGTTGCTTGATTTCCTTCCTTCCTTTGTACCCTATTTCTTGTTACTGCTTTCAGCGTTCCTAAACCCTCTCCCGCATTTCTTCATCCATAGTCCCATCTTTACTCAACACACTGCCCAGATACTTAAATGAGCTGACAATCTCCATAGTCTGACCGTTCAACTTCACCTCACACTCTGTGACTTCACCCCTTTCGAAGACCATAACCTTGCTCTTCCCCGCATTTACCTTCAAATTCCGTTTTTCGCACACTGTTCCAAACTCATTTACCAGACCCTACAACTCCCATTCATTATCGCTCATCAGAACTGTATCATCGCAAACAGCAGTATAGGCAGCTTCCACTCATTTCCCTCCCTTATCAGCGATATACCAACATCCACTGCTCTTCCTAGTATTTCTTTGATGACTCCATCCATATACAGTATACAGTAAACAACCACGGGGACATCACACACCCCTGTTTCAACCCAACATTCAGGTCAAAGAACTCGTTCTGCTCATTCTCCACACATACTGCCGCCTTTGCACCTTCATACATGCTCTTCACTGCTTTCAGCAACTTGCCATCTACTCCGTATATTCTAAGTACTTTCCACATACCTTCTCTATCCACTCTGTCATAGGCCTTCTCCAAGTCCATAAAGGCAACATACACCTTTTGTTGCTTCTCCAGATACTTCTCCACAACATAATTCAGGGTAAAATCTGATCTACACATCCTCTTCCCTTTATAAAACCTCCCTGCACGTCGCCTATCCATTTCTCCGTTCTCACTCTCACTCTCTCAATCACTACCCTACTGTACACCTTCCCTACTACGCTTAGAAGACATATTCCTCGGTGGTTACCACACACTCCTCTTTCTCCTTTGCCCTTATATAAGGGGACTATTATGCCAGTTTTCCAGTCATCGGGTGCCCTCCCCTTCTCCCATGCTAGTTTGCACATATTCCATACCCATTCGATCACTATCTCACCACCATACCTCAACATTTCCCCACACACTCCATCTGTTCCTGGTGCTTTCCCCAACTTCACTCTTTTCATGGCTTCCCACACTTCTGACCTCCTGATCCCCACCTCCTCCTCACCACTTCTCTTCTTCTCCCACCCATACCATATCCAAAACTATGTTTGCTGGCTCTTTACATTTAGCAACTCGTTGAAGTACTCCCTCCATCTTTCGACTCTCTCCTGCTTCTCGGCTAGCATTCTCCCATTCTTATCTTTCACACCCTTACTGTTTCCCTTGCTACCTTCCCTAACTTTCTTGACTTCTTTCCAGAACAGTTTCTTACACTCCCTCCATTTTTACACTCCGAATCCTTCCAAATTCCTCATCTACTCTTCTCTTACTTTCCTTCACTACTCTCTTCACCACTCTCTTTCTCTCCACGTACCTCGCTCGTTTCCGCCTCTCCAAATCTTCATTCCCTCTACTTCCCAACCACTCTCTATACGCTTTCTTCTTGTCTTCCACAGCTATTTTTACCTCTTCTGTCCACCATGCTGTACCTTTCACTCCCCTCCCTCTTCTCCTCACTCCACACACCTCACATGCTGCACAGATCTCTTCCTTAAACACCTTTCTCTTTCTTATCTCCTCCACTTCCTCCATATCTTCCAGGTCGAACCCACCTAGTCTTCTTTCTACTGCTCTCCTGTACTCATCCTGATTTCCTCCTCCTGTAGCCTCTCCACCCTCCTCACTATTCCACCTTCCTCTCGCCTCCCTCCAGCTCTCCTCACCCACTTTGTTGTATCTTACCTTAGCTACTACTACATAATGATCAGACAGACCCCCTCCAATACCCCTATACACCCTAGCATCCATCACAGATTTTTTAATTCTTTCATCCACACATATATAATCAATCAGTGACTTTCGTTCCACCACTGTCTTATCCTTCATCGTCCACACCACTTTCCATGTGTACAGTACCTGTGTATCATTCTGTGTCGGAAGAAGGTGTTGGCTATCCGCAATATATATATTAAATACTGTATATTAATAGATACAGTATATATAAATATATGTATTAATACATATTAATTAAATATATATAAATACATATTCTGTATTAATTTATATATAGCTGACTGCTCTGAACATTAATCTAAATGGATATATTTGCCTAAAGAAAATCGCAAGAACTCACGAACATTAGTCAGTAGCTGTTCAGTCACGGCGGTAAGTCGTAGACCAACGGGTGAGCCAAAGTCTTAGCCACACATAGGCAGTGGGTTGGAATAATATCCATCCTCGGTGGTTCAGTGGGGCTCCGACTCCAGTCAAACAAGTGTACCCAAGATGGAGTTTGTAGCTGTTCAGTAGCTGTATTTAAGTAAAAGTATGTGTACAGTATTGTTGAGTTTATGGTGCTCAACTTTCTGTACACTATCCTGTATTTAGTATTACAGTATAACATTAATCTTGCATATAGAATCTTGCACTTCAAATTTATTATTAATATCTTACGCTGCATAAAATCGTCATGCTAGCAATAATGTGAGACGAATGATGTTACCTGTATTGAAGTGATTGATCTTCAAATTATTCTTGTTCCTTATTACTTTCTTTTTCTCCTCTGTAATTCTTCCCTCCTTCATTTGTTGTTCCCTAAGCTGCCTGGCCGAACAGCCCCGAGTCTCCTTCATTTGTTTACCTGATCAGCTGATATATTCACTCTATTAGCATATATCTCTGGCTCACCTCTAAATGTCTTCTCTCCCTAACAAATGTGTTCAGTCACCTACTGATATACGGTACTTGTGTCATCTTTAATTCTATTGTCATATGCTGTTTAGAAAATATAATATAGTATCTAATGATATGTCGGACAGGTTGGGAGAAAGGTATCCTGACCAGGATTCAAACCCACTCACCCCAGGTATATTTGGGAGAGCTGTCCGCTCATGGCCGAGTGGTTACGGTGCCCAGCTCTTCCAAATATAACTGGAGTGAGTGGGTTTGAATCCTGGTCAGGATACCTCTCTCTCAACCTGTCCGACATATCATTAGATATTTGTCATTCAGAGAGGTTCCATAATAGTACCAGGACGATTAAAAATTGTATCACTTAGAATAGTTGGCAGGGGGGGGGGGGGGGGAGTATATAATACAGTAGTCATGTTTGAAGTCTATAAAACTTACCACGTGTTCGAAGGCATAGTCCTCCATGAGACTATAACCTGGTTCTTCAAATAAGAACTAAGGTGGCTTGCCTTACGGTGTATCCGCTCATGGCCGAGTGGTTTCGGTGCCCAACTCTCCCAAATATACCTGGGGTTAGTGGGTTCGAATCCTGATCAGGATACCTATATAGTACTGTAGTAGTAATATTCCTAGATATATTCCTAAGTATACCATGTAACATTTCTTCATTTGCTACACATGAATTTGTTTACCCATCTTTTATATTCTACCTAATATTGTATTAACTTACTAACTTTCTTTTTCTTTCACATATAGATTTTGTTTAGTGTGTTGTCGTTTCGATAGTTTTTAATTTTAATGAGTTTGTTATATTAATTTGAACAGTAACTTTTGAGTTTGTTTTCAAGTTTTATATTTTAATTAACATCTCTTTAACCCTTTGGCTGCGGCTATGTTTGGGCTATTTAGGGCATATTCAGGCACTCCTGAATGATAAATCAAGCATCTGCATTAAATGAAGTGTATTCTGCCGAAAACTAGGCGAAAATAGCTTCAAAATTACACCAGAACGGACCATGTACGTGGTCTGGTTCACTCGCAGTGGTCCCAGTGAAACGCGGGAACCCCGCTATTATGTAACACTCGCTCGCTTGGCTACACTGGTGAGAGAGACAGAGAGAGACTCGCCCGAGACACAGCCTAGCTCAGTGAGCCGCTCGGTGCTCTGAGGGTCGGAGGTGGGCCCCTCACGCTCCCACCCACTCACACTCGATTTTTACGTTTTTTACAGGCTTTTAAAACCTGGAAATTGCTGTAACTTGCCAAAACATTTCAGAACGTCACCCGCAGCGAAAGGGTTAATCAGCTTATGTGGAGCGTGTGTGAAGACCCATTCAGCCTGGATGCCCCGGCCCTCCTTCAAGAGTACCTGGTTGGTGAGACGTATGCCGCCGTTCACAAACACATTGACTCCGACGCCTCCCACCTCCTGTCTCTCCTGCCCATCACCACGGCTCCGTTTACTACTGATACGGAATATGCTGTAAGTATTTTAAAGGATTATTATGCAGTAGTGATGTCCTAGTACTGTATAATATTATTACTCAGCTTAGCAAACTCAAATAAGTACAAAATAATGTCTTCGTGGCGCAATGAATAAGTGTGTTGATTTTTGGTGTGAGCGTCCTGGGTTTGAATCTCTGGACTGCCACATGTGTTTGTTAACTTCATTAATCGAGTTTAGAAGTAAAGTTGGTTGGTGGAGAGAACATAATAATTAATCCTTAAACTCCGGTAGACGCCATATTGCATCAAGCGTTTTTGTGTATTCTTTTCTACCTAATTTGGCTTGCATCTTCACTATACTGTACTTCTATTACATTTGTTTATCTACAGGAGGGCACGAGGGACGAGAATGTGGTGATCTCGTACTGCCTGCTGGAGAACGCTTGTATCATGTTGTCGCCGTGGGAACGTTCTCTGTCGGACACCTGGACCCGTCTCTGGGAACACACCACATCGCGTCACCACCAGCGCTTCCCCCTCGCTCAAGTTGTCGACAAGCTTAGACACTTATAAGGTTAGTTGTGCTCTTTTAACGTGACGATAGTGCGTTGTTATGTGTGCGATTAGTTTGCTTGGGAAACAGATCAACTTGTTTATGTAGTAATGTACAGCCTATGTTGTGGATTGTGTTCTTTTATTTCCACATAGCGATTTTGATTAGTTCTTTTGCCTTTATATTGTCTTATCCTCATTTTGGTTAGTTTATTTGCAAGTTTTACATTATAATTCAACCCCTGGACAAGGTTAGTTGTGGTCTTTTAATTCAACCCCTGGACATTTACCTTTCTCTTTCTTGGACAAAGTTTGGTATTCCTAGACAAACCCCATGAATGTTGTTGTTGTTCCCTAGGCTGCCTGGCCGAACAGCCCCGAGTCCCTAAGGAAGGCCATGGCCACGGTCGGGCTTTCCCACAGAGCTCTCAAGGAGTGTAGATTATGTTGTTGTTGTTGTTGTTCCCTAAGCTGCCTGGCCGAACAGCCCCGAATCCCTGAGGAAGGTCATGGCCACGATTGGGCTTTCCCACAGAGCTCTCAAGGAGTGTAGATTATGTTGTTGTTCCCTAAGCTGCCTGGCCGAACAGCCCCGAGTCCCTGAGGAATGCCATGGCCACGATCGGGCTTTCCCACAGAGCTCTCGCATAGATTGTGTTGGTGGCGTAAGTGGTTGTGTGAAATGCAGTCTTCTATGATGTGTTTAATGGTATGGGGTGCTGTGTTACATCCCGGGCAGACGTCGACGACGGAGTCATCCAGTCTCTTCTGATAGCTCAGGAGAGCTGGATGGTTTCCGCATCTCAGCCTGGCCAGGTGGACTCTGTCCTCGCGAGGAAGGGAGGATTCGGAAGGATGGATTTCGGGAGGTCGTGCTTGCAGCTGCGTGTTGTCTGTGAGTGAGTGGATGGATCGGCGAGAGATGTGAGTATGGATGTGCTTCTGGAAGTTGGTTCGGGGTGGACAGGGAGGGAGAGAGGATAGTAATTGTGTGTGATACCGTGTGCTGGGTGTGGTTTTGATATTTCTTGGTGTCTGTGGGTGTGTTGCCATGTAGTTAGTGGGTGGTCGTGGTTCGTGGAGGCCAGGAATTGAGTGCCTCTCATGTCCAGATGGTCTTTGACTTTGAGGATTTTGGTTTCTTGATGTACCGTAAAGTGGGGTAATTTCGACTTGAGTCATAACTTCGGACATCGGCGATAATAAGTAATTAGACATTGTCATTATATAATGGAAACGCTTTTTATTGTTTTTTGGGTTTTTTTTTTGTGGGGTCTGTTTAGAAAAATGGCAAAGGAAGAGCATGTATAAGTCCTAGGGAACTGACATGAGTATATGTACACGAAAAAAATATGATATATGTGACGAAAATATGTACATTTTTCGCTACCCTGCCAAATTTCTATCACCCTGAAGAAATTTGTTTGTATGAATGATGTTGTGACTGATATAATTTTGTAGTAACATTACCAGAGACAACATTCACCAAAGGAAATTTGTTACACTTGTATAACGCTCTAGCTAGAACACTATAATTTAACCGATTGTGTTTAAAAAAAAAAACATGGTAACTTCGGACATTGAACAAAACAATTGTTTGTTATTTTTTGCCCTATAAAAATCATTCATAATACTTGTACATCATTAACATGGTGGTAAAAGATCAAATACTCATTCTCTGAGTCCAAAAACCCATAAAAATATGATACTATGCTAACCGATTTATGTATTTCGGATAATTCTGGATATATAATATACCGTATATAAATTAGGAGAGGCATATATCTTGTCCAAAATTTGTTTTATCTGCCGAAAGAAACACCAACAAATACGTTACTATAAAAATGCTCAAATTCATAATAGTGTATATCTATCTATCTATCTATCTATTGCCTGACGCCGTGACCCCGCAAGGGGTGGCCACGAACGAACCGCCCCCATGCACCTCTGTCCCCAGTCAGTCGACGCCCCTCCCCCCAACCAGCACCACCTTCGTTCATGTACTTCCTCACTCCATCCTTCCATCTCATATTCGGTCTACCTCTCCCCCTCTGTCCCTCCACCTCGCTCTCATACACCCTCTTAGTCATTCTCTCGCTTTCCATACGTTCCATATGGCCGAACCATCTCAAGTTGTTCCTTTTCACACTTTCCAGCACATCTACCTCCACACCACACCTCCTTCTTACTTCCTCATTAGTCTGTCTATCCCTCCATGTAACTCCGCACGCACTCCTTAAGTAATTCATTTCCACTGCTCTCACTCTTGGTCTGAGTCTCTCAACCAACGTCCATGCTTCGCTTCAGTAAGTCAGTGTCGGGATTACCACACTGTCATGCAAGGACTTCTTCACTTCCATACTGACCACCCTATTTCTTGTTACTGCTTTTAGCGTTCCTACAACCCTCTTCCCCTGTTGTACCCTCTCCCGCACCTCTTCATCCATAGTCCCATCTTTACTCAACACACTGCCCAGATACTTAAAAGAGTTGACGATCTCCATAGCCTGACCGTTCAGCTTCACCTCACACTCTGTGACTTCACCCCTTTCGAAGACCATAACCTTGCTCTTCCCCGTATTTACCTTCAAATTCCGTTTTTTCGCACACTGTTCCAAACTCATTTACCAGACCCTGCAACTCCCATTCATTATCACTCATCAGAACTGTATCATCCGCAAACAGCAGTATAGGTAGCTTCCACTCAATTCCCTCCCTTTCAGCGATACACCAACATCCACTGCTCTTGATAGTATTTCTTTCATAACTCCATCCATATATACAGTAAACAACCACGGGGACATCACACACCCCTGTTTCAAACCAACATTCAGGTCAAAGAACTCGCTCTGCTCACTCTCCACACGTACTGCCGCCTTTGCACCCTCATACATGCTCTTCACTGCTTTCAGCAACTTGCCCTCTACTCCGTATATTCTAAGTACTTTCCATAAAACCTTCTCTATCCACTCTGTCATAGGCCTTCTCCAAGTCCATAAAGGCAACATACACCTTTTGTTTCTTCCACAGATACTTCTCCACAACACAATTCAGGGTAAAAATCTGATCTACACATCCTCTTCCCTTCCTAAAACCTCCCTGCTCGTCGCCTATCCATTTTCTCCGTTCTCACTCTCACTCTCTCAATCACTACCCTACTGTATACCTTCCCTACTACGCTTAGAAGACATATTCCTCGGTGGTTACCACACACTCCTCTTTCCCCTTTGCCCTTATATAGGGGGGACTATTATGCCAGTCTTCCAGTCATCGGGTGCACTACCCTTCTCCCATGCTAGTTTGCACATTTTCCATACCCATTCTATCACTATCTCACCACCATACCTCAACATTTCCCCACACACTCCATCTGTTCCTGGTGCTTTCCCCAACTTCACTCTTTTCATGGCTTCCCACACTTCTGACCTCCTGATCCCCACCTCCTCCTCCACTACTTCTCTTCTTCTCCCTCCCATACCATATCCAGCTATGTTTGCTGGCTCTTCATTCCTTTCATTTAGCAACTCACTGAAGTACTCCCTCCATCTTTCGACTCTCTCTTGCTTCTGTGTATATGCAGTGATATATTATACATACCTATATATTTTCACTAGGCCTAGTTAATTTTCGAGTTATTGATTTGACAGCATTGGTTATTTTTCCTGCTCAATATTTTCTAGGAGTGAGCTCAATGCCTAACGAGAACAGATCCAAACAGAATATATGTTAAACATCGTATATATACCCTCCTATACTGATTATACAGGCCTAAAAGTATTGACTGCATTTTCCACTATAACATCGGACAGGAATAAGCAGCAATAATAAAATATTCATATGGCGGGTGCCCAACCCCGAAAGGGGTTGAAATAGGGGAGCTATCCCCCCGCCAAAGGCGGCTTTCTAGGGCCTTTCCTAGCTGATGCTGAGAGGATTGGGTTCTAGTCATGTGGTGATGGGCTGGTCTATCAGAGTGAGAACTGAGCGATCTCTGCCATACCCATAGCTTACTCTGACTGTTCCTTTTACTTATATATTTTCTAGATCTCAAGTGACGGCGTCTCTTCCGTGGATTGACCTCCCAATTTACCAAGATTGGAAGTCAAAGCGTCATATTTTTCCTTTGCCTCTCAACTTTCTCTTCATAATTGCTGAGGGCACAGGGCCTGGGTGGGGCTTTGGTTTCCCGGGCGTTTCTGCACCCTCCTCAGCTTCCCGCCATGGAGTGGCTTCGGTCACCCAGGCTTTATTGTGGTCGGCGGGGAGGTTCTGTGGGGGCGCTCGGTTATGGCCTTGGCTTTGCTCGGGGCCTTGGGGCTGTTCGGCCAGGGAGCTTGGGGAACAGCAACAACAACATAAAATAGTAGGAGCCGAAAAAATGAATGAAATAAGGCCACGAACGTACGTCCGAAGTTCTCCTCCGTTTGTCCGGAGTTATCTCAGCATTCTTGGCAACCATTTTCCATAAGAAACACCGTTATGTCCGAAGTTATCAACTTTTCAAGCAAACTTCGGACATCATTTAGGATAAGGATAGCTCTTCTTATGGGGGATAATTTTAGGAGGCTTCCTGGATTATGGCACACTATCACCATACATCACTTGACCTAGTTAAATCTCTATAATGTGTTACACTCAGGAGAAATTGTTAAAAAACATCGAAAAATGTCCGAAGTTACGCATTTTACGGTAGGTGATCTGTGGGTGCAGTAGCTGTTGCAGCCTGTAATGATTTTTAGGGCTTTGTTTTGAATAGTCTGTAAGGTCTTATGATGTGTTTCAGCTAGGTTAGAAGCCCAGGCTGGGCTTGCGTATTCCATCACTGATCTTATGTATTGTTTATATACTGTGGTGCTAGTTTCTTTGTTGTGTCCAAATTTTGTGCGAGCAAGTGACCTGAGGGCGTTAAGTCTGGGTGTCAGTTTTTTTTAATGTTTGTGGTGTGCTGCTTGTATGTCATATGAGTATCATATGTTACTCTAGGATTTTGGGTGTGTGTGTATGTGTTAGGGGTGTGTTGTTTATGGTGAGTTGAGGGATGTATTCATGTTCTCCTGTCCAACTTGTGAGCAGGGTTGCGGTGGATTTGGCTGGGGCTAGATTAAGTCTGTTTGTAGTGCACCAGCCATGTAGTGTGTTGAGATAGGGTTGAAGGAGATCTGTTGCTCTTTTTGGGTCATGGTGTGTGCATGTGAGTGTTATGTCATCTGCATAGGAGGCTAAGTTTATTTGGGGCGTATTGGGTGTAGTTATATCGTGCATGTACAGATTGAAGAGTGCGGGTGATAGGACGGATCCTTGTGGGACTCCGTTTGGAAAGTTTCTGATTTTAGATGACTGACCGGCAAAAGATAGTGTGCACATCTGCCTGCTAGGAAGATGGCCAGCCACCTTTTTGTGTTGTTGTGCATGTTTGTGTTGTAGATTTTGTTTGTTAGGTTGTGGCGGGGGATGGCATCGAAGGCTTTACTAATGTCGAGTGTGGCTAATAGTGATCTGTGTGGTGGTCTAGCTGAGTTGATGCCGTCGAAAGCTCTTTGTGTAAGGTCTGTGAGAAGAGTGTTTGTGGAGTGCAGGTGGCCTAAAGCCATGTTGTTGGAGCTAGGGGTAGGTCAGGTGTAATTAGTTGTAATACTAGGTGTTCCATGACTTTGGAGGGGGAGCAAAGGAGTGTGATGGGGCGGTGCGAGAAGGGTAGCGTGGGGTCTTTGTTGGGTTTGGGGAATGTGATGATGATACCATGCTTCCAAATGTATGGTATTGTGTTGTGTGAATAGCTGTAGTTTGATATGTTAGTGAGTGCTTGTATGCCTTGTGGTCCCAGGTGTCTGAGGTGTATGTTGCTTATGCTGTCTAGGCCACAGGCGGGTGAGTGCTTGAGATTGTTGATGATATGCTTTGTCTGGTGATTGGTGAAGGGTGTATAGTCAGGGTCTGTGGGGAATTGCCTCTTACGTCGGACGACACGTCGGTCGTCTTTGTGAGGTTTTAGGTGGCTGACATGTGAGAAGTGATTGATGAGAGTGTTTGCTTGTTGTTTACATGAAGGAGTAGAGTCTGTTGTCGTGATTGCAGCATGTGATTGTGTTGTGTTGCTGTTGGAAAGTGTGATGCTGTTTAGTGTTTTGTAGAGTTTTTTGGGGTTTGTTTTGTGATCACGTGTTTGTAGGAAGTTATTCCAATTTAGTTTTTGTTGTTCTTGTATTTTGTTGTTAGTTTGGGTGTTAGAGTGCTTGAATTTGTTGTGTGATGTCTTGTGTGTGGGGTGCTGGGGAGTGTTTCAGTATGTCGCGTTGTCTGATGAGGTTTTGAATTTCTGGTGTGAAGTTGGGGTTGTCTTTTTCTGTTACCTCTTGGAATGTGTTTCTTGTCAGCGTTTTGGATAGTTTTATTGAGTATGTGTACAGCATTGTTGATGTTAGTGATGGGTGTACTGTTTAGAGTTGTGAAGTGTTGTTCTGTCTCATTTGTGAATGCTTTCCAGTTAGCTCTTTTATAATTGGTGTATGTGTGTTTGTGGCTAGCTGGGGTGAGTCTGGTTTTGGTGGTGATAATGATCGGGAGGTGGTCAGAGCCGAAGGTTCTGACCACCATCCAGGATGTTGTGGGGGCGGCGAGTTCTGGGGAGCAAAAGGTGATGTCGGAGATGATGGGTTATAGAGGGCTTGGTGAGGAATATGGGTATTGTTGATGGATGTCGTTAAGGATGATGAGGTTATCGGTTTGGTTTTGTAGTACCAGCCCTCTGTCTGTGTCGGGGTGCATGCAGTTGACTCCTTTACTTCCTTGAATCGTCCTTCGTATTCCTTCAGCTGCTCCTTCAATGCCATATTCTCTGCTCCCAGTTCATCTACCCTTATCAATACCATCTCTAGGCTATCATTAACTGCCGAAATAGGCCTGCATTCACTTCCTTCACTAGGCCTATTCCCTTCCCACACACCACACATGACACACAGTGCCTTAACTTTCTCACCAATATCCCCCTTCCATTTCTCCGTATCACTCATCCACATTTCCAAATCCTTCACAGACAATAATATAATTGTTGTGATCTCTGGTTTGGTGCTATGAGTAAAGAAAATAATGGTTGTTGTTTTGTGTATTCCAGTGCTACAAGCGGATCCGGGAAATGTGCAGGGGCTCCATAACCTGTGCGTGGTATACGGGGGGGGGGGGGGGCTGACGGCTGCCGAGACCTGCTTAGCGCGGGCTCACGTCATGGCCCCCCACGAGGACTACATTCTCCGCCACTTCAAGATTGTGCGCACTAGGTTGGCCAAGTACTCGCAGGTCCAAGCGGGGGCTGGGGGTGGGGGAGCAGTGGGGAGTGAACGGTGTTTATTTCAAAAAATAGTGATAGCAGTAGCAAAAATATTGATATGCAAGCGACCCAAGCTACCAGCACAGGGTTGGTAGGGAATAGTGACTCGAGTGACTCGCCGTCATGAGACTGCCTCCGCAGCAAGTATGCCAAAGTTATTAGTCATTAGGAAGTGTGTCTGCTATTCACTTATATAGGAAACTGAAGTGCACGTGAACTCAAAGATTCACATATAGCGAGACATAAGATTTTTACACAAAAGAGATATTATATAATTTTTGTTTACTCTTTCCTACCCTCCCAACCACTCTTGAGTCAGGTACAGTAGGGTCTCGCATAAAACGAGAAATTGGTCGATAAACGAGGGCATTCTATGCGATTTCGTTTTATGTGAACACGGCATTTTGGTGGCCCAATATCGTCAATGTTCACTGTAAGCGTACATTTCCGTAAGGAGCGTACGATATTTTGTACGTTTTGTACGATATTTCGGCGCTCTATATGAAAGCGTACGATATGTCGTACGTTTTGTACGATATTTCGGCGCTCTATATGAAAACTCCTCGGATTTGCCCCACTTTGGTGGCGGACTCGTTTTATGTGATCACATTCGTTCTTATCGAAAATAAAATATTAATATTTTAGGTCGCTAGTTTTAATCGAGACTCGTTTTATCTGAACACGTTTTATGCGGGACCCTACTGTACTTCATTTGCTACCGTACGCTACTATATATTCTGCCACATAATAGACAAAGACCGGGAAATTCTATAAGAAAATGCAGTTCGAGGGGTTATCGTTGGGCAGAAAATTAAGTACAGTACATATCTGTTTGCTCTCTTACTAAACTCTTGATATTATTGACCCATGCAAAGCAAAGGTGATTCAGGTGTGTGGTGGCAGGCAGTCGTTCTATTTATGTAATCCAGTTCTGGCCATTTGTATGTATGGCAACTCCTATATTACTGTACTCAACGCAGCCTAAACTATCCTAGTCTAACTTACTCCAACCTATCCCATACATGTACAGTGGCGCTAATAAGTCATGTCTCAGCTGTCATTACGTCGTTTGGCTCGCTCTGTCTGTCAGATGTTGAATGGGGTAGGTAAGTGTAGGAACATGGTTGTATATCTCACTCAAAAAAAAAAAAAATCATGTGTAAATATTGCTGATGCCAATTCTTGATCAAAACATAATTGGTGCCAAGACATGACTTATTAGGCCGACTGTACAGTACAAATGTAACAAATGGGTGGAGGTACAGAACATCGGAGCAGTATTGTATGTATGTAGAGAGTCCATCAGATGAGACGCGTTGTTGCCACACATACGGATGCTCAGAACTGGGTTACGTAAAGTATATTGGCTGATGTGGAGATGAAGAAAACGGTGTGGAACTTTAGTCATGTCCCACCCTCATTTCCCCTCTGCTTCACAACACACCAAGATTATTATTTATTATAAAGATTCCAATATTGGGAATAAAAGTGAGCCTCTTGTGTTGAAAACGATGATTCAAATTAAGTTGTATAGTTTGCTGCAGTTAAAAATGAGTTGACATGTTCTCAGTTTCCTTCATTGATCAGTAAACTTGAAGGTTAGAGGTGGTGGCACACAAGCGATTTTTCCGTCAATTTTTACGAGCAATTGTAGTCTGGCAGCTTCAAAATGTAAGTTCCATATCAATTAAAATTCTATATACTGTACAGTACTCAAGGCCAATCCCCACTTTTTTTTTTTTTTTTTTGGGGGGGGGGCTTCAAGACAGAGCCAAAATAGGTACAACACAGCAGAAAACAATGAACACACAAAAACAAAATACAAATTCACACACATCTAGGTCATCCATATGAATTAAACTACCCAATATAATCTACTTTCAATCTAGTTTCCGATTCCAATGCGAAAGACCCTCACAAAAATTGCTCATCGAAGATTATAATGTAAAACTTGCAAAATAAACAAACCAAAACGTATACGAACACAGTAAAAACAACGAATCAAAATCGCTATGTGGAAACAACGCTTAAGTAAAATAATTATTTATAAATAAAAGAACACAATCCACCACATCACTACATGAGCAAGTTAATCTGGTTCCCAAGCAAACTAATCTACTAACTACTAACGCACTGTAGTCACGTTCAAGGAATTAGTCAATTTGGGAAGTTTTGCCGGAAAATGCGCTCCTGTGACACCCACCACCTTAAAGCAGCAATAAAGTGATGATCGACCGTGGTTTTACAGTACCGTACCTCTAGTGCGAATCTTGGTCAAAAGAGTGAAAAAATCGGCGACACTACACGATGAACGAGCTTGGTGATACGCTATAGTGAAAATTATCGCACGACCGCAGGACCGAGCCACTAAAGTCGTGAACAAACGTAAACTTAAAGTGGTCGAGTGCGTCTCCCTTGCTGTCCCTAGAACCAGAAAGTGTATCGTGGAGGAGGCCACTTCTTCGGAACTACATATAGATTACCGGTATGCCTTGGTGGAATGGTTATTAAAGCAACTAATACTACTAGTGCTGTGTGTTTTAGCCACTTGAATATGAGATGCTTTTGTTAAACTGAATAAAACCGACTGGTGTTAAACTAAACGATACTAAAGTCATTAATGCATTATTGTCCTTTCTAGCTGAATCACTGAAGAAATTATCATGACCAACACTATCATCCTAATATTTCTTGCAACTTGAATCAACAAGGAAATTGCTGGAATAATGTTCTCTATAGATTGACCATTTGTGAGTTTCATGCTATAAGGAAGGTGGAGCTGTACAGTAGACAACGATATTTAACAGAATTTACAGCTAAAATATGGTCATAGTACATTTATACATATATATATAACTCAATTCAACATAACATTTATCCATCAGAAACGTACATTATTATTGCATTTCTGTGTAATATCGATGTTCACGGCTCCAACTTCCTTATACTGTAGCCTGAAACTCGCAAGTGTCAAATTCTCACTACACTGGTGATTTAAGGTACATTAATGCAGTGGCAACCTTAGTGTTATTTACAATAACCAAATATAATTACAAAGATGTAATCGTATTGAAGGAATCACTTGAATGAATTCATACCGGTAACTCCTTGATTACGAGAGCTCTTTATTTTAATAAACTGAATGAATAATATCATCTAGTTAGCTCGAGTAAAATGTAAAAGACCTCATCGTAAAGAAAGGGTTGAAACCTGATTTAAGCCGGTGTCACACAGGCACTTTTTCCGGTAATTTGTTCAGGCAATTGCGGTTTGGCCTCTTCTGAATTAAAGTTGTGTATTATTTCAATCTCTTAAAGTCCTATGAAGTCAGTCTAGTTGTCGTTTCCCATGAAAAAATACCAAAACATTTTATATACCGGTACTCAGGCCCAATCCCCATTTTTTTTTTTTTTTTTTTTTTTTTTTTTTTTTTTATATACCCGGTATACAAGTATATGCAAAAAATACCAAAACATAGTACGAGAAACAACTTGCTCGTCGAAAATTGCTGGACAAAGCGCTGGTGTGGATCGCCCTTAGTCCAGTGCCCTATAAGTTACATGGTGGTCAGTGAAGAAAGTGAAAAATACCTTGTAACGGCTCAGACGTAACCGGTTTCCTTTCTGTAGTTGGAATATAATACAATAAAGTCCCGTCACAACACCGCCCCATACATAGATACATACATTGGTTGAACGTCATTTTTCCATTACATGCATTGTAACGGCTCAGACGGGGTTGCCTTTCAGTAGTTGGAGTGTACTGTAGTATAATAAAGTCCCGCCACAGCACTGCCCCACCAAGTCATCACTGTGGCTGATGTTGGTATAGTGCTAACCGTGCCTCAGCAAGACTCAACAGAGTCCCCCTGCAGCAATTGCACCTGCAACCACACCAGCCTTAACCCTCCTGGCCCGGGCAGGCTCTCAAAATGACAGTGTGGCTACCCGGGCGATCTGGCCGAAAAACGTCTAGGTCTAGGCTACCGTATTTGTGTTTAGTTTAACTGCTAGAAATTTCCCACGCATCTATAAATGTAGTGCGGTTTCCAATCTGTAGACTGGCGTTGAGTAGAGCTCTCTATGTCAACTGGTTCAGTTGTGATGATGATTTCAGTGGAGAGCACTTGCAGGCGATTTTAGCAATATGACGATCTTTTCACTACTGAAACAACGACATACAGGCATACAATAACAAACGAGTCTTCTCTTTCTTGTTTTCGGAGGTGCGGTGACGTAACGATCGGCTTTGTTTACATCCGTCGGACGCACGGCGTTCAGACCAAGCTGAATAGGCTTTCAAGCTTACAGATTTTAAAATGACAACCGGGCCAGGAGGGTTAACAGTGTTACAAAAAGACAGCACCATAACAAGACTCCACTGTATTTTAGGCAATTTGGTCTATAGAACAATAAAGTCCTGCCCCAACACTGCTGCAACATGCAAACACTGTTGCCGACACAGGTGTGGTGCCAAACAGCGCCCCGGTAAGACTCAGTCCCCTGTGGCACCTATCCGCACCCCACCAGCCTCGACAGTGCCATACCAATAGAAAATTCACAGCAGCACAGAATTAAGCACCATTAATAAAGTATAGTAGCACCGCGGCTTTGAGTATTTCTGACCTATACTGTATTAGCTCTTATATTGACTCCCTTCTTATACCTTGTGTGTTAGGAGCGCGATGACCTATGCCTCGGAGACGTGGCCAGTTAAAGCAGAGGATATCAATAGAATGGAACGGAATGAGAAGAGATTGGTGAGATGGATGTGTGGAGTGAGGAATTGAGAAGGCGTCTGGACATTAAGAGTGTCAGTGAAGTGATGCGCACGAGCCGACTTGGTTGGTTTGGACATGAGAGAATGGATGATCAGAACGGTGAAGAAATGCCGGACTGTGAACGTGGGGTGAGCTGCGCATAGGGGTGGACCTAGAATGATGTGGGCTCGGGTACTCCGGTCCACGGAAGAGATGTCGCCACTTGAGATCTGTAGTTTGGTAGTGAATTTATACATTCCTTCACTGCAGTACAGTACTGGTACGATTCAGGTAAGAATCTGTGATATTGAATTATTTTCCTAAAACTAATAACTGACTGTCCTTGGCTGTTGTTGATACATATATTATTTACTGTGTATTCTGTTCACTGTAAGTAGGTTAAGAATTAATTTTGTACCAACTTGAATGCTGTGCTGTGACAAAATTGATGCGTTTTTTTAGCACCATGCACTCCTTGCTCAAGAGCTGGGTTAGGGTGGGTGCCCTGATGATCAGGGACTTAAATGAATAGTTGTTGTTGTTCCCCAGGCTGTCTGGCCGAACAGCCCCAAGGTCTCGAGCAAGGCCAAGGCCATAAACGAGCGCCCCCACAAAACCCTCCCTGCTTACCACTAAAGCCCGGGTGACCGAAGCCACTCCAAGGCAGGGAGCTGAGGAGGGTGCGGAAATGCCCGGGAAACCAAAGCCCCACCCAAGGCCCTGTGCCCCTCAGCAATTATGAAGGGAAAGTTGAGGGGCAAGGGAAAAATGTGACGCTTTGGCTCCCAATCTGCCAACTTCTAGGTTGGCAGTAGGGAGGTCAATCCACGGAAAAGACGCCGTCACTTGAGATCTAGAAGATATATAAGTAAAAGAAACAGTCAGAGTAAGCTATGGGTATGGCAGAGATCGCTCAGCTCTCACTCTGATAGACCAGCCCATCACCACATAACTAGAACCCAATCCTCTCAGCAACAGCTAGGAAAGGCCCTAGAAAGCCGCCTTTAGCGGGGGATAGCTCCCCTATTTCAACTCCTTTCGGGGTTGGGCACCCGCCTTTAAATGAATAGTTGCCACAGATTGCTAGACCTCACCATCCACCAACAACACTGTCATCTGCCAATAACACACACTATAGTCTATTCGCTGTAAGTAGGCGATAAATCATGACCTCTAACCTCTGTAACTAAAAAAAGATGAGTAATGGAGCTAATATTTCTACTATTTGGGAAGAGTCAGTCAGGGAATAGATGTGAACATTTACAGCCAATTTGCTCTAGCCCTTTTTGAGTTACAGAGGATAGAGGTCATGATTTCTCGCCTAATTACAGCGAATAGACTATATCCGGCCCGAACCACGAACCGTTGACCTCACAGTTTGCAGGCGAGAGCTCTACCAACCGCGCTACGGCCTGAGTTGAGTAATGAAATACGGTACGTACTATACAGTAGGTAGCGCCAACGAACTTGACAATAATCTGGACCCGTAACTTCTTATAACTCAAAATGAATGAAAGCAATCGGGCTGACATTTCTATCATTTGGGATGAGTCCACCAGGAAATAGGTGTGCAAATTTACAGTCAGTTTGCTCAAGGTCCTTTTGAGTTACGAAGAGGTCAGAGATCGAGATAATTGTCAAGTTTGGTGGCGCTACCTATCAGTATCTATAAACTTAAATTGGCCACCCTCAGCAATGGGGTATGTGTCGGAGTATACAGTATACATACATACGGTACCTGTACAGTCGCGCTAATAAGTGATATCTCGGCACCAATTATGTGTTGATCAATAATTGGTATCAGCAATATCTAAACTTCATTTCTTCATATCGAGTGAAATATACAAAACATTTCCTACACTTACCCACCCCATTCAACATCTGACAGACATTAATACAGCACAGAGCAAGCCAAACGTAATGACAGCTGGGACATGACTTATTAGCGCGACCGTACATACATAGTGTTTGACTCATTTACTACAAGACATTCTTCCATTTCAGATAAAAGATGGTGACCGTGGAGATCCAACCCGAGTATGGCTACTGTGTCCTGGTGGCCGTGGGGTCCTCTTTCATGTTGGTGTGGAAGGCTTCGAAGGTTAGATCATGGTTTTTCTCTAGACATTATGACTCCTAACCTTTAACCCCTGCTGTACCGGTAATGTACTTTTCATTATGTTGTGGCAACTGCAAGACGATTTTTTAGAGCTTAGGAATGACGTTTACCCCTTAAAAGGCTACAGACTATCTCAATTAATCCTTTTAGTTGCCATAATCGTTTCTAAGCCTCAAAAAATCGTCTTAAGGTAGCTGAAACTAATTGAAATAGACGTCGCCGGTACAGAAGTGGTTAAACTTGTATTCACCTATTTGTAGTTTACAGGAATTGATTTGCGGTCATGTTTTCCTGTCTCAGTTTCTATTGACTATCCAGTTTACTTTTAAAGTTGTGGATATTTCTTGCTTCTACAACTTCCGCACCTAAGTTGTTCCACCTATCTATCGTTCTATACGGAAAGCTAAACTTTTTCATATTGGAGTTGCACCTCTCCTTTCTATTTTTATACATTTGGTTCTTCCATCATCCAGCCTAACAAAATCCTCCTAATCGAGTCTCTCGAACCCTCTCATTAGAGCCGCTGCGGTCGAGTGGAGTGCACGCTTACGTGTGAATCTGTTTGACGGATTTCGATCCCAGCCAAGGCGGGCTATATAGTTGGTGTTGTAGTACGTCCTAGCGTGTCTCACATGCTCGCACCCAGTCGGGGGACACCTCGACAACGTATACAGACTAATAAACACACACAACAAAGCCATTCCAACAGCTTCCTTTATCTACAACACCCCTTCTCTCCTCTCTACATTTTCCCAGTCATATGGTTCTAGTGTAGGCCTACTGTCTGATGGCGAAATGGTATTCAAAATTAAATGTAAAAAATGTATCTATACATTGCTATCAGGTCACCTCGAACTCTTCTCTCCTCTAGCGTGGGAAGCCCTAGTCTTTCTAGTCTTTCAGGGTATTGTACGTCCTTTAGTTCTGAGATCAGTTTGGTTGCTATTCGTTGTACTTTCTCCAATGTGTGTGCGTGTATGTGGTACCGTACTAGCAAAAATATCTGTTGGCATGTTTATCATATATCTAATAGTATAAGAATACCAATTAACATAGATACAATTACAGTACAGTACAGTATAATCAAATCAATCAATCAATAAGTATATGAATAATAAGTTTGCTTGGGAACCAGATTAATTTGCTCATGTAGTAATGTACAAGTAGGCTCGCATATCTCGATCAATCTCATCTCGATGCCACCTTCAAGCTCTCCCCAATCACAAATCTCGATGAAAAAACGTTAATCTCGATAGCTAAATATCGATGCTAGATGCTTATATACTAATATAAGCAGATTAATCTTGACCAAATCGATGTGTGAACCTCACAGTCATTGTGTTTTGTTCACCTGTATACTAATGTACCGCTAGTATCGATCGTCTCAAGCGGTAGTCTAACCTGACTCATTTCTGCCGCTTTCATTTATGTAGTAATATAAATTACTTTACCATGTTTTAATATACATTATTATTTGTATGAGGACAATCTAATATATAATAATAGTAAAGACAAAAGAAAACTTGATTAAACTTTATACCATGGAAAATTGATTGAAGTCGGTAGATCTAGCGGCCACTTGGTGTACCAGTCACACGTCCGCCATTCGCTTGAAAACTTGTATTGTGAAGTCGTCTACCTGGACCTTTTTTTATCGCATTCATAAATGCCGGTACTAGTGGTGACAGGGTGAGGGAAGCAATTGCAAGAATTGATGACGGTGACTGTGCGCCGGGTGCGGAGACGCAGTAACCTAACTGCGTTCGCCTCGGAACCAACAATCAACCAAACTGAATCCACACAAACCTCTTTATCAATAAATATAAGGTAAAAATAAAACTCTTTCATTATTCATTTTATCTATTTTAACATATATATATTGCATGTGATTGTGGGGGGCAAATGTGAAAATTGACAGATTTGATGTAGGTTAGTCGGCAAGTGGCTGGAACCTATTGTATTTTTTCCCATAAGAAGTTAACTTCGCATCTCGATATTTCGAATCTCGATCGGTATTTGTGGGAACCAATTATGATCGAGATTGGAGATTCCACTTAGTGGATTTATAATGTGGTGGATTGTGTTCTTTTATTTATAAATTTATTTACTTAATTAAGCGTTGTCCACATAGCGATTTTGATTAGTTGTTTTGTTTTTACTGTGTTCGTAGTAAGTTTTGGTTTGTTATTTTGCAAGTTTTACATTATAATAATACTGCATCTCTTCACAGGTTGGCGGTAAGCGTCGAGAGTTTGGCATCAAGTACCCGACCATGTACAGTCCGGATAACAACATCTTCAACTGCTACCAACGGGCTCACCAGAACACGTTAGTATTTACTACCCTGTTTTTGATAGCGTAATGGTTAGTGTGCGGAATTTCGGTGTGAGTATCCTAGGTTCGAGTCTTTGGAGAGTACCAAATGTATTCATTACTTTCATTGATTTTATTAGTTAGTTTATTTGTAAAATTAATTGGTGGGTTGGTGAAAACAAACATGAATAATACGATGCAGAGATAGTAGAGCCATTAAGTAACGAAAATCAGTTGCTAAGGGATTCAATTACCATCAGATGAAATCAAACTGACTACAGGTATATTATCCTACATAGATCTCCCTCGATTTCGATTGGGTTACGTTCCTGAAAAAAAAAATCTTAAATAGAAAATCGTAGCCTACAGCAAACCCTAAAATTATGGGGTAAATGGGATGCGTTCTTGGACCAGCCGAAACCCAAACACAAACACCTAAAAACCTGTATAGGCTACAGTACAGTATGGGGAGTTTGTTTATCCCTATCTTGTCCGAAGGAGAGTCTTTTGGATGGTCCCTGTTGTTGTTATAGTTGTTGTTGCTGTTCCCCAGGCTGTCTGGCCAAGCAGCCTCAAGGTCCCAAGCAAGGCCAAGGCCATAACCGAGCACCCCCACAGAACCCTCCCTGCTTACCACTAATAAAGCCCAGGTGACCGAAGCCACTCCCAGGCGGGGAACTGAGGAGGGTGCGGAAACGTCAGGGAAACCAAAGCCCCACCCAAGGCCCAGTGCCAGCAATTATGAAGGGAAAGTTGAGGGGCAAAGGAAAAATGTGACACTTTGACTCCCAATCTCCCAACTTCTAGATTGGCAGTAGGGAGGTCAAGACTAGGTTGAGACTAGGTTGCAATACTGTAGAATTAAATCCTTCTATTAGCCTATATGTTTTGTTTTGTTGTTTCTGATATGTATTGTGTTGTCTGACCAGGCTTGAGATGTACCCCACGTTCCTATCCATGCTACTACTGGGCGGTCTACACAGTCCCGTCACCAGGGGAGATGAGTTTTTATGGTCCCCCTTCTTCCTCATGTTTAGCCACATTAGTTTTCATGACGTTCGGCCCATTAGTTTGGCGATTTTAAGACCTATCGCCCCATTTCTTTGTCAATATTAATATTTTTGTGTCAATTTTTCCCTGGCATGTATTTTAAGAGGAACCGGCCGTTGGCCGAGACATTTTTCTATTGAAAATGTACAAATTTTCTTGAAGGAGGGTCTTGGGGGGGTGATTTTTTTAAGGTTGATGGAGGTACAGGTATATGTATTTTATGTCTTTATATGTGTCGTCCCTGTTTTGGTTTGTTTATTTTGCAAGTTTTATACATTACTTTGTTGTCCTACCAGGTTGGAGATGTACCCCACGTTCCTATCCATGCTACTACTGGGCGGTCTACACAGTCCCGTCACCAGCGCCATCGCCGGTACCGTCTACCAGACACAGTACACCAGACACAGTACGGTGTCGTCTTTTGCTGATGACACAAAATTAAGCAGATAGTAACAACAAGACACGGGCCGACTGCAGGAAGACATGAATGTAGTGTTCCAGTGGACCAGGGAAAACAACATGCAATTCAATGAGGAAAAATTCCAATTAATACGGTATGGAGATAAATATGGTGTTAAAGAAATTACAAATTACTTAACAGAATCTAACCACATAATAGAACGGAAAGACAGTGTGAAAGACCTTGGGGTATTAATGTCTGAAAATATGGGTTTCAAAGTACATAACCAGGTCAAAGTGGCGGCTGCGAAACGTCTAACGGGTTGGATTCTGCGTACTTTTAAAACACGCGGTGAAGTACCTATGATAACGCTCTTCAAATCTCTAGTGCTACCGCGGCTTGAATGTTTGTAGCGTATTAACATCCCATACAAAGCAGGTGAAATAAATGACGTAGAGAGTGTACAAAGAAATTTCACTTCGCATATAAGTTCGATAAAACAGCTACACTATTGGGAGCGTTTAAGAGCACTGAATCTGTACTGGAACGTAGAAGAGAACGTTACCTAATAATATACACGTGGAAAATCGCAGAGGGTTTAGTACCAAACCTACATACTCCGATAGTCATGAATTTCAGTGATAGGAGGCTGGGAATGCGAAATCCCCCGGATGAATAACAGGGGTGCTATGGGCTCTCTGCGAAGGGTGGTTATCACACAGAGGCCCACGTCTCTTCAACAACTCCCACGGCGAGTAAGAGACATGAGGGACGTCTCGTTAGACAGCTTCAAGAGAGCCCTGGATGTCGAACTGCAAAAGGTGCCAGACGAGCCCATCCTCGCAAGGGAGCGAGCTGTCGCTTCAAACAGTCTACTGCCCAAATCACCACCCAGACGTCGCTCCTTGGTGCTAGAAGAGTGGCGAACACATCATAAGGTATCATAAGGTAAGGTACTGTGCCGGCCGGGTCTTCTACGCTCTTGGATACTACACGGGAGGTCAGTGGATTTATTATAGTCCATGTACTTGAGGGGAGATGGGTCATTTTTCTGGTCCCCCTTCCTCATGTTTAGCACCATTAGTTTTCGGATTTTAAGATGTTACTTTGTCATTATTAACCCTTTGAGTACCAGCGATTTATTATAGTCATGTATATGGATGTGTGTGAATTTGTGTTTTGTTTTTGTGTGCTCATTGTTTTCTGTTGTGTTGTCCCTATTCTGGCTCTGTCTTGAGTCGGCCACCCCCAGAAGAAAAAAAAAAGGGAAAAGTGGGGAAAGGACCTGAGTAAATACATACTGTACATACATACTGTACATACAAATACTTAATCAAATATCGAATAAACTTTCCTTTGTATATATTTATGAACTGTTGAGTGAATTACGTTTTAACTTATGTGGTGGATTGTGTTCTTTTATTTATAAATTATTATTTTGCCTAAGCGTTGTTTCCACATAACGATTTTGAGAAGTTATTTTGTGTTTTTACTGTGTTCGTCCAAGTTTCGGTTTCTTTATTTTGCAAGTTTTACATTAACATTAGGTTTATTTGCAAGTTAATTGGTGGGTTGATGATAATGTGAATTAATTGTTAATTGTGACATTATTGCTCTTCTCTCTCCTCAGATCCTAAGAAGCGTATGCGTGGCAGCTTTGGTTACCTCGGCCTCATCACCCTGGTCTACACCACGGGACGCTTCGCCACGGGTCTCCTGGGATGGTTCTAAAACTGCACACCCGACCATGAGAAATCTGTGGACGGGTGACTGGTTAGCTTGATTGGTTCTAAAGCCGGTATCACACGAGCACTTTTTTCCTCAACATTTATGCTTAACACTGGTCTGGCAGCTTATGAGGTTAGCATTTTAAGTATTTCAGCTACCTTAATTCATCCATCATCAGTTTAGTTTCCGATACCAGGGCAAAATATTCCACAAATGTTGCCAGAAAAATTTTGACTAAAAAAGCTCTTGTGTGATACCGGCTTAAAACTGCACAACCGCCCATGAGAATCTATGCACGGGGGATTGGTTAGATTAACCCCATGACGTATTTTCATCATATTCTGGTTACCATTAGACGTTTTTCTTTAGCTTATAATCGACTTCTAGGATTCAAAGGAGTCTATACGTTCCCAATATACCCTCTGAGCAACATAGGTCCATCTTAAACTGCATAAAATCATCTCATTTTAGCCAGCAGAATCAAAGGTAAAAAGACGTCATGGTGCTGAAGGGGTTAATTGGTTCTAAAACTGCACACTTGACTCAGAAACCTTGGTAGTACAACTGTAGGCACCTTTGAATTGTAGCAAAGTAGCTTTTAATTTTAACGTTAAGGGTTGTATTTCTGGATTCCTTTCTTCTTCATGTTTAGCCCCATTAGTTTTTAGATTTTCAGTCGTTTGCTATAAAACTACTCGAGAAATCACATAATTGCTGAGGGGCACAGGGCCTTGGATGGGGCTTTGGTTTCCCGGGCGTTTCCTCACCCTCCTCAGCTCTCCGCCTTGGAGTGGCTTCGGTCACCTGGGCTTTATTGGTGGTAAGCAGGGAGGTTTCTGTGGGGGTGCTCATTTATGGCCTTGGCCTTGCTCGGCCAGACAGCCTGGGGAACAACAACAACCGTTATCAATAGGTGGCGTATGAGAGAGAGAGAGGTGTCCTAGATTGTGAGATGAGACAGCGAGACAGTGGCGATGCAGCATAGAGAAGTCAGAGTTGCACCGAGCCGTGAGGAGACAACCAGGCGTCGTAAGTGTATGAAGGTAAGACCACGAACGACCCGGTTGTAACACTCAAACTGTCTCGGTGTGATGATGATGATGCAGTTTTTACCACCATACACTCCCTGCTGAATAGCAAGGCTAGGGTGGATGCCCTGATGAATCAGGGACTTGGTGAATAGTTGCCACAGATTGCTAGACCGCACCATTCACCAACAGCACTGACGTCTGCCAATAACTCACTGGCTGGCCCGAGGCTCGAATCGTCAACCTCACGGTTAGCAGGCGAACGCTCTAACAATCGAGCTACGGCCTGTGTCTCACTCGCCATCTGGAATAAAACCTCCTGACTTGACTGTGTTGAGCGGTTGAATCTACAGGCTCCTTAGCACCTACTGTCCCAGCGAAGGACGTTGGCCGTCAGTAAAAAAGTCACTCGCCAGTACCAGCGACTTCCGACGGCGTTCCAGGCAACCCTGTTAAGAGCTGTCTCACTTGTCAGGTTCTTTGATTTGAGATCAGACTGCAAATTCAATAAAAGAAAATAGGATAAATTAATAAAAGCTGTAAATTATTATCAGTGTTTTTTTACCAATATATTAATAGGGTTAATTTTCACCCTCAGAAGAAGTAGTAGTGGTAGTGGTAATAGTATTAAAAGTAATAGCAGTAGTAGTACTATACAGTAGTTATTTTTTTCCAGCTGATGGTAAATATTCACTAATTTTTTCAGGAGAGCCAAAAGTTCAGGACATATTCAGAGTGAGAGCCGCATAAGCCATAAGGCAAATAAACCACAAGGATAAGTGCTTTGTGTGTTTACGTTTTTTAATATTTTTTTCCATTTTGCCTACCAGCCTTATGAGGGCTGCAGCCCAGTAGGCTGTTGAAAAGTAGCTCATTCTCTCTTGATTATAGCCTGGATAATTCACTGCCTGGAATATGACAAAATGGTGAACAAATAACCAAATGTGGAAAATACAGCGTTTGAATTTGCAGGAATACGAGTTTAGGTCCATACATTTCATGCATACACCGAAACAGTCTTTTTCTCATAAAATATCACTAACTTACAAGGCACCATAACCCACTTTTGTGATGTGGTGTTAATAAAATCAGTTAATTACTGATGAATTCTCTCTCTCTCTCTCTCCTCTCTTGTGAGCCGCCAATCAGGTCATTGCGAGCCGCCACTGGCTCGCGAGCCGTGCAATGAAGACCACTGCCTTAGTAGCTGATTTCTCGATACGTAGTGGAAAAATATGACACCTACACCTATGTATTGGACACCTAAAGACGGTATCACACGAGCGCTTTTTCCCTCAACATTTATACTCAACACTGATCTGGCAGCTTATGAGGTCAACATTTAAATTATTTCGGCTACCTAAATTCATCTATCATCAGTCTAGTTTCTGATACCAGTGCAAAATATTCCAGAAATGTTGCCAGAAAAATGTTGATTATTGAATGTTGTTGTTGTTGTTGTTCCCTAAGCTGCCTGGCCAAACAGCCCCGAGTCCCTGAGGAAGGCCATGGCCACGATCGGGCTTTCCCACAGAGCTCTCATTGAGTGTAGATTGTGTTGTTGGCGTAAGTGGTTGTGTGAAATGCAGTCTTCTATGATGTGTTTAATGGTATGGGGTGCTGTGTTACATCCCGGGCAGGAGTCGACAACGGAGTCATCCAGTCTCTTCTAATAGCTCAGGAGAGCTGGATGGTGTCCGCATCTCAGCCTGGCCAGGTGGACTCTGTCCTCGCGAGGAAGGGAGGATTCGGAAGGATGGATTTCGGGAGGTCGTGCATGCAGCTGCGTGTTGTCTGTGAGTGAGTGGATGGATCGGTGAGAGATATGAGTATGGATGTGCTTCTGGAAGTTGGTTCGGGGTGGGCAGGAGGGAGGGAGGACAATAATTGTGTGTGATACCGTGTGCTGGGTGTTGTTTTGATATTTCTTGGTGTCTGTGGGTGTGTTGCCATGTAGTTTAGTGGGTGGTCTTGGTTCGTGGAGGCTGCTGCCAGGAATTGAGTGCCTCTCATGTCCAGATGATCTTTGACTTTGAGGATTTTGGTTTCTTGATGTAGGTGATCTGTGGGTGCAGTAGCTGTGCAGCCTGTAATGATCTTCAGGGCTTTGTTTTGAATAGTCTGTAAAGTCTTATGATGTGTTTCAGCTAGGTTAGAAGCCCAGGCTGGGCTTGCATATTCCATCACTGATCTTATGTATTGTTTATATACTGTGGTGGTAGTTTCTTTGTTGTGTCCAAATTTTGTGTGAGCAAGTGACCTAAGGGCGTTAAGTCTGGGTGTCAGTTTCTTTTTAATGTTTGTGGTGTGCTGTTTGAATGTCATATGAGTATCATATGTTACTCCTAGGATTTTGGGTGTGTGTGTATGTGTTAGGGGTGTGTTGTTTATGGTGAGTTGAGGGATGTATTCGTGTTCTCCTGTCCAACTTGTGAGCAGGGTTGCGGTGGATTTGGCTGGGGCTAGATTAAGTCTGTTTGTAGTGCACCAGCCATGTAGTGTGTTGAGATAGGGTTGAAGGAGATCTGTTGCTCTTTTTGGGTCATGGTGTGTGCATGTGAGTGTTATGTCATCTGCATAGGAGGCTAAGTTTATTTGGGGCGTATTGGGTGTAGTTATATCGTGCATGTACAGATTGAAGAGTGCGGGCGATAGGATGGATCCTTGTGGGACTCCGTTTGGGAAGTTTCTGATTTTAGATGACTGACCGGCAAAAGATACGTGTGCACATCTGCCTGCTAGGAAGTTGGCCAGCCACCTTTTTGTGTTGTTGTGCATGTTTGTTAGGTTGTGGCGGGGGATGGCATCGAAGGCTTTACTAATGTCGAGTGTGGCTAATAGTGATCTGTGTGGTGGTCTAGCTGAGTTAATGCCGTCGAAAGCTCTTTGTGTAAGGTCTGTGAGAAGAGTGTTTGTGGAGTGCAGTGGCCTAAAGCCATGTTGTGTTGGAGCTAGGGGTAGGTCAGGTGTAATTAGTTGTAATACTAGGCGTTCCATGACTTTGGAGGGGGAGCAAAGAAGTGTGATGGGGCGGTGCGAGGAGGGTAGCGTGGGGTCTTTGTTGGGTTTGGGGAATGTAATGATGATACCATGCTTCCATATGTCTGGTATTGTGTTGTGTGAATAGCTGTAGTTTGATATGTTAGTGAGTGCTTGTATGCCTTGTGGTCCCAGGTGTCTGAGGTGTATGTTGCTTATGTTGTCTAGGCCACAGGCGGGTGAGTGCTTGAGATTGTTGATGATATGCTTTGTCTGGTGATTGGTGAAGGGTGTATAGTCAGGGTCTGTGGGGAATTGTCTCTTACGTCGGATGACACGTCGGTCGTCTTTGTGAGGTTTTAGGTGGCTGACATGTGAGAAGTGATTGATGAGAGTGTTTGCTTGTTGTTTACATGAAGGAGTAGAGTCTGTTGTTGTGATTGCAGCATGTGATTGTGTTGTGTTGCTGTTGGAAAGTGTGATGCTGTTTAGTGTTTTGTAGAGTTTTTTAGGGTTTGTTTTGTGATCAAGTGTTTGTAGGAAGTTATTACAATTTAGTTTTTGTTGTTTTTGTATTTTGTTGTTAGTTTGGGTGTTGAGTGCTTGAATTTGTTGTGTGATGTCTTGTGTGTGGGGTGCTGGGGAGTGTTTCAGTATGTCGCGTTGTCTGATGAAGTTTTGAATTTCTGGTGTGAAGTTAGGGTTGTGTCTTTTCCTGTTACCTCTTGGAATGTGTTTCTTGTCAGCATTTTGGATAGTTTTATTGAGTATGTGTACAGCATTGTTGATGTTAGTGATGGGTGTACTGTTTAGAGTTGTGAAGTGTTGTTCTGTCTCATTTGTGAATGCTTCCCAGTTAGCTCTTTTATAATTGGTGTATGTGTGTTTGTGGCTAGCTGGGGTGAGTCTGGTTTTGGTGGTGATAATGATCGGGAGGTGGTCAGAGCCTAAGGTTCTGACCACCCTCCAAGATGTTGTGGGGGCGAGTTCTGGGGAGCAAAAGGTGATGTCTGGAGATGATGGGTTATAGAGGGCTTGGTGAGGAATATGGGTATGTTGATGGATGTCGTTAAGGATGATGAGGTTATCGGTTTGGTTTTGTAGTACCAGCCCTCTGTCTGTGTCGGGGTTGTCGACAAACCAGGCCGACGTCTTGGCGTTGAAGTCACCACCCAGGATGGTGTGTGGGATGTTTGTGATGTGTTGTAAGTGTGGTCTGTATTCATTTGGTACTGTAGGGGATGTTTGGGGAGGGATGTATGTGTTTATGATAGTTATGTTGGAGTTGTTGCCAGTGCGTATTTTAATTGACTGTATTTCTGTTGTTATCATTTGGGGGGAGGAGGGATTTGGTTTGTACACTGGTTACTATGTATGATATTTCTTTGTGTACCAGGGTGATGAGTCCATCGAATTATCGAATGTTGACTATAAAAGCAGTAGGTGGGAATGGTAGTGCACTTGTGGACGTATGTGTGGGGAGGAGGCTGTGGATAGCCAACACCTTCTTCCGACACAGAATGATCCACAGGTACACGTGGAAACGGATGTTGACGATGAAGGATAAGACAGTGGTGGAACGAAAGTCATTGATTGATTATGTATGTGTGGATGAACGAATGAAGAAATCTGTGATGGATGCTAGGGTGTATAGGGGTATTGGAGGGGGTCTGTCTGATCATTATGTAGTGGTAGCTAAGGTTAGGATACAAAAGAAGTGGGTGAGGAGAGCTGGAGGGAGGCGAGAGAAGGGTGGAATGGTGAGGAGGGTGGAGAGTTTGCAGGAGGAGGAAGTCAGGGAGGAGTACAGGAGAGCAGTGGAAAGACGACTAGGTGGGTTCGACCTGGAAGTTATGGAGGAAGTGGAGGAGATGAGCAAGGTGTTTAAGGATGAAATCTGTGCAGCATGTGAGGAGGTGTGTGGAGTGAGGAGAAGAGGGAGGGGAGTGAAAGGTACAGCATGGTGGACAGAAGAGGTAAGAATAGCTGTGGAAGAAAAGAAGAAAGCATATAGAGAGTGGTTGGGTAGTAGAGGGAATGAAGATTCCGAGAGACAGAAACGAGCGAGGTACGTGGAGAGTAAGAGGGTGGTGAAGAGAGTAGTGAAGGAAAGTAAGAGAAGAGTAGATGAGGAATTTGGAAGGAATCTGAGTGTAAAATGGAGGGAGAGTAAGAAACTGTTCTGGAAAGAAGTCAAGAAAGTTAGGGAAGGTAGCAAGGGAAACAGTAAGGGTGTGAAAGATAAGAATGGGAGAATGCTAGCCGAGAAGCAAGAGAGAGTCGAAAGATGGAGGGAGTACTTCAGTGAGTTGCTAAATGTAAGGAATGAAGAGCCAGCAAACATAGCTGGATATGGTATGGGAGGGAGAAGAAGAGAAGTAGTGGAGGAGGAGGTGGGGATCAGGAGGTCAGAAGTGTGGGAAGCCATGAAAAGAGTGAAGTTGGGGAAAGCACCAGGAACAGATGGAGTGTGTGGGGAAATGTTGAGGTATGGTGGTGAGATAGTGATAGAATGGGTATGGAAAATGTGCAAACTAGCATGGGAGAAGGGGAGTGCACCCGATGACTGGAAGACTGGCATAATAGTCCCCCTATATAAGGGCAAAGGGGAAAGAGGAGTGTGTGGTAACCACAGAGGAATATGTCTTCTAAGCGTAGTAGGGAAGGTATACAGTAGGGTAGTGATTGAAAGAGTGAGAGTGAGAACGGAGAAATGGATAGGCGATGAGCAGGGAGGTTTTAGGAAGGGAAGAGGATGTGTAGATCAGATGTTTACCCTGAATTGTGTTGTGGAGAAGTATCTGGAGAAGAAACAAAAGGTGTATGTTGCCTTTATGGACTTGGAGAAGGCCTATGACAGAGTGGATAGAGAAGGTTTGTGGAAAGTACTAAGAATATATGGAGTAGAGGGCAAGTTGCTGAAAGCAGTGAAGAGCATGTATGAGGGTGCAAAGGCGGCAGTACGTGTGGAGAGTGAGCAGAGCGAGTTCTTTGACCTGAATGTTGGTTTGAAACAGGGGTGTGTGATGTCCCCGTGGTTGTTTACTGTATATATGGATGGAGTCATGAAAGAAATACTATCAAGAGCAGTGGATGTTGGTGTATCGCTGAAAAGGGAGGGAATTGAGTGGAAGCTACCTATACTGCTGTTTGCGGATGATACAGTTCTGATGAGTGATAATGAATGGGAGTTGCAGGGTCTGGTAAATGAGTTTGGAACAGTGTGCGAAAAACGGAATTTGAAGGTAAATACGGGGAAGAGCAAGGTTATGGTCTTCGAAAGGGGTGAAGTCACAGAGTGTGAGGTGAAGCTGAACGGTCAGGCTATGGAGATCGTCAACTCTTTTAAGTATCTGGGCAGTGTGTTGAGTAAAGATGGGACTATGGATGAAGAAGTGCAGGAGAGGGTACAACAGGGAAAGAGGGTTGTAGGAACGCTAAAAGCAGTAACAAGAAATAGGGTGGTCAGTATGGAAGTGAAGAAGTCCTTGCATGACAATGTGGTAATCCCGACACTGACTTACGGAAGCGAAGCATGGACGTTGGTTGAGAGACTCAGACCAAGAGTGAGAGCAGTGGAAATTAATTACTTAAGGAGTGCGTGCGGAGTTACATGGAGGGATAGACAGACTAATGAGGAAGTAAGAAGAAGGTGTGGTGTGGAGGTAGATGTGCTGGAAAGTGTGAAAAGGAACAACTTGAGATGGTTCGGCCATATGGAACGTATGGAAAGCGAGAGAATGACTAAGAGGGTGTACGAGAGCGAGGTGAAGGGACAGAGAGGGAGAGGTAGACCGAATATGAGGTGGAAGGATTGAGTGAGGAAGTACATGAACGAGGGCAGTGCTGGTTGGGGGGAGGGGCGTCGACTGACTGGGGACAGAGGTGCATGGGGGCGGTTCGTTCGTGGCCACCCCTTCGGGGATCACGGCGTCAGGCAATAGATAGATAGATAGACTATAAAAGCTTTCGTGTGAGGTCGGCTTTATTGATGATGTAGTAAAGGCCTCGCAAACAGGTGAGTGGGGGGCGGGGGAGAGAGGGTTAATATTCCAGTAAATCGTCGTCGTCGTCGTCGTCTGGTTCGTTGACGTTAGGTTGTGTTGCGGCGGAAGAGTTCCCTTGGTTCTTTAAGATGCTGTCCCGAGTTTAAATCCCGGGAGGACCATATGCTTTCATTAGTTTATTCAAGTGCATTGGGGATTGATGATTAATGTTAAGAACGGGGTGTTACTTTATTTTATTTTATTGTAATGTAAAACTTGCAAAATAAACAAACCAAAACTGGGACGACACAAGATAAAAGCAAAGGAACTAATCAAAATCGCTATGTGGAAGTAACACTTAACCCATTGAGTACCAGGGATGTCCTTTTCATCATATTCTGGCAACTATTAGACGATTATTTTCAGTTTGGGAAGGACCTCTAGCAATGATAAGGTTTCAAACTATCTCAACCCACCCTTTTAACTACCACAGATCCTGGTATAATCATGTGTAGCGGGCTACCGTGTATATCTCAATAATTTGGTAATGTAACTACTGTATATTTTTACATTTTACATTCATAAACTTGGCATAGACTTGTGAGGGGAGAGATTGTAGAGAGGGCATTGATGGATTATGTGCTGGTGACAAGGGAAAGATTGTGTAGACTGCTGGATGTGAATGTGATGAGAGGTGAGGCGGAGGGTATGTCAGATCATTACCTGGTGGAGGGAAAGCTAAGAGTTAAGAGTTACAGGAGAATAAGAGACAAGCGTGAAGTAAGAGAGGTAATAAAAGTTAGTGAGTTAGAGAAGAGTGCAAAAGAGAGGGAGTACAAGGAAAGACTAAATGAAAAGTGGATGGAAGAGAGAGAAGTAGAGGTTGAATGGCAACAGTTTAAGGAAGGAGTGAAAGCAAGTGCAGAGGTAGTATGCGGAAAAAGGAAAGTAGGAGGCAGAGGTATCAGGAAGGGAAGCGAGTGGTGGAATGATACGGTGAGAAAGGCAGTTGAGGAGAAGAGACAGTGTTTTGAGAGGGTTTTACAGGATGGTAGTGTTGAGGTATGGGAGAGGTACAAGGAGAAAAGGAGAGAGGCAAAACGGAAAATTAGAGAAGTGAAAAAAGATGCAAATGAAAGGTGGGGTCAAAGGTTGAGTGAGAATTTTGAAGAACGAAAGAAGATGTTCTGGAAGGAGGTAAATAAAGTAAGGAAAGGAGGACAAAAGAGGGAAGAGTCAGTGAAAGATGCAAATGGAGAATTACTAGTGGAACCAGTTGAAGTGAGGAAAAGATATGGCGAGTATTTTGAATCTTTGTTAAATACAAGAGATGGAAGAGAAGCAGTGATTGAAGCAGAGGTGGATGGAGATAACCCAGGCCACCCAGGTGGAAGGGAATGAATGAAAGGATTGAGGAAAATGAGGTGAAAGAAGCAGCGAAACAAATGAGAGCGGGAAAAGCAGAAGGTTTGGATGGTATTGCTGTGGAGTGTATAAAGAAGGGTGGAGATGTGATAATAGATTGGTTGGTGAGACTTTTCAATGTGTGCTTTGCTGTGTCAATGGTACCAATAGACTGGAAGAGTGCATGTATTGTGCCGTTGTACAAGGGGAAGGGAGATCGGCAGGAGTGTTCAAGTTATAGAGGTATTAGTTTATTGTCAGTGGTTGGAAAGCTGTATGGCAGGGTGTTGATAGAGAGGATAATAAAGTGTACGGAAGTTGCAATAGGAGAAGAACAGTGCGGTTTTAGGAGGGGAAGAGGGTGCGTGGATCAGATGTTTGCAGTAAGACAGTTATGCGAGAAGTATTTAGAGAAGCATAAGGAGATATTTTGGGCTTTTATGGACTTGGAAAAAGCGTATGATCGTGTGGACCGTGAAGCAATGTGGAAGGTGTTAAGGATTTATGAAATAGGAGGAAATTTGTTAGAAGCAGTTAAGAGTTTTTATGAAGGGAGCAGAGCATGTGTGAGAGTAGGAAATGGTGAGTTGAGTGAATGGTTTGAGGTAAAGGTAGGTTTGCGACAGGGTTGTGTAATGTCACCATGGCTGTTTAATATGTTTATGGATGGTGTGGTGAGGGAGGTGAAAAGGAGAACTATGGGAAGAGGATTGGGTTTAGTAGGAAAGAATGGTAGAGATTGGGAGTTGAATCAGTTGCTGTTCGCTGATGACACAGCATTGGTGGCGGATTCTGATGAGAAACTGCAGCGGGTAGTCAAAGAGTTTGGTGTGGTTTGTGGAAGGAGGAAACTGATGGTGAACAACAATAAAAGTAAATAATGGTGTGTAATAGGGAAGAGCATAGGGTGAATCTAGATGTGAGGCTGGATGGGGAAATATTGGAACAAGTAGAGTGTTTTAAATATCTAGGAGGAACGATAAGTAGGAGTGGAGGTATGGAAATGGAGGTAAAACAGAGAGTGTGTGAAGGAAGGAAGGTTTTCGGAGCAATGGGAAGTACAGTATGTGGAAGACGAGAAATCTCGGAGTGAAAGTAAAAAGTGCACTGTATCAAGGAATTGTTGTGCCAACGGTAATGTATGGGGCTGAGACATGGGCTCTGAAGAAAAAGGAGAAAAGAGGGCTCGATGTGATGGAGATGAGCTGCTTGAGGAGTGTGTGTGGAGTTACTCGTAGAGACAGATTGAGGAATGAAGAGATACGTAGGAGAGTGGGGCAGCAGAAACATTTGTCAGCCAGAGTGGACAGAAGGGTGCTGAGCTGGTATGGTCATGTTGAACGAATGGGAGATGAAAGGCTTACAAAGAGAATATGTGAGTCAGGTACAAGGGGAGAGAGAAGGGCAGGAAGACCCCCATTGAGATGGAGAGACTGTGTAAGAAAAGCTTTGCATGATAGAGGAATGACTATAGATCAGGCAGGGGAAGTGGTGGTGGACAGGAGTGAATGGAGAATGCTTGTGAATAGTTGAGTGAACACGTGGTCATTTGGAGTAAGGGGTCGGGCGCAAGTTGGACTAGATAATAATCCATCAGGCGCCTGGCCCGGGGAGACGATTAATATGAAGGGTGCGCCTGGAAGTGTGGTGGGAGGGCTTGTGGCTTTGGCTCCGCTGCATGTCTGCCTGCCGAGATCGGAACCTCTCCGGGTGGTCGGGGGCCGGGGGAGTGCTGGAGCGACCTTGGTGACCCTGGTCTCTGGGTCTTCTCCTTGGTGACCTGGATGTGTGTGAGTTTGTGCTTTTTATCTGTGTTTATTCGTTGTTTTTATGTTGTTTTTGTGTTTTCCCTGTTCTTGCTCTGTCTTGAGTCGGCTACCCCCAAAATGGGGATTGGGCCTGAGCATATAGATAGATAGACATTCATAAATAGTACACTAATATACTAGGTTAGGTTAGGTTTGGTTTGGTTTGGTTTGGTTTGGTTAGGTTAGGTTAGGTTAGGTTAGGTTAGGTTAAAGTAGGCTAAAGTAGGCTAAAGTAGGCTAAAGTAGGCATCTGAAAAACAGTCACCCGCTACACAGGATCTTACATTCCACCAACATCCACTTACATCCTTCCCAAGCTGCTTAATATCGTCTAAATATAGCTAGAATAAAATAGAACACACGTCGCTGGGTGCTGGTGGGGGACCAGCCGCAGTAAGTTCTCTGTGGGGAGACTTACCTTCTTTCCTCCTGCTTTTCCCACCTTGGGAAACTTTACTCATGTATAATCCACTGTGGGAGAATAATTTTGATCACATTTATAAAACCCGGTATTAATAGAAAAAACGCCCATTCTAATCAATCTCAGAGCTCTTTCGGACATCCTCACTGTTTACAAACGCCTTCTTTATGCAGTATAATCGATATTTACCCCCTGCTGGCAACAATAATAATAATAATAATAATAATAATAATAATAATAATAATAATAATATTTATTCAGTTAGCAATTTACAGAATTGGTACCACATAGTATGTTACAAATATGACATGTACCAGCCTTGCATAATTCCAACTAAGGATAGCCCAATAAGGCCATTAGGTGTATTTCCATTGGGGTCCTTGTGGGATTAGGTTAGCTGGGGAAAATGGGGAGGATAAAGAAATAGATACTTTAGAGAAAGTATTTCTCTATTATTTTATAATATAAATATTATTTATTTTAAGGTTATTTTAAGATACCTTACATCCTATAGTAAATATCAGTAATCCGTAATCAGTAATAATTTCAGTTTGGTTTGTCTATCTCTTATGTCGCATTTAGTAGTAGACAAAAGTTTGGTGCTCCCTTCTCTCAGCTGTCCGGTTCAGGTGTTGTTGTTGTTGTTGTTGTTGTTTTTCCCCAAGCTGCCTGGCCGAACAGCCCCAAGGCCCCGAGCAAGGCCAAGGCCATAACCGAGCGCCCCCACAGAACCCTCCCTGCCGACCACAATAAAGCCTGGGTGCCCGAAGCCACTCCATGGCGGGGAGCTGAGGAGGGCGCGGAAACGCCCGGGAAACCAAAGCCCCACCCAGGGCCCTGTGCCCCTCAGCAATTATGAAGAGAAAGTTGAAGGGCAAAGGAAAGATGTGACGCTTTGGCTTCCAATCTTGGTAGATTAGGAGGTCAATCCACGCAAGAGACGCCGTCACTTGAGATCTAGAAAATATATAAGTAAAAGGAACAGTCAGAGTAAGCTATGGGTATGGCAGAGATCGCTCAGTTCTCACTCTGATAGACCAGCCCATCACCACATGACTAGAACCCAATCCTCTCAGCATCAGCTAGGAAAGGCCCTAGAAAGCTGCCTTTGGCGGGGGGATAGCTCCCCTATTTCAACCCTTTTCGGGGTTGAGCACCCGCCCCCGGTTCAGGTGTTCCTTCAGGCTAGGTCTGAAGGAATACAGTGTTCTCTTTTCACGGACTGACTGGGGTAGGTCGTTCCAGTCTTTGATGGCAGTGAAGAAGAATGTTTGCTTACCCTGTCCTTGGATTCTCGGGACCTTAAAATTAAACATCCTGTTTCTTGTATTATGTCCACTCCTCTCATTTGCTTTAACAAAATCATTCTTTAGATACTCTGGAGCTCTGTCATAGAAAATGTTGAAGGCATTAGTGAGCCTGATTTGTTTGGCCCTGTCAGAGACATTGAGCATACCTAGTGACTGAAGTTGTTCCTGGCCAACATGTGATCTGGGTCCTAGACTCCTAGGTTCAGCATGAACCTAACCATTTTATTTTGAGTGACCTGAAGTTTGTGCTGTGCTGATTTAGATGATGCAGAGTACCAGGATGACACAGAATAGTCAAAATTACATTGAACAAGCGCTTGGCAGAGGGTCTTTTTGGTCTCCGCGGGCAAGCATCCCACCTGTCTATACAGGTATTTTATACGTGCTCTACACTTACTCAGGATAGATTCCAAAATTGTTTCACCTGACAAACTCGCGTCCAGTTTTAGTCCGAGATATTTAACTTGTGACACTGTTGTTATAGGAATATCATTACAGTTGACCGAGAAGCCCACAATGTCTTTCAGTTTGCGTTTTGTTCCACATAGATGGCTTCCGTCTTGCCCAGGTGAAGAGATAGTCTATTGTCCACTAGCCATTCACTACATGATTCTAGTTCTTTGGAAAGTGAAGCGGCAATACTTATTGGGTCTTTTCCTGAAACCAGAAGCACGCTGTCGTCTGCATACAGTAATAATTTACATGAGACGCTCAGTTCCATGTCGTTCACATTACAGAGAAAGAGTAAGGGACCAAGGATGCTTCCCTGTGGGACCCCACAGTTAACTGGCATAGGATCAGATATATTAGATGACATAGATGACGATTTCAATAATTCATAGGGGGGTGAGGGGGGCAAAGCCCACCCTCAGCCCATCGTCTATCCCACATTGGAATTATAACTAAGACCATGAAAACACTCATTTCTCAAAATCTGGAGGAAAAAAACATAAAAAATAAGGGTGCGAGCCTATTCCCTATACTGTAATTACCGACACACTATCCCTTCCTTCATCACCCTCTTCAGCCAAGGCATCGAACTTGTTTTTAAGTTCTAGCGTATCTCTTCTTGGCTTACACTTAGTGCCACTCGTAGCCACTATCCTCCAGGGAGCTCCACCATCTCCAACCGCACTAGCAGAGCTCTTCTTCTCCGCCAGAGTTGTTGTTGTTGTTGCTGTTCCCCAAGCTGCCTGGCCGAACAGCCCCAAGGCCCCGAACAAGGCCAAGCCATAACCGAGCGCCCTCACAGAACCCTCCCTGTCGACCACCATAAAGCCTGGGTGACCGAAGCCACTCCTTGGCGGGGAGCTGAGGAGGGTGCGGAAACACCCGGGAAACCAAAGCCCTACCCAGGGCCCTGTGCCCCTCAGCAACTATGAAGAGACAGTTGAGGGGCAAAGGAAAAATGTGACGCTTTGGTTTCCAATCTTGGTAGATTGGGAGGTCAATCCACGGAAGAGACGCCGTCACTTGAGATATAGAAAATATATAAGTAAAAGAAGCAGTCAGAGTAAGCTATGGGTATGGCAGAGATTGCTCCCCTATTTCAACCCCTTTCGGGGTTGGGCACCCGCAGAGTTAACGGAATGAGTTGTGTTACAGGGCGTACGTCGTGTAAGCACGTATGTTGATGTCAAACAGCGGGGGTGTGGGGGCAGCAGCCCCCACCCATAATACTAGGATAGGTTAGGTTAGGCTAATGTCCTTTCAAAGGGGTATAGGCTAGTAAACACTAGGATATACCCGGTCAGAGGTAGGTGATACGCCCGATAACACAACTCTTGCCGAGTTAACTTCAAGGCAAGGTTTTCGTCTCTGAGAAACTGAACCTCTCTCTCTCCACATCTCCATCCTTTCTTGCAAGGCAAGACAAAGCTGGAGAATATGGGAAGAGGTAGCGCTCTCGTTAACACCAGCCATTTCACTAAGTCACCACACTAAAGCCGGTATCACACGAGCGCTTTTTCCCTCAACATTTATCCTCAACACTGGTCTGGCAGCTTATGAGGTCAACATTTGCAATATTTATGCTACCTAAATTCATCCATCATCAGCCTAGTTTCCGATACCAGTGTAAAATAATCCAGAAATGTTGCCAGAAAAATGTTGACCATCGAATGTTGACTATAAAATCTCTTTTGTGATACTAGCTTTACTTATCACACATTTAAGATAGGCAGTGACAGCTTTTCTACCCTTGCTTGTGTTTACTGTATTATATGTACGATTTTATGTGTTCCATGTGGTCAAACGGGTTAAGTGAATAGTTCGAAGTCTGTTAATTGCTGGAGGGCCTTTGTAAACTGAATAAAATCGTCAAATCTAGCTACATTTAGACGATTTTATGCAGCCTAAGAAGGATCTGTAGTAGTAAGAAGGGTTAAGTGAGATAGTTTGAAAGCCGGTTCATTGCTGGAGGCCCTATTAAGCTGAATAAAATCGTCTAATCTAGCTATATTTAGACGATTTTGTGCAGTTTAAGAAGGATCTGTGGTAGTAGAAAGGGTTAAGTGAGATAGTTCGAAGTCTGTTCATTACTGGAGGCCCTTTTTAAGCTGAATAAAGTCGTCTAATCTAGCTATATTTAGACGATTTTGTGAAGTTTAAGAAGGATCTGTGGTAGTAGTAAAAAGGGTTCAGTGAGATAGTTCGAAGCCTGTTAATTGCTGAAGGTCCTTTGTAAACTGAATAAAATCGTCTAATGTAGCTATATTTAGACGATTTTGTGAAGTTTAAGAAGGATCTGTGGTAGTAGTAAAAAGGGTTCAGTGAGATAGTTCGAAGCCTGTTAATTGCTGGAGGTCCTTTGTAAACTGAATAAAATCGTCTAATAGTAGCCCGCATACAATTATAGTTAGACGATTTTATGCAGCTTAAGAAGGATCTGTAGTAGTAAATTTGGGTTAAGTGGGATAGTTCGAAGCCTGTTCATTGCTAGAGACCCCTTTTAAACCTCATAAAACTGTCTAAACATAGCTAGATTAGACGATTTTATTCAGTTTACAAAGGGCCTCCAGCAATGAAAAGGCTTCGAACTATCTCACTTAACCCTTTTTAGTACCACAGATCTTTCTTAGACGCCCATACAACCTTCCTAAGCTGCATAAAAGTATCTAACCATTACTGAAATTAAATATTTCGCTAATTCATGGCCTAATAATCTTATATAACCATTATAGGCTAATCTTACATAACCTTGTGTTGATAGCTTAAGGGGAGATATCCACTTGAGGGACTTTTTTCTTTACCCCCTTCTCCCTCATGTTTAGCCCCATTGCTTTTGAGATTTTAAGACGTTTGCCCCATTAGTTTGACAATTTTAAGACCTTTCACCCAATTTATGTCACTTTTAAGACCTTTCGTCCCATTTAGGTGTCAATTTTTTCCTGGCAAGCGATAGCGAGCCTGCAATTTAAGAGGAATCGGCCTTCGGCCGGGAAATTTTTCTACCGAAAAATGTACAAATTTATCTTGAAAGGGGGTCAAGGGGGTGTAATTTCAAGCTTGATGGAAGTCTAGGAAACACACTAAAAACCTTCCCTTAACTCCTGTACGATCGCGCTAATTTGCCATGTCTCAGCTGGCATTACGTTTGGCTTGCTCTATGCTGTATTAATGTCTGTCAGATATTGAAAAGGGTGGGTAAGTGTAGGAACATGTTTGTATATCTCACTCCATATGAAGAAATGAAGCTTAGATATTGTTGATACCAATTATTGATCAAAACATTCTTGGTGCTGAGGCATCACATTAGCGCGACTGTACCAGTGACGTCTTTCTCAATTAATTCAAGCCATATTTAGAAGATTTTGTGCAGTTTAAGAAGGATCTGTGGTAGTAAGAACGGTTAAATGCGATAGTTCAAAGCCTGTTAATTGCTAGCGGACCTTTTTAAACTGAATATAATCGTGTAATAGGGTCCATAATAATGTGAAAGGGCCGTCACCGGTACAGTACAGAAGGGGTTAATGATTAGTGCGCTGAATTTTGGTGTGAGTGTCCTAGGTTCGAATCCATGGAGTACCACATGTATTAATTAATGTGATTGTTTTCATTAACCCGTACTGTACCGGCGACGTCTTTTAAATTTTATTGTGGCGACTACTAGTCATTTTAGGAAGGATCTCTAGCAATTATAAGGCTTCGAACTATCTCAGTCGACCCTTTTAACTACCACAGATATTTCCTAAGGTGCAGATAATCGTCTAATTATAGCTAGACCAAAATATAGCAGACGTCACTGGTACAGAAAGTCTTAATTAGGTAGCCTATATGTGTAAGTTAATTGGTGGGGTGGTGATGATATGATAATATGCTAAACATGAGGGAGAAGGGGGTCCAGAAAAGCGAGTATTAGAGGGACAGGGGGGACTGAGTACTTAGGGGGGGGGGAACGGAACATCGAAAGAATGCCCATATAAGGCAACGGGAGAGAGAAAGAGGAGGAGGAGGAGGGATTGGGGGAAGGTAAAGCCGACCCTACACGATCAATATTATTGCGCAATTATATTGACAGTGTAGGGGAAGTATTGGAGAATAACGCAATATATTGAAGTCATCAAAAAGAGTTTGATATTTTATTGCGCTATGCGAATATATTGAGTAGTGTGAAGATGATATTGTGCAATATTCGTCAATGTTCCGTCGATCAGCTGTGAACTGTCAGTCAACAACGCGATTCCCGCCAAGATATATGAACTGACATTTGGGTTGATTCCCGCCTTCCAACGATCAGCTGTGAGCTGTCATCAACACACGCCATTCCCGCCTTCCGTCTATCACAACTGTCATCGTAATAACATGTCTTCCACACAAAGTGACAGACGTTTTTTACTGGAGTGTATAGCAGTATATAGGGACCTACCTGCACTGTGGCAAGTGAAAAGCGAAGACTACAGTGACAGGCAAAAGAAAAACACAGCCTATGATGTTTTAGTTAACAAGTTTAATGAAAGATACCCTGAAGCAAAGCGGGAAGATGTAAAGAAGATGTTCAATTCCCTCATAACAAACTTCAGAAAAGAACTGGCGAAAATGAAAATTATATTGCGATACACGCAATGTCCCTGTCAGTCATCTTGCCTTCCGGTGACCGTTCTGACTGTTGTGCAATAATATTGAGCCATGTAGGGGGGAGACATATTGCGCAATAATATTGAGTCAATATATTGCGTCAATAATATTGATCGTCTAGGGGCCGCTTAAGAGTAGGGTAGGGTAGGGGGGGGAGGGGGAGAGCGACTGAACAAGAGAGAGTATCCTGTCGGGGGTCGCAGTTAAAAGGGGAGGGGATGGTGGGGTGGGGTGATTTAAACAAGCGCGCGCTAAATCGAGTATCCTGTTGGGAGGGGAGGGGGGTGGGAGATGGGGAGGAGCTTGACCAATGAGAGAGCGCCACGTCATCGCCCATCAGCCAATCAGGAGCTCACCAACCCATCTACCAGGACGGGCCAGGTGAGGGAGTTCTTTTCTAGCTGGACTCCATAACGAGGTGACGTAAGTGTTTTCGTTCTTCATAATTCTTATAATTTTAGACTCTAGGGACTTCTTATCATCGGTATTCTGTATTTACGGTGTGCTTGCTTAATCCAGGATCATAATAGCCCGTGAAGTCTTTTATGTGTCCGCGAGTTTGATGAGTTTATTTAATTATTTTCTACTCGAGGGACATCAGTTTCACCTGTTGTGCCTGTGCCATATTTAGCGCGATATATTTTCACCATCCCAGCACCTGTCATTCAGCAACGTGCTCAATTAACCAGCTAAGTCGATCTATATTCACTGGTTGTCATTTAAAATTTATTTTGGATATCATACAGCTTGTGAATTAACATAAACAAAGGCCAGACGATACGAGGCTTCTCCTTAGGGCCTAGGCTAATAATGAAACTCGCTTTACTGTTTTAAGAAAACAAAAAGGGAATGTGCCTGGGTAAATTTATAGAAATATACCAATATCCACTATACGATCGTAAGTCTTGACACTCTGAAGTCCTATTTTATATTAACTTGCAATGTTTAACTATTTTGATTTAATAATTCAAAATAATATCCGATTTTAACGTATGTGTGCGATTTTTATAGTTCTTTAATTATTTTATAGGCCTACTCTGGAATTTTTAATCTTTAAAGGGGCCTCTATTTCTGACTATTCTTTACTTACGGTGTGCTGGCTTAATAATCCTAAATAATAATAGCCTCTGAAGGCCTATTTTAACTTGTGTGCGCGTTCTTTACATGGTTAATTTATACTGATATATTTGTTTCGGAAAACTGCTATTCCTGACTGTTTCGATTTACGGTGTGCTGGCTTAAATAATTGTTTGATCACCTGAAGTCTTATTGTAATTTAATATAATTGGATTACTATAACTATCCGAATTTCTAGAAGGTAATTAGTTTTTGAATAGGTATAAAGTACTATTTGACATGTTAATTAATGTAATCTGGATCAAGAATTATTGCGCATGTCTAAGGTTAATTTGTTTACCGAGGCGAGGTTCGAAGATCTTACCTATAAAGGGCCTCACTCCTCCAACGCCAGCCCAGCCGCCATCACCTCTACCTGTATGTACCTCCACATCTATCGGTCTCCATCTTGATCACCCTAGCACCTGTCATTAATAAACATGCTCCATTAACTAGCCAAGTGTATATATATTCACTGGTGGCCATTAATTTATACGTAACTATTAGAGAAGATGCAAGTTTACCTTCGCCCCGAACACCTATCGATCACATTCACCTGTTACCATCCCAACACCTGTCATTCATAAACATGCTTCACTAACCAGCTAAGTCTATATATATTCACTGGTGGCCATTAAATTATATGTAGACTATATTATAGAGCCCGTTAATTGACATAAAGGTCCAGACGATAAGAGGCTTCTTAATAGGCTAGGCTAGGCTAATTTTTATTTTATTTTTTTATTTTGGAACTATATTTGTTCACCAAATCGGTATAGTTATTGGCTAGGCCTAGTTAATTTTATTTATTTTTTAATTTATTGAATTTCATTGTTTTATAGCCTAGTCTAGCCTAGCCTATGTATTTTATGTCCAGTGTTACCCGGCCGAAGTGTATAGCCGAACACCACTGTAGAAAAATAGTGCTAACAAGATGCACAGAGGGCCTCTGACGGATCCTAAGTTGAGTGGTCAATCCTGTAAGTCCTTCACTAAACTGGCTCGGGTTGTCCCTCTCACAGGGAATAGGTCCGCTTGGGGGCATTCTGTGTATGGCCACCCTCGTAAGGGGAATAAGGCGTCCGGCAATAGATAGATGTTACCCGGCCTCCAGAGCCATCAATATTTAAAAGTTTTGTTATAGGCCTACAAAGTTAATATAGCCTACTTCAGTGTTGGATATGCGTAGACCGTCGCGAATGGCTTGGCCTATTGTAGGCCTAGGCCTATATAAAACTTGCATTATAAACAAACTAAGTACTTACCGTATCAAAATCGCTATGTGAAAAAAATACTTTAGCAAAATATTATAGCCTAAATAAGGCTAGAAAAAACAAATTGCCAAGTTTCCCAATTTAGCCTAGCTTAGGGGCCGTCAAATTTCGGGAGATGTTTCGCACTAAAATTCAGTCTAGCCTAGGCCCGCGCCCTTTAGTCATTAGTGTACAGTCGCGCTAATTTTTTATTTTTTTTTTCTTGCAGTATTTTTCTTACAGTAGATCCTCTGGAAAAAGGCAAACTATGCCTGTGTATCCAGCTCAGTACCAGTACTTGCACTGCTGCGGTCGTTCAGTGTTGAATAATAAGTGATTTCTCGGCGCAGTATGTTTTGATCAATAATTGCTATCTGCAATATGTAAGCTTAATTTCTTCATATAGCCTAGAGTGAAATATACAAACTTTTTCCAACTCTTAACCATTCAACGGACTGACCTTAATATAGCACAGAAAGCCAGACTTAATGACAGCTGGGACATGACTTGTTAGCGCGACCGTACCCCAAACCTAAATTCAAATAGTCGTGGGGGGTGCTGCCCCCCTCAACTCCTCCTGTATCCAATGGCAACACTAATGCAATGATCCTTGCTATATAAAATTACTAAATTAATATATTTACTGAGGCCCATTTCCCATTTTTAAAATTGTTTCTGGGGGCGGCAGACTATAGAGACAGCCTGAATAGGGAAAACCGAGCAATGGCACTTCATATGCAACCTGAAAATTTATTATTAATCCTAATATATTTTGTATTTGTCATTGCTTATAAAGTATGATTAGGTAATTGGGACTAGATTGAAATTAAGTCTAAAAGAGATTATGGCTAAATTGACTTATTTTGATGTGGGTTAGTGGTGTAATGGTTTAGTAGTTTTGTTCTGGGTGTGGTGTCCCCGGGTTCTAATCTGGGGAGGACCATATGCTTTCATTAGTTAAAAGTACATTGGGGTTTGTAATTGATAAGTTAAGAACGGTGTTACTTAATACATTTTTCCACCACAACCGTATTTTGACATTTTTTTTTACTAAACTGGTGTCTACAGCTCCAACTGCTTTATTATTTTATAGTCTGAAATTGCTAGTAGTTTATTACTGTTCTATTAATTATTTATTATTTCACATGCTTTCATTAATTTCATTGGTGGTGTAGTGAAATTATTACAAAATTTATTCTAGATTTGTCATAATTTTACCACTACCTACTCCCAGCAGTGAAGGAGAGAGACTATGCTACACCATGGATGTGTCTGACAACCCGGTACCGGTACAATCTTGTGAGATCCTTCAGAAGCTGATGAAAGTGGACAATCTTCACACTTCCACCGGTGAGTTATATTTAATGATCGTTTAATTGTGTATATAATGAAAGTCTACAAACTTTATTTTTATTCATTTTTATTTAGATTTTTATTTTTGTCATTGGTACAGTAATATATTTATACTAGTTTGTGTATAAAGAAAAAGCCTACAAACTGTATTTTTCATATTTTTGTCATTGGTAAAAATATTTATGCTATCTATATCTATGCTGAGGCCCAATCCCCACTTTTCCTATTTTGTATAGGCCTAGGCTATATAGATTTTTTTTTTTTTTTTTTTTTATGCTAATATGTGTACAGTATATGAGAGCCTACAAACTGTAATTATTATTGGTATTTACCCCATTCCCCACTTTTACCATGATTATTTTATTTTTGATTTGTATGTATAATTTTTACTCTTTTCATTGGTAAATATATCTTTTAGGTCTGAATTTTGAGCAGTGTTTTATCTATCTTAATCGATTAGTTGCATTGTTTACTACCCGTCAAAGTTTGAGAATGTAGATGCGTATTAAGATTAGTAGTATAGTATGTATGGCATTAACCTAACAAACTTAGACCTATAGCTTCTTTTCAGCTGACGGCAAATATAATCCTTTGGTAGATAATTTTGATACTGTACAGTACTTAATTAATGAATAAATATGATCTTGCATAGTTTTCATGATTTAATTGAACAAATCTTAATAACTTTTTAAGTATTTAACCCTCTGACATGACTCAATTTTGAGCCTATTGGGGATACTTTAAAGCCTTTGTTACCATCAGGGGTATTTAGACACCTTTAGTTTGGTTACTTCAACCTCTGCAGTTGTTTTTGAGTTAGCTGTGGGCAGAAAACTAATTTTGGAGAGGTAATTATAAGAATGAGAGAACTCTTATTTCTTATTGCTAATCTGGCAACCTCTGCGTCATATGTGCGTGAAAGGGTTAAGATTGTAATTAAAATATGAAACTTTAAAACCAACTCAAAAGTTGCTGTTCAAATCAATAACTAAAGATTAAAAAAATATTGAAACTAAAACTCCCTAAACAAAATTTGGAAAAATGCATTTAAATTTATCGAAAATTAAACTTTGAAAACAATTTAGTCGGCTGGAATGAACTTTAGTACAGTACGTTGGATACAAAACTAACCCGTACCTACCAGCTAGTATGTATACCATGTACCGGTACCGTACATGGGATACTAAACTAACTCTTCCTTATTAGCTGGTATGTAATCTTTAGCAGTACATGTGTGAAAAGACTAACCTTGGCTTAACATGTAGTATCGCTTACCATGTATCTGTAGTATGTAGGATAAAACTATAAACCTTAACCAACCTTTTTTTATGTATATATTGCTTATTACGCATCTGCCGCATAAAACTTGATGGAAGGTACAGGTGGTATACAATGCAACTAACCTATTCTGGTCGCTTAAAACCCGGACATATAAGAGTATCTTATTATTTTGTAAGTCTGCTTGAATAATATTATGTCTGTTCTATTTACTCCGGCCCATTCCACATTTTTTATATAATTAGTTTCTATTTTTATTGAAAAGTGTATGTGTGGGGAACAGCTTAAGTGCACCACTTCTATCTATTGCCAGATTTCCTGAGGTGGTGGCCACGAATGAATCGCCTCAATGTACCGATCCTGTCGGTCGGCTCTTCTCCGGTGGTGTTGGCCGAGACTTGTGTTGATAGACTCTGCCCCTGTGTCTGAATCTGCCCTTAAGTGGTACACCCTCAAGTTGTAAGTTGTCAATTTGTAATTTTCCACATTCAGTTGAAAAAACTTTGATATTTCTGTGTATATAAATGTTCTATATTTTTCTTTGCGAACTCTCCATAAACCTTTAAAAAATCTCCAAAGACTCTCTTGGAGGTGAACTTGTGAAATTTTCATTAGAAAAATGCCCCATCTTAGGGCAGGTTCCTCCTAAATTGCAGTCGCTATTGCACAAAAGGTCTCGTAATCGCTGTAGTTCTGGGGCAGATACTTTTAAATCTGTAAACTAATGGAGCTAAATATTATAGTTTCCGCATCTATTTTGATAGTTTTGTCATTTTACGGAGTTTGTCAAAGTTTTGGTTTCTTTATTTTGAAACATTAAATTCTAATTAGGGATAAGGAAGTCTAGAAAGAAAAAAATATATGTGGTGGACGCTGAGTTTTGGCCTGGTGGTGGATGCAGAATTGTGGCCTGGTGTGTGGTGGATGCAGTGGTGGTGGACGATGCAGTGTTGTGTGGTGGATGCAGTTGTGGCCTGATGGTAGTGTGGTGGATGATGCAGTGTTGTGTGGTGGATGCAGTTGTGGCCTGATGGTAGTGTGGTGGATGCAGTTGTGGCCTGATGGTAGTGTGGTGGATGCAGTGTTGTGTGGTGGACGATGCAGTGTTGTATGGTGGACGCAGTTGTGGCCTGATGGTGTGGTGGACGCAGAGTTGTGGCCTGGTGGTGGATGCAGAGTTGTGGCCTGGTGTTGTGTGGTGGATGCAGTTGTGGCCCGATGGTGGTGTGGTGGACGCAGGGTTTTTGGCCTGGTGGTGGATGCAGTGTTGTGTGGTGGATGCAGTGGTGGTGGACGACTCGGTGTTGTGTGGTGGACGCAGTTGTGGCCCGATGGTGTGGTGGATGCAGGGTTTTTGGCCTGGTGGTGGATCCAGTGTTGTGGTGGACGCAGAGTTGTGGCCTGGTGTGTGGTGGACGCAGTTCTGGCCTGATGGGAGCGTCGGTGATGGCGACTAACGTTTCCGTTGAACCACTCTACAGGACTAATATTCGGTTAGTATGTTGAAGTGTTTGTTCTAAGTTTAACCAATTTTTGAGTTTTGGAAGTTTGTGGTTGTTGCTGTTCCTCAGGCTGTCTGGCCGAGCAGCCCCAAGGTCCCGAGCAAGGCCAAGGCCATAACCGAGCGCCCCCCACAGAACCCTCCCAGCTCACCACCAATAATGCCCAGGTGACCGAAGCCACTCAAAGGCGGGGAGCTGAGGAGGGTGCGGAAACGCCCGGGAAACAAAAGCCCCACAAAAGTTTGTGGTAAAGAAATGTGGCTCAAAATGCCTGAATAGACAAATATAATACACAGTAAAAGCTTGGCATACGAAATTCCATAATGTTGAGCAGTACAGTACTTTAAAAGTAGACCAATTTGGAAAAAAAAAGTAAGCTATCTGCAAAACTGTGCACAAAAGTCTTATTCCTCGTATTTATAAAATATTATTTTAAGGGTAGTTTCCACATAGCAAGTTTGATTAGTTGTTTGTCTTTCTGCTGTGTTAGTAGTGTAGTTTATTTTGAAAGTTTCAAATTCTAAAATATAAATCCAAATGCCATAATCCTTGGAAGTAACTTAATTATTTTTGTTACTCTTCTTGCAGAGTACGGTGACTTTGGGAATCATATCTTAAATTGACAAGAGGCAAAGCGTTGGTGCCTGACTGAAGGAGCGTTGTGGCCTGACATGTTTTGTATGGATTGTCTGGAATGGTGGTGGAATTACGGAAGGAGCCTCTTTCTTTTGGATACAGCGTAGGACGCATGCATGGTATTCGGACTCTATGTGGACCCCCTGATGTTACCGCTCTACAGGACAACTAATCGGTTAGTATTTTGATTAGTTTGGTATTTTAACCCTTTCACGCATATATGACTCGGAGCTTGCCAGATTAGCAATAAGAAATATAGTTCTCTCACTGTTATAATAAACTCTAAAATTAGTTTTCTGGCCACAGCCAACTCAAAGACAACTGCAGAGGTTGAAGTAACTAAAGGTTTCTAAATACCCCTGATGGTAACAAAGGCTTTAAAGTATCCCCAATAGGCTCCAAATTGAGTCTTATGTCTGAGAGTTAACTTAGGTGATCCTTGTACAGTTGGCCACATAAGTTATGTTCCTCGTTATGATCTTGTATAAGATTGTAAAATAAGTGCATTGAGTAGTAATTTACACCCTATTTGGATAGACAAAAGCACTTCACTAAATCGCGATGTGAAAGATGCTTGCGCAAAATTTATAAATAAAAACCCAATCCACCACTAGTACAGTCGCGCTATTAATTGATGTCTCGGCACCAGGTATGTTTCGATCAAAAAGTGGTATCGGTAATATCTAAGCTTCATTTTGTCATGTAGAGTGAAATATACAAATGTTCCTACACTTACCCACCCTATTTAACATCTGACCCATTAATACAGTACAGAGCAAGCTAAAGTTAATGACCGCTGTGGCATGACTTATTAGCGCGACTGTACATTACTACATGAGCAACAAATTGGAGTATAAAATCTTAGGCTAGGAAATGGCACTGAATCCATATAACTAATATATTTTTTCTACTTGTATTACAGCGCAGGAAGACCTAGGAGGATCGTACCTAGATTGAAGATATTCTATGGACTATCCGGTACTACTACTACTAGACAAGACTACTATTCTCTTCAATGGACTGGACTAATATTCTCTGCAGTAGACTACTATTAGCTTCAATGGAGTAAACTACCACTACTTCCCTACAATACTACTATACAACCGGTTAGTATTTTGTTTATTTTAAGTTTAGCAGTCTTTGTACAGTTGTCCATTAAAGTTATTTGTTGTGATTTTTTTGAAGTTTGATGGTGTAATGGGTAGTGCTTAAAATCTGGTAACTACAGTAGGTTCGAATCCTGGTGGATCACATGCTTGGTTTCATTAATTTCTTTGGGAGGTGTTTGGTGTTAGAGTGAATTATTAAAGAAATTATCAGTTTACTATTCATCTTTATAGCATAAATACGCGGAATTTTGGTGAGCGTATCCTAGGTTCGAATCCTTTGAGTGCCACAAGTTGGTTGGTGAAAAAATATGAATAAGGAGTAGAGTAATCTTCAGAGTTAAGTACTGTACTGCATAATAAATCTTAATGTGCACATAATATTTCAATTTATAAGATTACAAAGGACCAGAAGTTATTTGGGCAACTGTACAAACTGTATTGTAAATTGAGTTGTTAGTTTAATGTAAAATAAGAGTTTCAGTGAAAGTAAAAGTATTAAAGTTTGATTAATATTTGGCTTAATCGTAGTTTTAAATGTTGATTAACCCCTTGAGACTCATGATGCAGAGGTTGCCAGATTAGCAATGAGAAATAGTTCTCTTATAATTACCTCTCTAAAATTAATTTTCTGCTCACAGCTAACTCAAAGACCTGCAGAGGGTGAAGTAACTAAACTAAAGGTTTCTAGATACCCCTGATGGTAATAAAGGCTTTAAAGTATCCCTAATAGGCTCAAAATCGCGTCTCATGTCGGAGAGGGTTAAGAAAATATATATATAGTTTGCTCCCTAGACCTTGAAACTTAAAAATACACCCTAAGACTTCCTAAACAAAAAATTTTTTTTAATTGTTTCTGTCGGTTCCCCGTATCCGCGCTCCATACATTCGCGATGCCGCTTATCCACGGGCACTCCTAAATATCCCATTACTCATCATCCGCGCAGTAAAACTGCAAAATACCAGCTATTCACGGATTTGAATCGGGTGGGTCGGTGCGCATCCCGATTCTTGCTTTGGTCGGCAATCTTGCATGGAGTCAACACAGCGTCCCAGCTGAGGCAGCAGTTCACAGCCCAGTGTTGGAAAAGTTGAAAACCACTTGTTTACAAGCTTTTTTCTGCACGAACCTCTTCTCTCCCGCATTTATTAGGGCCTTTAGAGCATTCAGTGATGGGACAGTGGGCCTGATGGAAATCATGATGGAAATAAATGCCCGGGACCATCAAAACAGAGCAAGCGTACCGACGCTGTCGGACGAAAGCAGGCAAATTATGGCTATGCGTAAGGCTAGCCTAGGCCTAATGACTGATTTGAAATAAAGTTTGTGTGCAAAGTTATCTTCATAATATGAAGCCCTCCGAATCATAAGGGGACCAACCGACATTTTTTGAATTTCCAAGCCAAGCATGTGGTGCCATAGCCCATCTTCTCCCCTACACACTGGTAGTCGTACCCTTAAGACGAAAACTGTATGAGTGAGAGTCCTGGACGTTAAGGTAACTTTTTCGCCTTTCGGGAACACTCGCCAATATCCTGGGAAAAATATAACATGACACAAGGGGTCCAACGACACACGGTTAATACCTCCATACTCTCACTCTCCCGTACGTAAAAGTAAGTTCACTTACCCATACCCTTGTACTTACCTGTTAATTATTAACTACTTACCTGCCTTACCTGGAGTATGGAAATTGGAGGCTTGTGGGTGGGAATGATGGACAATTACGTACACTACCCAATATCAGTGCATTATTATCTTTAAAAGAAAAAAATCGTGGTCAAAGTGCTGGTAATGTTAGATTTTGGCCATTCAAAAAAGGGGATAATTTTGGTTTGGGTGTTTTTACTAAAAATATAGACTTGGAACCCCCTATTTTTACATGCTGGGATGAAAGAGTAGTGTTTCAGCTACCTTCAGTAAAAATATGAAGAGGGCACCTTACCGGGTTAAAGAGTTACACATATTTTGAACTGCCAAACTTTGACCTTGATTTTCTCAGAAGTAAGAAAATGGTGGTTGGTCCCCTTATGATTCGGAGGGCTTCATATGTATTAATAAGTATTCTCAAATAATATGTAGGTCAAAATAATGGTTTGAGGGTCCAAGATGGCCGGGTCAGGTACGAGCGAAGCCTATTTCCCATTGAAACCTATGTTAAATACACAACACTTATTCGCGTTTTCAAGTATCCGTGGACCGCAGTCGGTACCAGTAAGGCGCGGATACGGGGAACCGACTGTATATAGGACCGGTTCCCCCTAAAAGTCCCTATTGGCCGACAGGGAAGCTGGCTAAATGGCACAATGAGTCTTAATATTGACTGTGGGGTAAAAGGTCTTAAAATTGCCAAAGTAATGGCTATTCATGAGGGAGAAAAGAGTCTAAATTCTAAAGTTGGGATTTTTTTTTTTTTAACATAGAGTTCAGTAGATAATATTTAGTCTTTTATAATAATAGCAATCTATACTGGTACCCTGTTTATTAAGAGCATTTCTCTTCTCATAATCTGCTCTCAGATCGCCAGTATGGCTTCCTTAAGGGTCGCTCTACTGGTGATCTTTCATATCTTACCAACTCTTGGTCATCCTCCTTTTGGGACTTCGGTGATACTTTCTATTGCACTAGACATATCGAAAGCCTTCGATGGAGTCTGGCATAAATCTTTAATTTCTAAACTACCCTCCTTCGGTTTCTATCCCTCCATCTGTGCCTTTGTCTCTAATTTCCTTTCCGGCCGTTCCATAGCCGCGGTTGTGGACGGCCATTGTTCACTTCCTCACCCTATGAACTCCGGTGTTTCTCAGGGCTCTGTCCTATCTATTCTTTCTAATTTTTATAAACTATCTTAACTGTACCTTAATTCCCATCCATTCATACGCAGACGACTCAACCTTGCACTACTCCATTAGTTTTTCAGAACGCCCCAGCCAGCAATCCCTCCACGACAAATTTAATGAAGCCATAGAACTCTTAAATTCTGATCTAAATACTATTTCCAATTGGGGCAGAGAAAACCTTGTTAACTTTAATGCTTCCAAAACCCAATTTCTCCATCTATCTACCAGTCAGGATCTCCCAGCAGACTATCCCTTATTCTTCAACAATACAAAAATCAACCCTTCATCTTCTCAATATTCTTGGTGTCTCTTTTTCTTCTGCTCTCATTTGGAAGGACCATATTACCAGTCTTGCTAAGGCAGCCTCCCAGAAGCTGGGTGTGCTCAACCGCCTTAGGGGGTTCTTTTCCCCTGCACAGCTTCTTGCTCTGTACAGGGGCATAGTGCGCCCTTGTATTGAGTATTGTTCACATGTGTGGGGAGGTTCCTCTCACACCGCTCTCCTAGACAAAGTTGAAAGGAAGGCCTTTCGTATCACTAACTCCAGTCCACTCACCAACTCTCTGCAATCTCTCTCTCCGCCGCAATGTTGCATCTCTCTCGCTATTCTATCGCTACTATAATAATCAGTTCCTCAAATCTATCCCAGTGCATACCACCTCCTTTACGTAGGGCACGTGGTACCCGTCTTGCAACTCAATCCCACCCCTACTCTGTGCAACTCTCCAACCCAAGAGTGAAACTTTACTCAAACTTTCTTCTACTCAACAGCTGAGCTCTGGAACTCTCCCAGAATCAGTCTTTCCCTCTTCCTATGACTTAAATTGCTTCAAACTCAGTGTGTCTAGGCATTTTGGCTCGAACGTCCCTTGATTTTGGCCCGGTCACTCTTTCAACTAACTATGGGGGAGGCACTCGCTATAGGGAGTTATGCCTTTTGCCTCCCTCAATCAAAAAAAAAGAAAAAATGCTAGAACTTGTTTTATCTATCTAGTTACTGTACCATTCCCCTTCTATCTATTCTATAATTATTTTAGTTTTATTGAGTTGTATGGTCTGTAATTCAAAAAGGGCTAAAGCAAAATAATGAGCTTTAAATTTGTACCCATTCCCTGGCTGATAGTTTACAAATAGTAGCCTATAATTATAGATGTTAATGTTAAAGATGTTCTGCATAGTTGTTTGGAATCCGGTATGTGTGTTAATTTCATTAATTTATTAGTTGTTCCCCAAGCTACCTGGCCGAACGGCCCCGAGCAAGGCCAAGGCCATAACAGAGCGCCCCCCACAGAACCCTCCCTGCCGACCACAATAAAGCCTGGGTGACCGAAGCCACTCCATGGCTGGGAGCCGAGGAGGGTGCGGAAACGCCCAGGAAACCAAAGCCCCACCCAGGGCCCTGTGCCCCTCAGCAATTATGATGAGAAAGTTGAGGGGCAAAGGAAAAATGTGACTCTTTGGCTTCCAATTTTGGTAGATTGGGAGGTCAATCCACGGAAGAGACGCAGTCACTTGAGATCTAGAAAATATATAAGTAAAAGGAACGGTCAGAGTAAGGTATGGTTATGGCAGAGATCGCTCAGTTCTCACTCTGATAGACCAGCCCATCACTGATTTTAGGAGTAGAGTTGGTTTGGTGGAGAGAACATAATAGGTTATTATTATAGGTATAATTTGACTTATTGTTTTGGAGCTATAGATGTTGATGGTAAAGAATTAACCCGTACAGCCCCAGCGACGCGTCTGACGCGTCGGCGATGTATGTAACTCACAGCCCCAGAGACGCGCCTGACGCGTCGCCCTAATTGCGCCGACCGTAAAAAGCCACTCAAGAGGGCTCAGATTTGTATGGGAACTGTGTACGTATCCCACGCAACCGTGCCGATGGTTGAAAACTCAAAGTCCACGTGCGTGCGTGCGAGCGCGCAATAACCTGGTTTTTTGGGATAATTGCCTTCAATTTTTTACTCTTGTAAAATCCGTTTTCGGGGGCTCTGTAGGACCATTTTTAAAGCTTTTTGAGCGGTTTTTCCTGGTTTTTCCTTCATTCCTAACCCATTCGCTATTGTTTCTGGAATAAAACCATTTTTGAAAACCGGCCGGGTTCTGGTGCGCAAACATTACAAAACTAGCCGGGGCTCCACGGGTTAAGAGTCACTTTTAATGAAAATCATTATTTTAGAGTACAGGTAAAAGCTTTGGGTAGGGTATTTTTTTTTTCTTTAATTTGAACGGTAACTTTTGAGCTATCTGTTAATTTGAACGGTCACTTTTGAGCTATCTGTTAATTTTAAGGCTCTTTAAAATTAATAATTACCGAAACTCCCTAAACAAAATAAGTGAAAAACATGCATTTAAATTGATCCAAAATTATTATTTTAAAACAAACGTGATCAGACTATATAGGCCTATGTGCCGATCTCAAATCCAAAAAATTGAAAAGTGGAGCAGCCCTTAACAGGGTTGCCTGGAACGCCGCCATTAGGACAAGAGCCTGAAACTGCACATATGTGGAGCATTCGGTCTTAAAATCTTATGCATGTATATCCACATCTGTATAGCATGGAATCCACTAACCCTTCGGTCTACGCTTTACAGCACAAGGAGCGTACAGCCGACCAAGAGCTTCCCAACGTCTCAAGATTATTTCAAGCTAAACGTCTGAAGATTAACGTCGCTAGGATCTCCAATCGTCTATCTTCAATCCTCTACTTCAACTCTCCACACACATCGCTTCTGTTCAATAAGGTTCGTGAAGTTAGATAGGATATATTTATGTTATGTTGGATTTGTTGGTTGTAAATTAACGTCCCTTGTTGAAATTAGTCAACAAGTCATTAGTGAAATGTTGGTTAAAAATGATCCGCTCCCCCCCTCCCCTCCTCCCCCTTAATAAACTAAGTAATAATACTGTACTGTATAGATAAATATATATATATAGATAATTAATTATAAAACTTTAAAAATAATCAAACTAAAACTGACAAATTGAAATTAAAGTAAAACTAATTAATAGAAATCGCTATAGGAATCACTCTAAATATAAAATGGAAAATTAAAACTATAAATTAATCTATGAAATTAAGAGTAAATGTTCACTAAAGTAATATTAAAATTGCTGGATAGTTTTGTATAGAATTGGACTAGTTTCTGGCAAAGTAAAAGTCGACAATATAATTAATCTATCTAAAGTGGGCAATCCAGCAAACTTTAAGTATACTTTGTACAGCAATTAAAATATATAGCCTAACTTGGAAACTAAGTACTGTTCATATTAATAAAAGTAACTTTAAAATCTAAAATTATCGAAGCGCACTAACAAAAATTTGTAAACTAATTTAAAATGATCCGAATTTAAACTTTGAAAACCACAAACTTCTAATGTAAAATAAAATGACTGGACTGAATTACAAAGTTCCTATTAAATCTTCGGTATTGCATTAGCAAGTAAATTGTATATATACAACTTTAGAAGTTACTGTTCAAATTAATATAAGTTTAAAATTTAAAATAGAAACCCCACCTATATGTGGAAAAACGCATTAATATTTATCGGAATTAACTTAAAACTACAAAGCTATAAAATGAGCGTGCACTGAATTAGAATATATTGCTTTTAAAATCGGTTCCCTAAATGTTCGCTATTGCATCAGCAAATTAACGGTTTAAAGTAATATCTGGTCCCACAGTACTCCATCGTTTCACGCATTTATGACGCAGAGGTTGCCAGATTAGCAATAAGAAATAGTTCGGTTATAATTACCTCTCCAAAATTAGTTTTCTGGCCACAGCTAACTCAAAGACAACTGCAGAGGTTGAAGTAACTAAACTAAAGGTTTCTAAATACCCCTGATGGTAACAAAGGCTTTAAAGTATCCCCAATAGGCTCAAAGTCGCGTCATATGTCTGAGAGGGTTAATATAAGTTTAAAATTTAAAATAATAGAAACTCTACCTTATATACTGTATGTGGTAAAACTCGTTAAAATTTATCGGAAATTAAACTTAAAACTACAAAGCTATAGAATAATAAAATAAAATGAGCATGCACTGAATTAGAATATATTTCATTTACAATCGGTTCCCTAAATCTTCGCCATCGCATTAGCAAATTAACAGTTAAAAGTAATAACTGGTCCCACAGTACTTAATCTTTATCTATATACTCAGTCACCTTCCCCATTGTATTTATTATTAATATCTATAGAACGGCTTATTTATTTGCTTATTAAAATTTAAAACTTGCAAACTAAACTAACCAAAACTTTGAGAGTCCATATAAAGTCAAAATAACTTCAAAATCGCTGTGGAGAAAACGCTTGCTAAAATTAATAAAGTTTGTTTAACCAGACCACCGAGTCTAGAAAAAGACTCCCAGGGCTTAAAATAAAATATAATCTATAGAGCGGCGTATTTAATTGCTTATTTATTTTGTATTACTTTGTTTGCTCTCTAGACCTCGAGCTTAAAATAAAGCACTTTGTGCATTTGTCAATAGAAAAATTTCTTAGTTTGCTCTGTAGACTTTCAATCCAACCCTTACAAATGTTTCGATAGAAAAAATTTAGTTTGCTCTAGACTTCAATAAAGCTTAAAAAAGTACCCTTCGTACATATTTTGATAGAAAATTGTCCATACTATAATATTTTAGTATAGGCTGTGCCTACAAAGACTGTCTGTACATGTTCGAGAAAGTATCCGCCGTTAGTACCTTGAAGGGACCGCGGCGGATGTGAGTATTTACTTAGCGTACTGTAATTTATTTGTAGTATATTCTGGGCCTATGCAGAAGGCCTGTACATCAGTAATATTCGAGAAAGTATGAGCCGTTAGTACCGGACTTTGAAGGGAGCGCGGCGAATATTAGTATTGATGTTGAAAGTGACGGTCTGTCCTGTAGCGCCCTGAATCCCCCCTCCCCCATTTGTATTACAACCTCTAAATCCAGCCTAATGTGATATATCCTCTATAAACATGAATGTAGCCAAATGATATGCTTACAGGGTAAACTTTAAAATGATATCCCGGTGGAACAAGTAGGATACTTTATTAACGATGTATGATAGTGATGGAAGAATAGGTACGGTTACGAAGGATTGTAATATTTTGGCATGATTTGATAGCGTAATACTTAAACTATGACCTTTCATGTTAATTGTCTTGATAGCATAATGCATAAATTTGCGGAATATTGGTGTGAGTATCCTAGGTTAGAGTCCTTGGAGAGTCTCGTGTATTTGTTGATTTCATTGAGTTTAGAAGTAAAGTTTTGGTGAAAAAATCTAAATTAATAAAAATATCCTTTGACCTCAAAGGTTTAAATAAATACTAAAGACACTCAAAATAAACTGGTGCCTTTTTCGGTAGAAAAATGGCTCTGCCAAAGGCCGATTTCTTCTAAATTACATAAGTTATAAAAATGCCACACAAATGGGGCAAATGTAAGAAAGTTGAAGTATCTTTTTAACTTAAATTATAATGTAAAACTTGCAAAATAAACAAACTACTTAAAGGAACGCAGTAAAAAGAAAAGCCCACTAATCCAAATGGCTAAGTATTATATTTGATGCAGTTTTGACCACCATGTACTCCCTGCTGACGTATAGCTGGGTTAGGGTGGGTGCCCTAATGATCGGGGACTTCAGTGAATCAGAAAAGTGTTATCTAAATCCAGACTGTAATTCCTGCTTTATTGTAGTTTTCATTCAATTTTATTCAGTTTATGAAGGGTCTATGGCATCAAAGCGTATTTGATTCTTACTGATTTTTCCTAAGCGTAATAAAACTGTAAGGGTAGCTGTGATTAAAGTAAAATTAAAGTTAATTTAGATGATTAAAATGTAAAACTTGCAAACTAAACAAACCAATATCCGAATGTCCGAATCTTGCCAAAAATTGAATCCTGTACCGGTTTATCTACTAATCCAGAATGTGAATGGAGGAGTGCTAGAAGGGATCTGCCCCTTGTACAGTACTGCTACCCTGAAATGGGGATTGAATGCAGTAAGTTAGTTCACATATTGAATATTGGAACCGCGGAGCATATCTCTCGGGCGGGGGAGAATAGTTTTGGGTGGGTGACTAACTTCAAAATTAAAGTATAATTTTGGTGCGACTATCCTAGGTTCGAGTCCTTGGAGTGCCACATGTATTTGTTGATTTCATTGAGGTTAGAAGTAAAGTTGTTGGTGTAATGGCTTAAGGTGCTTATGTTCTGGGTGTGGTGTCCCGGGTTCGAATCCCGGGAGGATCATATGATGCCATTAGTTTATTAAATTCTGGTTGTGGTGTCCCGGGTTCGAATCCCGAGAGGACCATATGCTTTCATCAGTTTATTAAAGTAAATTTGAGTTTGTAATTGATAAGAATGGGGTGTTACTTATTTGATTTATATAGAACTTTTATTTAAATGGGTTGGTACTTTATTAGATTTATTACTTTTATTTTTATTGTTTTGTTAGTATATTCTGGGAGATAGGGGATGGGATTATGCTAGGAAGGGTAACTTTAAATTTAATGTTTCTAGCTGTAGAACTTTTATTTTATTTGTTTTTTGAGTATATTCCGGGCCCACAACTGCAGCCTGAAAACTAGTACGGTCATTCATAACAGTCTCCTGCTAGTACGCAACAAGGTTGTCAATAAGTAGTGATTCCGAAAGTCAGGTCCTGCCCCCGAGGTGCCCGGGATATAGGGATGAACGGAGAGAGCGAGAGTTTGTTTATGTAGGCTTAGCTTCGGGGTATTAATTGTTCCACTGGTATCATTTATATTCCTTCGGAAGCAATGTTTAGAGAGTCTTGGCTCCCTCGGTATTAAGATGCGCATAAAGTTTATTCGATCTTTATATAATTTATGTTTTAGGAAGGTCTTTGGGTCAAATCCACCAAATATATCGTAGCCTTGTGCATAATTCTTTAAAACTGTCTTTATAGCGTAATGCATAAATGTGCAGAATTTCTGTGTCTCCTAGGTTCGAGTCCTTGGAGTGCCATATGTACAGTATTTTTAATTAAATTTACTTTAGTAATATCCTTGGAGCGTGTCTTGTATTTTTCATTGAGTTTAGAAGTAAAGTTGGTTGGTGAAAAAATATGAATCTATAGATCCTTCCTAAGGTGAATAAAAGCATTTAATGATCGAATAAACTGAACGCTTCCTAATCCTGAAGGTGTTTATTAACTTAAAAGAATTTCCATCCTGGTGTTTTGGAAATATTTTAAGTTTGTAAGGGTTCTGTAAACATTGTTAACCGAGTAAATTTATACAAATATAACTTGGCAAGGTAAAAGTGAATGAGAGAGCTTTGGTTACTGATTAGTTGCTTTCGTTAACTCTCCTAAGTTAAGGAAAGGAATTTATGTGCAGTATCCAAGCTTTAACCTAATTTATTTTACCGACGCTAATTTTAATGCACTATTGTAAGTTTTTGACTTTGTTTTGCTCCATTGGTAAATAAAGAAAAATATGAAATGTGAATTGTATATATACCATCTAAGCCCATTATACATTTTGATATGCTGTATAGTTCAATGGATAGGGTTAGGCTGAAAATAGAAGTACCTAGTTGTAGTAGTGACTAGTTATAAATAGTAAAATATGCTAGGAATAAGTTTGGTAAAAGATCTGATTATGATTGGTTCTATATACTGTAGTCTTTAATGTATTTTTAATTAGTCTGGCAGCTTAGTTAGAAATTTGAAAGTAAAACTTTCAAAAGCAACAAACACAAATGACTATATAAAGACCAAGTATATACTTGTCAAAATAGCAATTAGCAATAGTTTGAAATAGTATAAAGCAAGAGCAATTTTGGCGTAAGTGAAACTCAATTGTAGTTTGTGAGACTGAATAACTAATAACAACTGATACTATAATAAGACTGAATAACTAATAATTATAGGCAAATAACTGAAATAAGTTTGCAGTCAATGTTTTGATTTGATAAGCTGAGTAAAGTGGATTAATAGTCTATAAATTATGAAAAGTAGTTTAATAGGGTGGAAGGCTAAGAATTCAATAACAAAAGTTAGCCTGAAGAAAGTAACTGTTGGTCATTTATATAAAGTTCAGTGAAGTCTAAGACTAGTGTAATCTATATAATTGGGGCTGAAAATGTTACTTTGATGCTCTGAGGAATTTGCCTATAAAATAAGATACCCTGGCTGACTCTTCCCAAATGCTAGAAATATTAGCTTTATTACTCTAGTACAGTACCAGTTATCTGAAAGTAAAAAAATTGGCAGATTATTGTAGATTTCCGTAAACTCTAATTGGTCATTGGGAATATATAGACATAGCTGTATTTAGGAGTGAGGATTGAAAAATAGTTATAAATGTTACGGTATATATCGTTAAAATACTTTGAATCGGAAGGGTTACATTTGTTATTTTTGCTTATGGCTCAAAGCTGGTTTATAGCTTATGAGAAGAGTAGTTATTAATACAGTACTGTACTATAAGAGTTATCTTTTATGGTACTAGGGAAGACTGATGGAGATAGTGATGCCTTGGTCTATAGTACAGTATGAAAGTTAGATTTGAGTTCTAGGTATAATCAATAGGGTTTTAGTTAATAGTTTTATAGAATTACTACTACATTAGGTATAATTAATAGGCGTTTAAAAGTTCATAGTTTTATTGAATGATTAGTAGGATTGGTATAGGTTTAGTTCATACATAGTTTTTATACAAGGATTACTACATTTGTAAAGGGCTTATTTGTTATATTTATGATTTATGTATTTATTTGTCTGTTTAACATGGAGCTAAAAATGTCACTAACCCATGGTGTATTAAATCCTTTTGGAATGCAATATATTTTTCCATATTCTGGCTTTTTGACAAATTTGAGCAGTTTAAGAGGGACTTGAGTGTAAAGGGCAATGACTAGATCAACCTTATGACTCTCTCAGGCCCTACCTAAGCTGAATAAATAATCTATTAGCCAGAATAAAGGAAGTAATTGTATACTGAAAGTTTAAGGTGCAAGTTCTGTTTGTATAGATGATTAAAGTTTACTTTTTGAGATGCAGTTGTAGATTCATAATTATTCTGATTGAGTTTTAATATTGACAACTTGAGACGTTAATAGAAAGAAATTCATAAAAAAAATATTGCTTGCAAAATAGACTTTGAAATTAAAGTAATTAATGTATACACCCCATAGTTTGGGTTTGCCGACTTGAGACTGAGCCCGCACAGGGAGTTTAACATTCAAATAAATATCATTTTTGGAATATTTGAGCATTTTTCCAAAGACTGGAAATGTAAAGTAATGAAATTGGGTATTTATGTATATACTCAGGCACATGCCCCATAGCTGGGGTTGGCAGACTTGAGACTGAGCCCAAATGTAAATTAAAGTTTAATTAAATCTTAGTGTTTGTCAAAATACTTTGCAATTAAAGTAATTAAATTGGGAAATTGTATATACTCAGGCACATATCCCATAGGTGGGGTTGGCCAACTTGAGACCGCAGGAAAAATTCTATCTATATACTCAGGCCCAATTGCAATTTTCCAAAAAAAAAAAAAAAAAAAAAAATAGAAATTTTGCCATATTTAAGTTTTCATTTTTCTATTGTCGACTCAAAGTTGTCTTTATTAATACTGGATATAGAAGTTATGCATATTTTTCTACAACTGCATAATACAGTAATTAAATCTTTAATGGAATGATGTTTTAGAATGTGCAATTTTTGTTTATGTTTTAAGACTAATTAAGTATTGATTTATGAAGGCAATGTAATTCCCTCTGAAAATATAAGTCATGGTATATTTAAGAGGAAAACTATATGCTTTCAAAATGATTCAGTTTTTACCACCATACACTCTTTGCTCAAGAGCTGGGGTAGGGTGGGTGTCCTGATTATCGGGGACTTAAACAAATCGATACTTAAAATCTTTACTATATATACAAAAATGAAAATATATGAAGTAGAAATTATTTTACTCTATATATTTTAGTAGATATTGTCAAGGACTGTCTACTTGACATAACTAAAAGTTTGCACATTCTAAAATGTATTCCGTTGAGATACTCTTTAGCCATAAATAAGTACATGCTATGGAATCTATTGAACCTATTTGAGAAAAAGTAATTTAGGGTACAGCATAAGATTTGTATGCAGTGTTTTAAAGAGTTCTATTAATAGAAAATGCCCACTGAAATCTAACTGATTAAATATTTATGGAAATGTACTTGTGCATTTTTATATATTTGTCCCTTGATTTTTGTGATGGTATTTATATTGCAAAGAAAATTGACTGTTTACAAATCTGGTTCTGTATTTTAATATATGATAGGCCAACCTCTTGAAACTCTAAAAGGCTAGAAGAAATGGGCTGAAACTTTCCTATCTTATTCCCTGGGTGACTCTTCCCAAATTATGAAAATCCCATGCTTGATTACTGTTTATTGATGTTAATGGTAAAGAATATTGGGCAATTATAAAAGACTTTGATTATAATTAAGCCAGATATCTTTGCCACTAAGATTAATAATGGGTAATCACTGCGAGTTCTGACTTTGGAAGAGTTGACCAGGAAATAGGTGTGGTAATGCAGTTTATTTACTCTAGCATTTTTAGTTAACCCATTGATGAATATGAATCACCAAGTGAATTTTGGTTACCTGACTATTATATGCAGCTTAGGAAGACTGTTGAGCAATGAGAGGGGTAATAGTAATTTATTAACCCTTGAGATTGATCTGGTACTTCCTAAGGTGAATATAATTGAATGCTAGCCAATATTCCCAAAGTGCATCATATTTGAATTGGTTTAGAATTTTGGCCTTTATATATTTACTGCTATAATTACTGAAAGTGATTGTCAGCCCCTTGATAAATATGAGTAAGTTAATTCTGGATATTTGATTATTTTATGTTGCTTTGGAATTATTTTGGCATTTATGCTCTTAATTATTCCTTAAGTGCATAGAATTTCTCTTAGCCAGCATGACTTGTTAATTCTGGCTATTGGATGATTTTATTAAGCTTTGGAAGGATCTGGGTCTAATGGAGTTTTATACTTTATTATTCCTAGAGGTTTTCCTGAAGTGCATAAAATTTCTCCTTAGCCAGCATGACTTATTATTTTATGAGGGGTTAAAGGTTCATGATTCCATTGGTGTACTTATTTTTGCTAGAGTGTACTGTATCATGTAAGCAATGGTTTGGCTGCATTTATGTAGGTTTAAAACTTTATATCTTGAGTTTGCATATTTAAATGTGGTTTTTCTATCACTGACTGAAAAAAATCTGCCAAAATACCTTAAAGATTTAAAAATAGCTGGTTGATAAGTATTTAAATTGGTAAAAATATATTTTATGATGCATATGCCACTTATGAAAATACATACTTTGTTTGCATGGTAAGTGAAAATAGCACTTAACATGCAAAGAAAGTAATATTATTTTCATAAATAACATGCATAATAAAAGTAATAAATTTGTTACCATTTACTACGACTTGTTTACGGACTTTTTATAAATCATTAAAAGTTTCTTTGGCTGTTCTGTGATAGTTTACCATATTTATATACTGCACACATGATATAAAGTTTAGCAACTTAGAATGAACAGTTTGACAACCAAAAGGATCATTATGAACTCTGGATATGTTCAACCATCATTAATGAAAGTGCTAAACCAAAGTTCTTTTAAGTAATGTGGTTGAATGTTTTAGAAGCATAATGATAAAGTTCAGAGCCTTCTTTATTTGTCTGGTCTTAAAGTCTTAAGATGGCAAGTAATGTTTGTCTGACAGTCTTTAGTTGTGTACTGTTTTTTCTGGGTTGTGTGTGTTCTTAGTGCATTTCAAACTTAACCTCCATAGCCCATGCTTGTCATTGGCTCAAGTAACCCTTTTGGTACTGTCACTATATCTGGCCTCAGATGATTTTAATCAGCTTAGAAAGGACCCCTTTCCTAAGCTGACTAAAGTCTTTTGAGGTTAGCCAGAATAAGTAGTGACAGTACTGAAAGGGTTACTTGAGCCAATGAGAAGACAGGCTATGTGAGGTTGGGTCTGAAATGCACAGAGTTGCTGGGCCAATCCTGGTTGGTCAAGTAGAACCTATCTCCACAAATTGCCAGTAACAATCTTGAGATAGAAAAGTTTTCAAGATTTGAAATGTTTGGGTTTCACCCCATAGACTTTTGACTGATTTCCCCAGAATTTTGCTAAGTCCAGCCTCTGAGGCTGGACTTAGCAAATTTCTGGGGGGGTGACTGAAATTTTTCAGTCTATTGGAACTTAGCAAAATTTCAGTGGTGTAAACTTTTGAACATTTCACAAGTCTAGTTCTGATCTGGAATTGTGAAATTTTCCAAAGTTTACACCACTGAAATTTTTTAAGTTCCACTTTGAAACATTCGCTGAACATATCTGAACTGAATTTTCCAAAGTCCAAACTAGTGAAATTCTTTCTGGAGTCTAGTCTATGACTGGACTTTGAAAAAATTTGGACTTTGGAAAATTTTGCATGTCCACAGTTCTGATATGTTTGGAGCTCTGACTGGCAAAATTTTGCAGTGACTGCTAACTGAATTCTAAATTCCATTCATTGCTTTGACTTTGATTTTTTTTTATTTTACTTTAACAAAATACTCTTACATTACTGAATGGGATTTAAATATTCATAGTCCAGCCTTTGGTATGAACCTAAGGTGAACTGTATCCTATTACATGTATTATAATAAAACAAGATATGGTATTCAAAACTTTTACTGTATTTCCAAATGTTACACGACAGCTGGCTATTTGTGATGGAATTACTTAACTCTTCAAGCACCTTTCAATGGACTTTACTTGAGTTTAACTAGTTCAATCACTTACAAACATTAGGCTTTGGGATTATCAACAACTATAGTCTGCCGTTTTAAATAGATAACATGATCACTTTCAATACTTTAGTAATATCACAACAATTATAGATTTTCAAAGCATTGGTGACTATGATTTTCATAAAGCAGCATTGACTAAAATCATAGGACATGACAAATTAACATTTAAAACTCCCAAGATGATAAGTGCAAAATAACTGGAAACTGAAGTTACTAAAAGGTTTTACTGTAATTTGGGTACTGTATATTTTTTATGAATGATTATTATAATTAACAAAAACCTTTAACTTATTGTTATTTCTGTCTAATAAAATTGACCTGGTATACTTGTTTCTCAATAAACCTTGTAACATTTGGCTTTGCCAAATTATAATGTAAAACTTTCAAAATAAACTAACTAAAACTTGGACTACACAAGATAAGTAACTAATCAAAATTGCTATGGAAATAACTATAAACTTCATGGATACAATGGACAACTTGGTTGATTCATATAAATAATCATGGACTTAACAAGAAGATAAATTTCTGAGTGGCTTAGAGACTGGCATGAACCAATAATATGGAGTCTCATATTAAACTGAGTAAAGATTAATAAAAGTCACTAAATAAAAGGGAATGTGCCTGGTATATAATTATACAAGTAAAAGAAGTCTTCAATTATTGGTACTGAGAAATACAACATAGTAAGGACCTGCCTGAGCATATACTGATAATTAATTATACAAATAAAAGGCCTCAATTATTGGTACTGAGAAATACAACATAGTAAGGACTTAAGTAAATTTGCATTAAAATTTCAAACTAAGAAAACTAAAACTGGGACAGTCGCTATGTGGAAACAAATAAATTATATAGCCTATCATTCATCAGACAAATATTACCATAATCAAAACCAAAAGAACTTATCAACATTGTGGAAGCTATGCTTGAGCAACAAAATTAAAGGAAAATCAACAGGTATCTAATGACTGCATGCTCAAGACAACTAAATGCACAAACAATAATGACCAACCTATTTTTTTTTAATGAGAAATGAAGTAAAGCGAATATTCAAACCAATAGACCTAAACTCTCAAAATAAACAAACTGAGACCAGACAATATAAAGACAAAAGATCAAATCTAAATCAGTGCATAACCGATAAGCAACTCGTTAAAATAAGCAACATCAACTCATTCAATACCAGAGGTCCTTTTTATAATCTGACAGCAAGACTTTTATTCAGCTTAGGAAGGACCTCTAGCAAAAAAATAAGGCTTCAATATAATCTTGACCAACTCTTTTAACCACTTTATTCAGCTTAGGAAGGACCTCTAGCAAAAAATAAGACTTCAATATATATCTACCACTTTATTCAGCTTAGGAAGGACCTATAGCCAAAAATAAGGCTTCAATATCTCAACCAATCTTCAAAATATAGCCACAATATAAATCTAGCACACATCGCTGGTACTCAGAGGGTTAACGGACAAAAACAATGCAAAATGATAGCCACCTTACTTCTGGTACTCAAAGGGTTAACAGACAAAAACAATGTACAATGATAGCCAAGTTACTGTCAATTGATAAAACAAACTGACAAGCAAAGAAAAGGGAGCAACAACAGGAGGCATTTCAAAAGTAGAGAAAATATCAAAGTAAAATATTCAAGCAAACAAGAGCTTATCAAATATATACCCATAATACACAAGCAAGACCTATTTGTTTTTTTTCTATATGAGTGCGGGAGACAAAAAGCAAAACTGCCTGTAGCGAGTGTCTTCCCCCAGAGTTGAAAGAGTGACCGGGCCAAAATCAAAGACGTTCGAACCAAAATGCCAGCACACACGGAGCAATTCAAGTCATAAGAACGGGGAAATACTGATTCTGGGAGAGAGTTCCAATGACAAAGCAAACTACTCAAATCAAGCCATACTGAAAACCTTATAAGTATAACCAATATATAAAGTACCCAAGTAAAGAACAATACAATCAAAATATTCACAAGTAAACACCAACTATAGAAATGCATAATAGTACACGACAAAGTACAGTGGTGCTAATAAGTCATGTCTCGGCACCAAGTATACTTTGATCAATAATTCGTATCATCCAAGCTTCATTTCTTCATATCGAGTGATATATACAAACATGTTCCTACACTTACCCACCCTATTCAACATCTGACAGACATTAATACAGCACAGAGCGAGCCAAACGTAATGACAGCTGGGACATGACTTATTAGCGCCACCGTACACGACAAAGTACAACAAAGCCAACAACTGTAGATAATAATAATAATAGGCTGGTACTGTATTGTACGAGCGCCAATTCTCAAAGATGATTCACGAGCGCTCGCATTAACTTAAATTTTTCAAACACAAAATATATGTTTATAGTCATCAGTACAGTAACTCTATGATCCGCAGTATCATAAGCCTTCAGAAATAGGCGCGACTTCACTGGTTTATTAAAAGCATCAACTGCTTAAGTAACTGGAAGTTGATTGAATAGATGCAATTGATGGAACATACATTATGATAAACTAAGCAACCAAAAACAAAACGATTATGAATATACAGTACAGTACTTACATTTCTTAAAGCAGTAGAGGCCGGGACCAGGCAGCCATACCACCACGGCAACAGCCAACAGATTCTTGCTACTACATCATAGGAACACTTGACCTGAAAAGAAAACAAAATATATGTAACAACTTGCATTTTATTCCTAGTTAGTCAGTAGCCAATTTTAATATCATCCAAAACTGGGACGACACAATATAAAGACAAAAAATAACTAATCAAAGTCAATACAGTACAGGTATGTGGAACAAAATATTTAGCAAAACAAAATATGAAACATAATACACAAAACAGAAATTCCTCACTTAACCCCTTCACCGCCATTATTATTTTCATCGTATTCTGGATTTATGTATGTACACTCGGTCAAAAAAGTATCTGCACCCCTACGCTGATCATCAGGTGTGTACAACTCGATAGGGTTGCTACCTCTGCCTGCAACTATATCCGTGTGTCAGAGACGATCGGATATAGTTGCAGGCAGAGGTACCAACCCTATCGAGCTGTACACACCTGATGATCAGCGTAGGGGTGCAGATACTTTTTGTACCGAGTGTACATACATAAATCCAGAATACAATGAAAATAACAATGGCGGTGAAGGGGTCAAGCGAGGAATTTTGAAGCAGAGAGAATTTCGTTCACTAATTTATGAAGTGTAATCATTAAAAACATTGAACCATGATAATAAATACTGGAAATGCTAGTGTATTCGTTAAAACTATGCCAAACCTCTTGAAAACTAACCTCTAGACCTGATCACGTTCTAAGGAAAGAACATTTGAGCTATGTAGCGTTGGGAACTTCTCACCGAGGCACTATGCACTCCATGTCATAGCGCCTCGGTGAGAAGTTTCCAACGCTGCATAGGTCAATTTTTCTTGGGAGATCTCCTTAGAACGTGATCAGGTCTAAAAGGTTAGTACTCAAGAGCTTTGGCCGACTTTTAATAAATAGACTATAGCATTGTAAGTACCAGTGTCATGCCTTAAACTTTTACTGTGGCTTCTAATAGACTATTTTAATCAGTTGAAAAAGGGCCTCCAGCAATTAACAAGCTTCAAACTATTGAAATATTTTTAGTATCACAGATCCTTCTTAAACTTAAAAAACTTGTCAAAATATAGATAGAATATCATTATAGACCTACAGATTACAGAAGGGGTTAAGATGTCATAAAGGCCAAAGGTCCGACTATCATAGAAGTACTACAAATACCATACGATGCAGGGTACGCTGTGAGGATCACAACGGAACAATGTACTGTAGTAAAAAAACACAAAATGAGAGAAGAAACCTCCAAGAAATGTGGCAACTGCAAAGAAGGCTACTGGGCATGCTACCAAAATGTGCGGAAAAAATCTAAGTCATATTAAAAACCCCGAGAACCAGCAAATAATGTTACAGGAACATTATTTGCCGTTTCTCTTGGTTTTTAATACGATAAGAGTTTTTCCGTACATTTTGGTAGCATGCCCAGTAGCCTTCTTTGCAGTTGTCACATTTCTCGGAGGCGTCCTATACAGCTAAACCCATACGGTACCGGCAACATATTTTTCATATTTGATTTCAGCTTAGACGATTTTGTGAAGCTTAGGAAGCTTAGGAAAGATAAATATGGTAGCTTAACCCTTCCTACCCGGTCTGCCATTCTTTCATTTCACATATGCATAGCCTACGTGAGTTGCAGTTGGGATGTGTGTACATGCTTAGATTGATATGCAGGATTCGAAGTTGCATAATAAATCGTAGGCAGTGTCCACCAACCTTTAACTGTCTTCGTGGTGCGATGTATAAGGTGTTGATATTCGGTGTGAGCATCCTGGGATCGAATCCACGGACTGCCACATGTGTTTGTAAATTTCATTAATCGATTTTAGGAGTATGGTTGGTTGTTGGAAGGAACATAATAATTGATATTGGTTCAGGAGTAATTTATCGAGAGGACTTCCCTAAGTGGTTAAGGCCCCATTAATTGCTCTTTCCATTCACATATGCATAGCCTACGTGAGTTGCAGTTGGGATGTGTGTACATGCTTAGATTGATATGCAGGATTCGAAGTTGCATAATAAATCGTAGGCAGTGTCCGCCAACCTTTAACTGTCTTCGTGGTGCGATGTATAAGGTGTTGATATTCGGTGTGAGCATCCTGGGATCGAATCCACGGACTGCCACATGTGTTTGTAAATTTCATTAATCGATTTTAGGAGTATGGTTGGTTGTTGGAAGGAACATAATAATTAGGTAAGGACAGCACGAAAGAAGGGCCGCTACCCGGTATGCCTTATCTAAGGCATGAGCTTAATAGCCTAATTAAGCTTGGTCCGAACGCTGTGCGTACGACGTATGTCAACAAACCCAAGCATTGCGTCACTGCACCTCCGAAAACAAGAAGGAGAAGACTCTTCAATGTTATTGTTCTGACGTCAGACGAAATTAGTGTCTGAAAAGCCCCCATATTGGCAACATCTCTGCAATATTGGCTCCACTGAAATCGTCATCACAACTGAACCAGTTGACTTACAGAGCTCTACTCAACGCCAAAATACAGATTGAAAACCGCACTACGATTATAGATGAGTGGGAAAGTTCTAGCAGTGAAAATAAACATAAATACGGTAGCCTAGGCCTAGACGTTTTTCGGCCATATCGCCCGGGTAGGGGCGACCGTCATTGGGTAAGACAGCCCGGGTAGGAAGGGTTAAAGGATTAATTGAGACCATTTAAATCAAGTCATGCCATACACACACATACATACATAAAATTTGAAGACTGAATGTTCCACACATAAGTGCAGTTTCAGTCTCTTGTCCTAATGGCGGCGTTGCAGGCAACCTGTTAAGGGCTGCTTCACTTGTCAAGTTCTTGGATTTGAGATCGGCACGTATAGCCAATTGAGAAAAAACTCGTACAATCCACCCGGGATTCGAACCCTGGATCTTGCGATTAATTGAGTGTCTGTAGCATTTTAATGGGTAGACATCCTTCCCAAGCTCAACAAAATCGTCCAATACATTATATTCTGCCAAAATCGTCTAATACCTTCCAGAATATCAAGAAAAGTACATCACCGGTACACAGAGGGTTAAATGGAAGTGGTCCCTGTCAGCTATCTAATACCTCGCAGTGGCAAGGGTGCACCAGTTGGGGTCGTATCCAATCTCACCGCTCTAGCCGTATCTCAAGGACCCTCGGAGGTTTCAAGGAGCCATCGTTGACATGGTCATCTGCCACGATTTCCCTTTCCACCAGTGCGAAGAGAAGAAGAATAAAACACAGGGAGAGAGAAAGGGGTGGTGTAAAAAAGGCTTATCTCGTCGGAATAAATGGGTCTTCCGCAACCTGATAAGTCAAGCCTCTACCTGCACAGGTCGTAGGGAAGGCACAAATATCCCAGCCAGTCACCACTCGGTTAGTAACACATTATAAAAAAACCCGAAGGCAGGTTAGTCAATATATATAAATTAGTAACACATAACAATACCCAAAGGCAGGTTAGTCAATCAAACATAATCATTTCTAATAATAATATAATTTAAAATGTAAAACTTGAAAACTAAACAAACCAAAACTTGGACAAAGACAATATAAAGACAAGAGAACTTATAAAAATCGCAATGTGGAAACAACGTTTAAGCAAAATAACATTTAGAAATAAAAGAACACAATCCACCACATAGGCTGTACATTACTACATGAGCAAGTTATTCTAGTAAATTGGGACTTGCAAAATAAACAAACCAAAACTGGGACTAAGACAATATAAAGGCAAAAGAACTAATCAAAATTGCTATGTGGAAACAACGCCTTAGCAAAATAAAATAATTAAATTTTGTCATAGCTTTTCACCAATCAACTTTACTTCTAAACTCAATTAATGAAATCGACAAATACACGTGGTACTCCAAGGACTCGAACCTAGGATACTCACACCCACATTCGGCGCACTAACTGTTACGCTATCAAGACAGTTAAATAAAAGAACACAATTGTAAAACACAATTTGTCAAACTTTCAAAATAAACATATAATTACTTTTCTTCCATCTGATGGTAAATTGAATCATTTAGCGCTTGATTTCTCGATTCTTGATGGAAAAATATGATACTGTTATGTGTCTGCATCATATTATGGACATCTTATCATAATTCAAATGTTAAACTTGCAAAATAAACAAATCAAAACTGGGACCAGACAATGTAAATACAAAAGAACCAATCAAAATCGCTGTGGAATTATAATGTAAAACTTGCAAAATAAACAAACTTGGACAAACACAGTAAAAAGACAAACTGATCAAAATTGCTGTGGAAACAATGCTTAAGCAAAATAATAATTATTTATAAATACAAGAACACAATCCAGCACATAGGGTGGACATTACTACATGAGCAATGAGCAAGTTAATCAAAACATAAAACTTGAAATCCATCAAAAGTTAATGTTCAAATTAATATAAAGAACTCATGAAAATAAAAACTATCGAAACGACATCACACTAAACAAAATCTATGTGGAAAAACCCTTTAGCAAAATAAAATCATGAAAGAAAATAATAAACTAGTTCGCTACAAAATCTTGCTAATAGTCGAGTAATCAGGATGTCGAGATACCAAATTAAAATCAGCTTGAAAAGCCCTTGTATAACTCATGAAATAGTGGAGTATTCAGGATGGCCAGATACCAATGTACCATCAGCGGGAACAATTCATATTTGTTTTCACCAACCCACCAATAAATTTACAAATAAACTTAAGTAATGAATACATGTGGTACTCCAAGGACTCCAACCTAGGATACTCGCACCAAAATTCCGCGCACTAAGCATTACGCTATCAAATTCAATTGTAAAACTTGCAAAATAAACAAACCAAAACTGGGACGACACAAGATAAAAGCAAAGGAACTAATCAAAATCGCTAAGTGGAAATAATGCTCAATAAAATAAAAATATGAAATCTCATGAGCAAGTTAATCTGGTTCCCAAGCAAACTAATCGCACACGTAACAACGCACTATCGTCACGTTCAGACAAGCCCCATTAGTGCTGGTTATAATTACTCTAGTTTTGTCCTATTACTAACCAGACTCTGTCTCGAGTCGGTCACCCACAGCTATGGGGTCTGTGCCTCATTATATACTGTACCGTACTGTACATGCATTTAAAGTACTGTATTTAAAATCAATATTAAATAAACAATCATATTTTAAATTATAAATACATACATAATAACCAATTTAATCATTTATATTTTTTCACCAACCAACTTCACTTCTAAACTCAATTAATGAAATCAACAAATATATGTGGCACTCCAAGGACCCTAACCTAGGATGCTCACACAGAAATTCCGTGCATTTATGCATTACGCTATCAAGACAGTTAAAACAATATCGAAACTATAAGACACTAAACAAAATCTATATGTGGACAAATTCATTTACATTTATCGGAAATTACACTTTCAAAATATATACAGTACTGTACAGTCGGATACCATAATCACCATACCCCACTCATAACAATTTGTGGATCCATATGTCCATACACGTGCTTCACGTGTCTCACTCCCTAGACTGGAACAAGACCTCACGGGCTTCACTGTTCATTGTAAAAGCGGTGAATGTTAAGGCTCTCAGCCTATGCCCGAGAGGAAGTAAGTTGGAATATAGAAAAAAAAAAAAAAAAAAAACATTGCTTCTCAGGCCAGGCTACAGGATAGAATAACATTTGATGAGCTGAGGAGACATTTAGGTATAAAGAGTATTAGCGAGGTGATGCGTACAAGTAGACTGGGATGGTATGGACATGTGGAGAGAATGGATGAACAAAATTGGGTGATAAAATGTAGGTCTGTGATTGTGGAGGGAGCTGCACCAAGGGGTGGACCGAGGAGGAAGACCTGGGATCGGACTATACATGCCGATCTCAAATCCAAACACTTGACAAGTCAAGTAGCCCTTAACAGGGTTGCCTGCAATGCCGCCATTAGGACGAGAGACTGAAACTGCACGTATGTGTGGAACACTCAGTCTTAAAATGTTATGTATGTATGTATGTTCTCAATAAATTAGAATGTAAAACTTACAAAATAAACAAACCAAAACGAGGATAAGACAATATACAGTATAGGCAAAAGAACTCATTATAATCGCTATGTGGAAACAACGCTTTAGCAAAATAAAATATTTAAATAAACAGTTTTGTAGTTTTGTACAGAACATTATATTCACAAATTTTGTTTCCACAGATATACTTATAAAATTTGAAATAGGTGAACTCCATGAATATTTTACCCCTTCTGTATCGCCGACGTAATTTAAGTTTTATTGAAGCTATTATAATGTAAAACTTGCAAAATAAACAAACCAAAACGTTGACGAACACAGTAAAAAGACAAAACAACTAATCAAAATCGCTATGTGGAAAGAACGCTTAAGTAAAATAATTATTTATAAATAAAAGAACACAATCCCCCACATAGGGTGTACATCACTACATGCGCAAGTTAATCTGTTTCCCAAGCAAACTAATCGCACGTATAATAACGCACTATCGTCATATTTCAGAGTGGGCTACACACTACATGGTATCCGAGTGTACATACATACATTGTTTAGCATCGTTTTCTATGACATAATATTATTAGAGCATCCTGAGTTCGAATCCCAGGACTGCCACATGTGTTTGTTAATTTCAATAATCGAGTTTAGGAGTAAAGTTGGTTACTGGAGAGAATATATTATACCAGCTCAGACAGGCTTGCTTTTTTGCAGTTGGAGTGTAATTAATATGTAAAACTTGGAGAACAAAAAAAAACAGGATTTAGCAAAAACAATATAAAGAAATGAAAATATAAAACTTGAAAACAAACTCAAAAGTTACTGATCAAATCAATATAACGAACTCATCAAAATAACAAGTATTGAAATGACAAAACACTAAACAAAATCTATATGTGGACAAATACATTTACATTTATCGGATATTAAACTTTAAAAACAACAAACTTATAATATCAATAATATCCACCAACCAACTTCACCTCCAAACTCAATCAATGAAATCAACAAATACATGTGGCACTCCAAGGACTCGAACCTAGGATACTCGCATCTAAATTCCGCACAAAAATGCACTACGCTATCAAGACAGTTAGTTAAAGAAATATGCACAAGCCTACGATTTATTAGGCAGTTTCGAATCCTGCATAGCATACAATAACACAAAACTAAAAAACAAATCCCAATGCCTCAGCAAAACTCAACAAGTAACAGCAAAAATAAAGATGATGACAAACCGGAGCAATTTTGTAGACTCAAATTAATATGAGAAGGAATAATGTAAAACTTGCAAAATAAACAAACCAGAACTGGGACGACACAAGATAAACGCAAAGGAACTAATCAAAATTGCTATGTGGAAATAACGCTTAATAAAATCAAATTTGAAATAAAAGAACACAATAATAATAAATAATAATAATAAGCATGTTACTTATTTCTCATAAGCGCCAATTTTTCCGAAGAATTCACTAGCGCTCGAAAAGAGAAAGAAAAAAGAACAAAAATCAATGCATCAAAAGAAGGCTTATATACAACACACATTTAACAGTCACTAGCAGTGGCAAAATAGCCTAAACTCTATAGCCATCTGTCATGACACCTCTCTCAAGATCATAGCTTCTCTCAAAGAGAAAAGTCTTAAGTTGTCTCTTGAAGCATTCAACAGAACTCAGTTGTCTCATGGACATGTCTCATGGACATGGACAATCCACCACATAGAGTGTACATTACTACATGAGCAAGTTAATCTGTTTCCCAAGCAAACTAATCGCAAACATAACAACGCACTATCGTCACGTTTAAGGAATTAAATATGAACAATACATTATCATCAAAAGAACAGTACAAATATAGATTAAATTCTTAAAGACTCACATTATTTTGGCACAGTTGTTGTCGTTTGTCGAACAGTTGTATCCGATGGCCCCGGTAGTGGAAGGTGTCCTATTGTGGTCCTCCAAACGCATGTCCTGTACTTCTGACCCACCCACCACCAATCTGTAAAAGTTATAATGTGGGTTAGCTTAAGGGGAGATGGGTCACTTTTATTGGCTTATTTATGTACAGTATCTTTATATGCTTTTATTAGTTTCCTCCCTAGACCTCAATCAAGCTTCAAAAACACCCAACCCAAGACCCTCCTTCAAGATATAATTGTACAGTTTTCAATAGAAAAACGACCGGTTCCTCTTAAATTACAGGCTGGCTATTGCTCGCCAGGACAAAATTGACACCTAAATAACACAAAAACTCTCAAGACAAAGCAAGAACAGGGATGGGGGTGGCCGACTCAAGACAGAGCAAGAACAGGGAAAACACAAAACACAACATAAAACAACGAACACACACAGACAAATCAGAAATTCACACACATCTAGGTCACCCAGGAGAAAAAATATGATTTAGTAAAATATAATTTTGAAATAAAAGAACACAAATCCACCACATTAGGGTGTACATCACTACATGAGCAAGTGAATCAGTTTCTCAGGCAGATTAATCGCACATACAGTACTGTATTCATATTAATCGCACATACAATACTGTATTCATATTTTTTCAGCAACCAAGTTTACTTCTAAATGCAATTAATGAAATCAACAAATACATGTGGCACTCCAAGGACTCGAACCAAGGATACTCACATCGAAATCAACAAATACATGTGGCACTCTAAGGACTCGAACCTAGGATACTCACATCGAAATCAACAAATACATGTGGCACTCTAAGGACTCGAACCTAGGATACTCACATCGAAATCAACAAATACATGTGGCACTCTAAGGACTCGAACCTAGGATACTCACATCGAAATCAACAAATACATGTGGCACTCCAAGGACTCGAACCTAGGATACTCACATCGAAATCAACAAATACATGTGGCACTCCAAGGACTCGAACCTAGGATACTCACATTGAAATCAACAAATACATGTGGCACTCCAAGGACTCGAACCTAGGATACTCACATCGAAATCAACAAATACATGTGGCACTCCAAGGACTCGAACCTAGGATACTCACATCGAAATTCCGCGCATTACGCTATCACTATGGTACTTAAGTATCTATTTTTCATTAACAAGTTGAGAATAAAAATTGCATAATAGCAAGACATTTTACAGACAAACATAATAAAGGTTGATTCGCTGACAGTACCTTTGTTTTGTTTTTCAAGAATAAAACAAATTAAAGTGAGGAAATGTATGTACTGTATGTATATACGTACTCTGGCACTTGCCCCAGTTTTCCTATATTTTTTTTATTTTCTTACAGTTTCTTACAGTAGATCCTCTGGAAAAAGGCAAACTATGCCTGTGTATCCAGCTCAGTACCAGTACTTGCACTGCTGCGGTCGTTCACGGTGTTGGCGGCGGCGGTAGCAGACGCAACATTTTTACTATTCTGTATTTTTGTTTTATAATCAAACTTCAAATCTTGTCTTCCCCATGCTTTATCAAGATTACTTTCAAACTCCCTTATTGATTCGGAATCGACTACATACTGGGGCAGTGCGTTCCACTCATTTACCACTCTATCACAAAATGAGTTCTTCGCCTTCTCAAGCCTATTTCTTTCTTTGTAAATTTTCTTAGAGTGTCCTCTCGTTCTTGTTCCCTCCCGCATCAAGAAGATACCTTCACACACATCCTCATCGTACTTTCCTGACACTATCTTAAAAGTCTCTATCATATCCCCTCTCTTTCTCCTATATGCCAGTGTCGGAAGTCCCAGTGTCCTCAACCTCTGCTCATAGCCCGCGTTCTCAACGTTGGTACCAGCTTGCTAGCTCTTCTCTGCACTTTCTCCACTGCTTCTATATCTTTTACCATATATGGAGCCCACACCTGGTTTGCATATTCCAGGTGTGGCCTAACCAGCGCTGTATATAGATTCCTGAAGATTTCTTCGTCAAGTGACACAAATGTCCTCCTTATCAGCCCTACAATTCTATTGGCTTTGTTTATCTTTTCCGCTAAATGTTCTGAGAAATTTAACTTATTATCTATCACTACTCCTATATCCTTTTCTGCACTCACTTCCTCCATCGCTTCATACATACTGTATCCTACCTTGTCTATCTTGCTGGTCCCAATCCGCATGTACTTGCATTTTTGGATGAAAAGGCATTAACCAATGCTCAGACCATCCCTTCATGCCCTCCACATCTCCTTGAAGCAAACCCATATCTTCCTTACTCCTCACTCTTCTATACAGTTTAGTGTCATCCGCATACAGGTATTTATGGGGGTGGCCGACTCGAGACAGAGCCCGAACAGGGACATCACAACACATCAGGAAAACAAAACACTAAATCACACACATCTAGGTCATCCAGGAGAAATATCCAGAGACCCAGGCCTATTTGGGGTCCCCAGCAAAAGATACAGTAACAATTATTAATTATTAACAGTAATTAATGTACCTGTGTGAAGTTAGGTGGCCCAGCAGAACTTGTGACTGGGGCTCGTTCCCCTGGTGTGGTGGTGGTGGTGGTGGTGGGGGGCTCGTTCCCCTGGTGTGGTGGTGGTGGTGGGTGGCTGTACGTTCCCCTGGTGTGGTTGGTGGTGGTGGTGGTGGGTGGCTGGGGGGCTCGTTCCCCTGGTGTGGTGGTGGTGGTGGTTCTGGTGGTTGAGGGGGGGGCACGTGGGGGTCAGCTCTGTACTGGACACCTTTGGAGGGGGGCTGTCATCATGCTCCAGTAAAGTCGTCACCTGAAATTACAACAACATTTAATACCACTTCATAACAAAGGCCAAGGAAACACTACAATCAATTCTAGTTAATCGTCTGACATCCTGTCTTTATAGCGTAATGGTACAACTCGGAGGGTGCTTAAGCATTGAGAGTACTAGTGAGGATATGCGTAAAAACAGGCTTAGATGGTATGGACATGTGAAAAGTAATTTGGTTAAGAAAGTCTATGAATGTGGAGGGAGTGGCAAGGAAAGGTACACCAAGAAAGATGTGGGATCAGGTACAGGTCTCCCTTACTATCCGATGCCCCAATTTACGATAGTATTATAGTTTTTTAGGCGTTTGGGTTTGGGTAGGGCCGAGAAGGCATCCCCATTTACCCCATTAATTTGAGGGTTCGCTATACAATTTTTCTATTTAACATCGGGTTTTCAGGAACGTAACCCAATCGTAAATCGAGAGAGACCTGTAGTACAAACTGATCTCGCAGCCAAAGACCGAGCTGCCTGGAACGCTGCTATAAGCTTAACAAAAACTATCGTGGAATATGTGACTTTATTTTGCAAGTTTTACATTATAATTTAGTGCAATAATTGGGCCGTCGAGCGTATGGCCACAAACATGTGATCTACTGCCTTAGATAAATCAAGAAAAACAATTGGTTTGGCGTTGGACTTGTTGCGTGCTCTACAATGCAAACTGATGCATGACCAAGTATTCATAAAATACTCTACAGTACAGTACTTGAAAATAGGATTAATTGAAAAAAATGATATCAACGAAACAGCTAAAAAGGGGAAAATTAATTATCTTGAGATGTTGACGGTTGGATTCTTGGGCCAGCCAGTGTGTGTTATTGGCAGACAACAGTCTTGTTGGTGGATAGTGCGGTCTAGCAATCTGTGGTAACTGTTCACTGAAGTCCCTAATCATCAGGGCACCCACCCTAGCCCAGCTCTTGAGCAGGGAGTGCATAGTGCTAAAAAAAAACATCATCACAAGGTAATTAAAATATAAAACTTGAAAACAAGCTCAAAAGTTACTGTTCAAATTAATATAACAAACTCATTAAAATTGAAAATTATCGAAATGACAACACACTAAACAAAATCAATACCGGTATATGGAAAAATGCATTTAAATATTATTGGAAATTAAACTTTGAAAAACACAAACTTATAATAATAGGTAATTAAAATTTAAAACTTGCAAACTAAACAGACCAAAATTGGACAAAGACACGACTACACCATGGCGTGCCAGTGGACGCCTGAGCAGCTCTGCAAGACACCCGGGCTCACCAAATTTGAGGACCTTGTAAGTTACCAGACACAACTTAAATTCTATTCTAGCTTTTATATGGAAATAACGCTTAATAAAATAAAATGTTCCATAAAATTAAATTTAATCTTTTTAGGGTCAATTATTGTGACTGTATTCTAAAATTTGACATCAATAATTTTAATCAAGCATTTTTAACTTGAAGTTTCTTGTATAACCTCTGCTTACTTTTTGTCTGTATTTATTGTTTTTTGTCTGTATTTATTGTTTATCTTTTTCTTTTTCTTTTTCTATTATTAATATTAATATTGATGATTTTTTAAATTGATTGTTCTTGTTAAAAGAGTACTCTTTGTTTATATCTGTTGTTACTTCATATTTTGCAATTATTTGTCTTTATATTATATGTATTCATTGTCGATAGTATCAATTGCTTACTTTTGCGATTTCCTTAGTTTATTTGTGCTATAAATGTAGGTTATTTGTAGGGTAGTTATTGATAGGGGTCACTTGAGGCATGCTATGCTTACAGGTACCTACCCGATAGCACTATCGTTAGTGAGTGCTGTACTGTATTTTATATATTATTTTGTAATAGTATAGATATCTTATCAATATTTTTATTTTGTACTATTGTTAATGTCTTGTCATGTTGCAAATTTGATTTTAAATAATATTTTGACATTTAACATGTAGTTTCTTTATTCATGCAGAGTTTAGTAACATTTGCCAGAACGTCCCGGACTTCCCAAACTTGACTACTTCCTTTAACGTGACGATAGTGCGTTGTTATATGTGCGATTAGTTTGCTTGGGAAACAGATTGGCTTGCTCATGTAGTGGTGTACACCCTATGTGGTGGATTGTGTTCTTTTATTTAATAATTTTCATTTTAGTGAGCGTTGTTGCCACATAGCGATTTTGATGGTTTAATTTGACTTTATATTGTCCTTGTCCCAATTTTGGTTTGTTTAGTTTGCAAGTTTTACATTTTAATTAATAAAAAAGAACACAACCTCCCCAGGATCCGGCCCCTCGCGACTTTTGTATTTTCGCGGGTGTTCTGGTACCGGGTAAAATATTGAATTCTCGGGATTTTGCCACGCTTATAAATACAGTACGCCAAAAAAATGGCCTAACCGAGGTTATAAATATAAATATCCAGCGGAAGTTGTCGTTGTTGTCTTGTGTTTGGTTATAACTAGAAGTCTCTAGACCAAGTGGTTCAGTTTTGATGATGAAATTAATTAGGTCAGCATGCCGGACGAAAGCCTAGGATTCGGTGTTTATTCCCGATAATCGGGATTTACCGATACTCATATCTCTGCAAATAAATGGCCTAACCAAGTTTGTATACATACCAGAGGCAGATATGGGCGTTGTTCTTATGTTTTGCGATGGGTGAAGACTAGAACACTCTAAATTGTGTAGTTATTGTGTGAGGTGAGAAATAAGACAGAGTTAGGCGGTAATTCCGAGCTTCGTCCGAATGCCGCGGCGCCGCACTGCTGACCGCAACTACGGTCTGTTTATATTCGTTCAACAATTTATTAGTGATTATTGATGATGGATTAGGTGCGATTTTACTATAGGGGCGCGCATTTGACAGGTAGGCTATCACCAAGGATTTAATACAGATTTGTTTTCGGTTTTCACACATCCAACACCAAGCTACACCCTTTTCTGGCGTAAGAAACACTAAAAAAACAATGGGGACATTTTAATATTAATAATATTAGACAAAATATAAAGATAAGTCGGTGGAAAAGTTGCGTTAGTGGGAGTAAGTTAGTAGCGTAGATCGTTTGTTGACATCGCGCTCGAGTTATAGTAAGCTACTTCGCGCATCTAACTAATTTCCCAATACTGGCGGTTCAATTAAAATTTAGGCCCCGCGATACAGTATATGCGGGTTCTATTTACAGAGGACAGCCGCATTATAGTTTTTACCCATTAGCCAGCAATCTTAACAGTTAACGCCCACCACTAACCCAGAAACTGCGGTTAGACTCTTTAAGATTTCCCCCGGCGGACTGCGGGAAGATTCTTAAGAGTCAGGGAAAACAAAAATCCATTTAAAACACCCATTTTTTTTTTTTTTTTTTTTATTGCCCCTGGGCCATGCCAAATATCACTCCTCCTCCTTCCCCACTTTCCTCCCCTCCTTCAGTTATCACCTATTTTCCCTGTTATTCCCTTATTCTGTGGTATATTTTCGTGCTAACATTAGCGAGTTGCAAGCAGGGCATTGTCATCACTGTTAGCAAGCGAGTGCAAGAGAGAGAGTATCGATCGACAATCTCTCTCCAGACGTGGAGAAAAGTGGTGGGAAGTGAGGTTGCCTCAGCCATACATTATGTAACTCCCGGCCTGTATCGCCGATTTTGACCATCCAAACGCTTTTTCCACTTGTTTTATTGTTGTAACAGGTTAATATCTTTATAATCAACCTATAATAGGCGCATATGGATAAGTATTAATGCTATTTATGGTAAAATAACTATGTTAGTGACGGGAACAGCTCAAATACGTCAGCACAGGAGTGTGGTGTCTCATACCCCCCATGCGCACTTCAGAGGTTAATGGGGATCAAATTATGGTTACCATGGGATACAGAATGCCTCCCCCCCCCCCCACCACCACACACACACACACACACAAAACAAAGAAAAAAAAACAAAAAAAAACAAAGGGAGAGTGGGGATTGGGCATGAGTATAATTATAGATAGATAGATAGACATAATGGGTGGAAGGGAACTCTGCCCTGTGCCCTCCTCCCTCACCTCCATGACTTACCTTGAAGTTACCTTGAAGCGCTTTTGCCTCAAGGGAGTGTTGGTCCCTCGTTGATCCCCGAAGCAAGGCCACAGCATGTCCTATGTCTCGGAGCTCCTGCTTGGTTCGGGATGCTAGCCAGAAACTTGTCCAGTTCCCTCTTGAAGACTTCTGTTGTCACACCTGTAATGTTTATCATGTTTATTAAATAAGTAACACCCCGTTCTTAACATTAATCATCAACTATAAACCCCAATGTACAGTCGTGCTAATAAGTGATGTCTCGGCACCAAGTATGTTTTGATCAATAATTGGTATCAGCAATATATAACCTTAATTTCTTCATATCGAGTGAAATATTCAAACATGTTCCTACACTTACCCACCCTATTCAACATCTGAGACATTATTACAGCACAGAGCAAGCCAAACGTAATGACAGCTGAGACATGACTTATTAGCGCCACCGTACTTGAATAAACTAATGAAAGCATATGGTCCTCCCGGGATTCCAACTCGGGACACCACACCCAGAACACAAGCACCTAAACCATTACACCACCAACACAGTTAAAAGGTTATTACCAGGGTGATAGTCGGATAATTATTCAGAATAGGCTCGGCTGCTTGCCGCCTTTTTATAAATCATTTATTAAAGGTGGGGTTTCATGGGTTGAGGTAAACATGGAAAAATAGTCGCCAACCTGCATATAATTATCTTGTAAAATGTAATGTCACTGAAATAATTATTAACAATGGTATAAAGGATTTTGCGGATCATCTATACCGGGCCTGTGACGTCACACCAGTATCCTTAGCCTAGACTGGATGGTGGACTTACACTCTTGTGATGATCCACAAAATCCTTTATACCATTGTTAATAATTATTTCAGTGCCATTGCATTTTGCAAGATAATTATGTACAGCTTGGCGATTATCATTCCAGGTTTACCTCAACCCATGAGCCCCCACCTTTAATAAATTACAGATTCCTGCAGTTCAGTTCACTTTTTTTGGCATTTTCTAGTTTGATGTCAAGTCGTTCATTATTTTTGCTCTCTTTTTCGGGTTTCGACTGTGATTTTTGCGCCAAGATCGAATATTTTAGCGCGAACGTGGAATTTTGAAATATTTGGGATATGGCGTAATGTTTAATTTCGCCAACTTAGACGGCGCCAAATTCAGTGCTCCACTGTAAGTGAAATATGAAACCCTTTAAAAACTGTACCTCTAGGCCCCTTACTATACTGGCAACATATATGATGATTTCTATGCATCATGGGGGGGTGAAGGGGGGAAGAGCCCCCCTTTACCCCATCATGGATCCCACGGCAATCCTGATTAGCCGTACCATACCTGTTTTCCATAACTCTCCCTAAAAGTAATTCAATTTTTACAGTAGGCCTAATATTTTCCAAAATTCTCCCCACAAAAGTTCATTTTATATACCAAACAAGTTTTAAAAATACACTCTCCCCATAGAGGATAATTATGCATTTTAAAAAAAATGAAAATCTCCCTATAAATGGTAATTTTGAACAATGCTTTTTCATACTCTCCCTATAGAGGGCAGTTTCCTAATTTTATTGTTTTTCATCGTCAATTCTTTACTTTAACCTCACATTTTCCTTGATCTTCATAGCCTAGCCCTCCTATTTTTAGATTGTTGGATAGGCCTAGCCTAATTTCCACCTGTTCAATTTTTATAGTAATTTTTCCAAAATTCTCCCCATACAAGTTAATTAGTATAACTAAATAAGTTGGTCACCAATTATTTCTCAATATTTGATAACAAATATGGATTTTATATGCTCTAAACATTATATGAAAATGTGTTTTAAGCCTCGGCCAAACATAATAAAAATATATGGTACTAAAATGGAAATTTTTCGTAGGTTGTCAATACCTTCCTATAGATGGCACCGATTCGTACAAGCGCCTTTTTCACCTACTCTCCCGAGGTCTGTCCACCAGCTTTTTAGTTTTAGTCAACACTAACTCCACCTGCCTATCTCTGTCGAAACTAAAGGTGTTATTTCCACACCTTTGCGCATCACGTCATGAAACACTACTGGGTTCCTATTGGTTTTTTGTGAAGACGTCATTATAACGCATATGCTAAGTCACGCTCTGGTCACGAATACCCTCGGGTGGAATATGTTGATTACGTCATTGCAATCGGCCAATCACAGATACCCACCTTGATTTACCTGATAATCGCCAGTCGAGTCATGGTGGTACATGTAACACCGCAACCCTGCTCACAAGCTGGACAGGTGAACACGAATACATCCCTCAACTCACCATAAACAACACACCCACCCAAAATCCTAGGAGTAACATATGATACTCATATGACATTCAAACAGCACACCACAAACATCAAAAAGAAACTGACACCCAGACTTAACGCCCTCAGGTCACTTGCTCACACAAAATTTGGACACAACAAAGAAACTACCACCACAGTATATAAACAATACATAAGATCAGTGATGGAATACGCAAGCCCAGCCTGGGCTTCTAACCTAGCTGAAACACATCATAAGACCTTACAGACTATTCAAAACAAAGCCCTGTAGATCATTACAGGCTGCACAGCTACTGCACCCACAGATCACCTACATCAAGAAACCAAAATCCTCAAAGTCAAAGACCATCTGGACATGAGAGGCACTCAATTCCTGGCAGCAGCCTCCACGAACCAAGACCACCCACTAAACTACATGGCAACACACCCAGACACCAAGAAATATCAAAACAACACCCAGCACACGGTATCACACACAATTATTGTCCTCTCTCACTCCCTGCCCACCCCGAACCAACTTCCAGAAGCACATCCATACTCATATCTCTCGCCAATCCATCCACTCACAGACAACACGCAGCTGCATGCACGACCTCCCGAAATCCATCCTTCCGAATCCTCCCTCCCTCGCGTGGACAGAGTCCACCTGGCCAGGCTGAGATTCGGACACCATCCAGCTCTCCTGAGCTATCAGAAGAGACTGGATGACTCCGTTGTCGACGCCTGCCCGGGATGTAACACTGCACCCCATACCATTAAACATATCATAGAAGACTGCATTTCACACAACCACTTACGCCAACAACTTAATCTACACTCAATGAGAGCTCTGTGGGAAAGCCCGATCGTGGCCATGGTCTTCCTCAGGGACTCGGGGCTGTTCGGCCAGGCAGCTTAGGGAACAACAACAACACTGTAAAGGTCCAGCGAGAAGGATGTAGTTACCGGGTGTACCATTACCGACATACAACATAAATCATCTATAAATACTTATAATAAAAAAAATACTTATAAATCTATAATACTAGGTTAGGTAAGGTTGTTTGGTTAGGGTAATGTATTTTTGTATCCAAAGGTAGTCAAAATAGACGGGAACATGATGGTGAGCGTCCGCGTAGTGTAAACAAGACGGGCGGTACACCCGGTAACTACATTCTTGCCGGTCCAGCCTCTGCCACACTGTGTTATTGTAGAAACTACAAGAAATAATACTGCTGCCCTGAAAGTATTTACAGAACATGGGTGCTTGCCTACTCATGTGACGTGTAAGAGGTAAGTTCGCATAGGTTTAAACTTCCGGAACTTAATGGGTAATACATACCACGTACTGAGTACTATGAATCCTAACTGGAGAAGTCAAAATAGTTTGAACACTGACACAGAAAGTAATAGAGGATAATTAAAACAAGACTTACATTCATATTACATTTATTGGCACAAAGATATTGTGTCAAGTGTCTAGAATAAGCGGTAAAGAACAACAATAACAGGTGAACGTACGAGGCTCCTACGTGACTTGTAAGACTGGGTTATTCTATGCAATATCTAGGTGAGTACAATTCTCTTGACTTTTAATTCACTTGGAAGTAGATTTTTGATGGCATCAAGTACAGCATTTTAATCCTTCTTACGATGACGAGACATGACGCACTGTATGACAGGAACTTGCTTAGTTGATTCTTCATATCTTACAAACACATGAAGAGTGAATAGTTGGTAGAAAGGACTTTTTACTATATGGAACGTTGCATCTGCGTACCAAGTTTTTGCATTAGCTTTACTTTCTGTGTCAGTGTTCAAACTATTTTGACTTCTCCAGTTAGGAAGAACCCACTTATTTAAACCAATAACCCTAGTAAAAACCTGGCATAACAATAAGGTACACCATAATTTATGAAGGTCGAAAGCTCTTTTAATATTAGTGGATCTGTGAGAAATGTGAACCAGGCTGAAGTAAGACTATAGCCTACACAAATCCATAATGAACAGTTCCAAAATACACCAAGATAGGCCTATATACGATTTGTCTATGGTTAAGACTATACATACACACAAACACACGCACTCGATAGTAGGATATGCGCTGCATGCACCGAGCATATAAGTTCACTAGAACTTTATCAATAAATCCCGACATCATTTATACATAGAGAAGGAATTGGTGTGGAGGAGGAATAATACAGCTATAATAAGTTCCCATTTGTTTGCCTATTGCCGAATCTCGCAAGAAAGCGGTAGTTTAAGATCGGTAACTTCGGACCAAAAATATATTGGTCCGAAGTCACCAAAATGGGCCGAGGTCACCGAGGATAGTGGTCCGAGATCACTGGGCCGAAGTCACCATGGGCCGAAGTCAACTGTATCCAAATCCTATGCCAAATTCTTCCCATAGAGGATATATAGTTAGGCCTATATTTTTTACACTATTTTTCAAGAAATTCTCCCTATAAAAGGTAATTTTGAAGACAACCCGGATACGAGCCCCATCGATAATTATCAGTGTTGTAGAAGTTTCATGGACGATACTATGTTGGTGTAGGCTACATGTAATTACCGTCGCAAATTCACTATAAGTGAAATACGAGAAACTGTTAGATTGTTCACCGATAAACAGGGAACGTGAGTTGGGTTTAGACCGTCGTGCACCCATAAACAGGGAACGTGAGCTGGGTTTAGACCGTCAGTTAGATTTCGGTTAGGTTAGGTAGTTACATTAGGTTAGGCTAATATTGAAAATACTAAAATGCGATGGTCCTCGGTAATAAACAACACTGTAGGCTATAGGCCTATCAAAGAAAAATAAACAAAAAACTAAAATTAACTAGCTACTAAAAAGGCTGTCCAGGGTCTCTTCAATTTTTACCATAATTTTTTCTAGGCTAGGCTACTTTTGGACAATGCTTTTTCATAGAAAATCCCTATAGGCTAGCCTAGCCTAGAGGGCAGTTTTCCCTATTTTATTAAGTTTTTCATCGCAATTTCTTAATTTTAAGCCCACATTTTCCCTGAACTTTAGGCCTAGGATATAGGCTAGCCCTCCCAGGCTCCACACATGGCCTAGGCTAGTGGGGGCCATTTTCAGATTGTTGGATAGACCTCATGGATAAATACTAATTTCCACGGGTCCTTGGTATGAAACAACTCTATAATTGGCAGAAAAAACGGACAAAATAAGAAATATATACTAAAATTGCTTCAATTTTTACCTAAACAACCTTACCCAAATCGAGGTGACGCCACTGCCAGAATCCGCCGGAATAGGAAATATATGGAAAATCTGGCCCTCCTACTCTCTGAAAAGAAACACCTATATACATAGAAACCTCTGAACATTATACTTACCTGTATTAATACATGTATAGGCGGCTTTTTCAAATTTTTCGAGTGTTTTGGAAGATGGAGATTCGCCGCCGCCATGGAGGTCGCCTCAGACTCGCCTGTGCTGTTGCTATACGCCAATTCACAGAAAACGCGCAATTCACAGAAAACATATCACCGTAAACTAATATAAATGTATGAGACTACTATAAGGAAGTTGGAGCTGTAGTTATCGATATTCACTAGATTTACCTGCTAAAATGCCGGGTCTAAAATGCGATTGCAGTGTATTTTTCAATATATAAAACCCAATTCACAAACTCTTTAGCCATCAGAAACCTACATCATTATTGCATTTAGAATTACTATCGATGTCTACACCTCCAACTTTCTTATAGCCTGAAACTCATAAGTGGTCACATTTCGCAAAACACATACATAATTTCCCAGTATGAATATACAAAATGAATTGACCACTTAAGAGTTTCAGGCTATAAGGAAGTGGGAGTTTTAAACATCGATATTTAGCAGAATTACCAGCGAAAATGTGGTTGTAGTTCATTAATAAACCCACTAAATTATATTAACCATACTCTCTATCCATCAGAAACCTACATTATGATTGCATTATTGTCTTATATCGATGTTATCGACTTCAACTTCCTTATAGCCTGAAACTCGCAAGTGGTCAATTGCTTACTAAAGCCTACCTATGAATAGGCCTTTATAGTGGGGAATTATGGAACAGGTTTCTTTGTGGTGTCCCACACAGGCTGCAGAAAGCCGATTGGCCCACACAAGGCAGATCCCTCTCACACCCAATCCCAATTACAAGGCCTAATTATAGGCCCAGCTCACTAATACCATGAGGACCGACCTCACCTAAATGGTCAGAGGTCAGAAAACGGGGTCTGCAGAGAGCCGATTAATCTGAAAGAAACGAGATGATCGCACCAGAGGACATAGTAGGAAGCTGTTTAAGAAGAGGATGAGGCTGAACATCAGGAAGAACTTTTTTTGTAATCGGGTGGTGGACAATTGGAACGATCTCCCTGAGGATGTCATAAGTGCGGATACTGTGATGGGGTTCGAAAATAAGTTAGATAAATTTTGGAGTGGCCAAGAACAATGTGTGTGAGTTTGTGTTTTTTATCTGTGTTTATTTTTTGTTTTATGTTGTTTTTGTGTTTTCCCTGTTCTTGCTGTCTTGAGTCGGCTACCCCCAAAATGGGGATTGGGCCTGAGCATATAGATAGATATAGATAGATAGAAGAACAAAAATTTGACTTTAGAGCCAAAATTAATAAAACTACACACCAAGTCCACCCTAGCCCTGCCCTAATGAGTATGACCAATTGTCGTGAGCCGGGTCTCATAGGCTGAACAGCCTCTATCCTGGGTGTCTTCTGTGAGTATCTGTGAGAATAGGGGATGTCCTCAAACTTGTGTAGCAATTTGTACGTCTCGATCATGTCACCCCTGATTCTTCTGTCCTGCAGTGTCTGGAGATCTAGGCGTCGACATCTCTCGTAGGGCAGCTGAGCCAACTATACTAGCCTATATGTAAAGTCAGTGAAAATATAGTTAGTCTAAACAGACCCATGCAGATGTGGAAATAACTTGAGCCGACCTTGCCAAGTGAGATATCTTTCTTGGTGTCACATATGGTAGTGTTCGCCTCATAGCCCAAGGGTCCCGGGTTCAATCCCAGTCCCTGGCATATTTCTTGAGGCTATTTCAGCATCTAATGAAGTTTAGGTGTTGGTATATTTTTAAAGATGGTTGAGAGTAAGATCGGAGCTTCATAAATCCTCTTTCGGGTATGGTGTAAAAACCTATTCCTATATTATTATGTTACCTCCAGCAACCGACTTTACTCCTAAACTCAATTAATGAAATCAACAAATACATGTGGCAGGTCTCCCTCACTATACGATGCCCTGATTTACAATATTATTATAGGTTTTTAGGTGTTTGGGTTTGGATTTTGGTTGGCCAGAGAACACAACCCCATTTTTCTATTCAAGATCGGGTTTTCAGGAACGCAACCCAATCGTATATCGAGGGAGATCTGTAGTTTGTTTTAGGAGGGTTGATCCTAATCAAAATGCAACAGGCATAGATGTAGCGAGCGGGGTAGCACTGGGGTGTGCGGGAGGTTGCACAGAATCGGACGTGTCGGAATTCATGATTTCACTATAACTCGCCATGGCGGGCACGTGGAAACTGATAACGGTAGTAGTTGAGGCTTGGTGGCGCTGCGATCGCCCCTGCAAAGGAAATTTTCGCCGCGCGAATTTCAAAGCACGCTTTCAATCATAGGGATTTTAAAAGGACACCCGGGCTCCGGCCCATCTTCCGCACTTTCATTTTAAAATGCTGCCCGGGCCAGAAGGGTTAAAGGTTTCTGTTCGGGCTCTGTCTCGAGTTGGCCACTCTCACCAATGGGATATATGCCTGAGTATATAGCTTACAGTATACATACATACATAAGATTTAGTTCTACCTTATTAAGCTTATTATTCCATTAATTCATTGTTCTTCCCTCTCACTAAAGCCGGTATCACACGAGCGCTTTTTCCCTCAACATTAATCCTTGACACTGGTCTGGCAACTTATGAGGTCAGCTTTTTCAATAATTATGTCACCTAAATTCATCTATCATCAGTCTAGTTTCTGATACCACTGTAAAATGTCCCAGAAATGTTGCCAGAAAAATGTTGAGTATAAAAGCTCTCGTGTGATACCGGCTTAAATCATTACGTTATCCATAATGCAGTTGGGTCTAAGTACATGATTAGCTTAATACTGTATCCAGAATTCGAAAATGGATATTAATCGTGAACGTGTACTTAACCTTTAACTGTGTTGGTGGTGTAATGGTTTAGATACTTATGTTCTGGGTGTGGTGTCCAGAGTTCAAATCCCGGGAAGATCATACGTTTTCATTAGTTTATTATTGCTATGCCACTTTAAAGAAGCGAAGTACTGTATATTCCGATCGCCCTTCTCAGCTCTGGGAATCGTGCTTCAACTTAGGGTACTCTTGACTGAGCAAGGACTGACCTTAGCTTTATCTATACTGTAATACCCCGTACCCGCAAAATCCCGCAACCACAAAACTACCTGAGTTGACGTCTGGGATAGCGCAAAATAGTTGTTGGTGGCGAAGTATAAGAAACCCATCAGTAATACCCTGTGCCCGCAACCACAAAACTACCCGAGTTGACGTCTGGGATAGCGTAAAATAGTCGTTGGTGGCGAAGTATAAGAAACCCACCAAGAAAGCCCGAACAGGGACAACACAGTGATATTATTGTGTGAACATCAAGGGAGTGAATTAATTAAGAAGGTTTTTTTAGCCTGACTGTGCGGTCGCGCTAATAAGTCATGTCCTAGCTGTCAGTACGTTTGGCTTGCTCTGTGCTGTATTAATGTCTGTCAGATGTTGAATAGGTTGGGTAAGTGTAGGAACATGCTGTATATTTCACTCAATATGATGAAAAGAAGCTTAGATATTGCTGATACCAATAATTGATCAAAATATACTTGGTGCCGAGACATCAATTATTAGCGCGACTGTACTCTATTTCCAAAAAATATTCTGGCTATGATAATTAGATCTAATTCAGCTTGGAAAGGAACGCAAAGAACCAAAGAGGTAAAGTATATCTCATTCTTACCTGGTTGCCAGACCTATGAGAGTTTCGTATGGAGCTCAGTGGTCTGGTTAATCTGCTCTACATAACTAACTCTTACCTGGTTATTTTATCTGGTGAGCCATCCGATCCGACGTCCAACCAAAAATCTGACTAGAGGGAGGGGTGTGGCCCAAAACAACAGTCGGGTATGCCAGTCAAACGTGCAATTGACCACTTGCGACTTTCAGGCCATAAGGAAGTTGGAGCAGAAGTTGGAACGTTTGTCGGCCAGAGTGGACAGAAGGGTGCTGAGCTGGTATGGTCATGTTGAATGAATGGAAGATGAAAGGCTTACAAAGAGAATATGCGAGTCCGATACAAGGGGAGGTAGAGGGGCAGGAAGACCCCCATTGAGATGGAGAGACTGTGTAAGACAAGCATTGGGCGATAGAGGAATAACTATAGATCAGGCAAGAGAAGTGGTAATAAATAGGAATGAATGGAGAATGCTAGTGAATAGATGAGTGTAAACGCGGTCGTTTGGGAGAGAGGCTCATGCGCCAGTTAGACTAGATAATAGTCCGTTAGCGCCTGGCCCGGGGAGCCGGTGGTAGTGGTAGTGCGCCTGGAAGCAAGATGGGGCGGGCTTGTGGTGATACAGCTTCGCTGCAAGTCTGCCTGCGGAAATCGGCGCCTCTCTAGGGGATCTGGGACCTGGGAATCTTTTGCTGGGGACCCCAAATGGGTCTGGTTCTCTGGGTATTTCTCCTTGATTACCTAGAATGTGTGTGATTTTGTGGGGTTTTTTTCTGATGTCTTGTGATGTCCCTATTCAGGCTCTGTCTCGAGTCGGCCACCCCCATAAAAAAAAAAAAAAAAATGGGGTAAGTACCAGAGTACAGTACAGTATAGCCTATACTGTACATACCTGTACATACTGTACATTGTTTTTCTGATGTGTTGTGATGTCCCTATTCGGGCTCTGTCTAGAGTCGGCCACCCCCATAAAAAAATAAAAAATAAACTAAAAAAAAATATAAAATAAAAAGATAAAAAAATAAATAAAACATAAAAAAAGGAAAACTGGGGTAAGTGCTTGATTATCTACATAAATACAGTACTGTACATGCATAAAGAAACTACATCACAAAATCTGAGTGTTTTAATATAAACATTTCCTGTAAATAAGTGATAAAGAAAACGTACAATGGTAATACTACGGTGTGCAGATCTCCCTGGCTGTTCCATGCCTCAATTTATGATATTATTTTGTTGTTGTCCCTATTTTTTGTGTCTCTTCTGGCTCTGTCTCGAGTCGGCCACCTCCAGTAAAAAAAAAAAAAATGGGGAAAGGACCTAAGCAAATAGATAGATAGATAGAATATATTATATCATTATGGATTGTGTTTAAAAAAAATCATAATTATACCCGAGTTTATATATACATTCATACAAAAATGTTGGTTTGTAATGGATAAAAAGTATGCTGAATTATATTTTATGTATTTATAAATGTACTACAACCGTATTTTAGTTGGTAATTCTGCCAGTCCGACACTGCAAGAAAATAGACACACACTTGTTAAAAAACAAAAACATTATATAATCGTTTAACCAGACCACTGAGTTCCACAAAAGAACTCTCATAGGGCTGACCCCAACGATTACAGTAGATTCATATTTTTTCATCAACCAACTTTACTTCTAAACTCAATTAATTAAATCAACAATTACATGTGGCACTCCAAGGACTCGAACCTAGGATACTCACATCGAAATTCAGCGTACTTATGCATTATGCTATCAAAACATATTAAGATGGACAACTAATCAAGTCAAGATAAATAGGGAAGGGCAGGAGGTGAACAAATCTAGGAAGGTGAAGACACGCAGACATTTCTCGCCATTTCATCAGTTCAGCCGGACCACATGAGCTCCACAGCAGAGCTCTTATAGGGCAGGGCCGAAGGATGAGGCAAGAACTGCTACACTGCAGCACCAACCAAGAAGTGATCAAGGGCGAACCATGAGAGATCAGGACTAATTATAATGTAAAACTTGCAAAATAAACAAACCAAAACTGGGACGACACAAGATGAATGCAAAAGAACTTATCAAAATCGCTATGCGGAAATAACGCTTAATCAAATACAATCACAGCGAGATGCAAAAAAATGCACTACTGAGGGGAATCTAGTCAGCTCGACTGTATCAGCGACCGAAGAGACAAATCAAGTCAGAAGCCTACAAGGGTGGCACTTGGTATAGGCCGCCCGAAGGATAACTGAAAGAAAAACTAAGCAAAATTAGTCAAGCCGACGACGAAAGCTTGAGGGGAGAAGGAAATATCCATAACCTTCCCCCACCAAGCTCCAGTCGCCGGCCCCGAAGCCCCCAACTGCGTCAAGGAGCGTAGTAGGAGGGGGGCACTAATTACATGCATACGGCAGCTGATCAAAGGGTCAGCGGATCGAGCCCATACATACATACATACATTTATAGCCCGAGTGCTCCACAGGAAGTACGGTGCCTGTCTCACGTCCTAATAGAGGCTGCTCTAGGCAACCCTCTTCACTTAACCCTCTCAGACCCCGATGACGCATTTCATTTATATTTTCTGGCTATTATTTGACGATTTTATTCAGATTCGGAAGGGTATATGGAAATCAGAGGGTTAATAGAGATGGTGTTTACCCTTTTAAATCCCACAGATCCTTCCTAAGCTGCATAAAAGTGTCTAATTCTAGCCAGAAAAAAATGTCAAAATGCATCAAGAGCCTGAAGGGGTTCAAGTAGTTTCATGTAAAGTGTTCATTATTATGTTATCTCCACCAACCAACTTTCAGCCACCCCAAGCTATGGGGTATGTGCCTCAGTATATACAAAATAATAATAATAATAATAATAATAATAAAGTAGACTGAGCCTGAAATTTTAAGAGGAACATTCCACATTTATCTTGAAGAGGTGTCTAGGGAGTGTTTTAAGAGGAACATTCCACATTTATCTTGAAGAGGTGTCTAGGGAGTGTTTTAAGAGGAACATTCCACATTTATCTTGAAGAGGTGTCTAGGGAGTGTTTTTCTAAGCTTGATGGAGGACTAGCGAGGAAACTAAGACATAAAGGAATACATGAATCAACAGATCAAAAATACCGCCCATCTCCCCTTTAAAAAGTAAATAAATAAATAAATGGTTCTCCAATTAATTACTTCCCAACTTACGGTATGCTGGCTTAATAATCCTGTAGGGTTAGGTGTTATCGTTAAAATATCCAACAACCATTTATTATATTTAATGTTCACACTACTATTCATATATAAATACAAGCAAACAGATTAATGTAATGTTGGATTCAGTATTCAGTAAACTTAAATCCTAGACACGATATTAACACTATATGGTAAAATCATAGACTATAGTTCATTCATTAAAAATAGGCCAATGTAACCACTAACCTCTATAACTCATAAACGACTGGAGTAAACGAGCTAAACCATTTGGGAAGAGTCAGCCAGGGAAGAGAGGTGTGGACATATACAGCCCATTTGTTCCAGCCCCTTTTGAGTTACAGAGGTTAGGGGTTACGATTTCAGGCCTACCTATAAAGAATGCATTATATATGGTAAAATCGTAGACTAAATTCTTTGGCTTTATCGTGGAAAATCATAGGAAATTATCTTAACCCTTTCAAAGTGATGGTGTCATGTTAACATCAGATAAATTTAGTCAGCTTAGGAAGGAATTAAAAGGGTAAATACAATATGCCTTCCAAAATCCCTTCCCAGGCTGAATAAAATATTCTAATTCTAATAATAGCCAGATTGGCAATTACAGCAGGGCTTGAATCCCTTTCATATAATGTCATTCAGTTAGATATTATGCTGGCTAACATGAAACGATTTTATTCAGCTAAGGAAGGATCTGTTGGAATCAAAGGGGTAAATCCAATTTCAGTTAACCCTCTGACTTCCAAAAACCTTCCTAAACTGAATAAAATGGTCTAATGATTTCTTCCTTGTATTCCAGCTATCAGCAGACGATTTATATTTAGCTTAGCAAGATATTTTGGACATCAGAGGGCTAATTGAGATACCTTTACCCTTTTCACAACTAGAGAATTGTCCTAAGCTGCTTGAAATTGGCTGATGGTAACCAGAATAAAGTGAAAAACGTGCCTTAGTTTCGCAAGGGGTTAAGAATTAAATGTACACATGAATAATACAAAATAAAAAACCTTACTGCTATACGGAATTTAGATATTAACCCTTTCAGCACCTGTGAAGTCTTATTTATTTGATATCAGCTACATTTAGACGATTTTACAAAGCCTAGATAAAATAGAGGGAGGCTAAAAGCATTAATTAAGATTGTCTGTAGCCAGTTAATGTCCTTCCTAACCTGAATATTTTGATGAGTTATTTTGTCTTTATATTGTGTCGTCCCTGTTTTGGTTTGTTTGTTTTGAAAGGTTTACATTATAATTTGCCAGAATGTAATAAAAAGGACGTCACCGGTACTGAATGGGTCAACAAAGAATTACATATATCTGCTAAGTTACTAACAAGCCGGTATCACACGAGCCCTTTAGCGGTGGATGTATCGGAGTCACAGTATCCGAGTCAAAAAGTGGCTCAAATCGAAGTCCACTATCTGACAATTTTATCTTTCATTATAACTGTATTTTGTATTTTGGAGTTCCTAATTGTTTACTGTCTAATTCAAACCCATTACTCATTTATTTTCTGTTTTCTGGCTGCTCTTAGACAGTTTTATTCAGCTTAGGAAGGGTGTATGGCAGTCAGGAGGGTTAATTGAGATAGTCTTTACCCATATAATTCCCACAGATCCTTCCTAAGCTGTATACAATCGCCAAAACTGTCAAAACGCGTCATAATCTTGAAAGGGTAAATATACGACTAATACACAGAAAAATTAATCAAAATACTATGATAACTTGTAGCGGATTCGATTAGACTCCGATACATGTGGCCGATAAAATTTCTAGTGTGACTCCGGACAAAGATATGGTTTCTAAATGGTTACTTTTAGATTCTAATGACTAGTGATTAGCTTGATCTTAGGGTAGATAGATAGATAGAAGGATTGATATACTGTAGATAGATAGATAGGATAGTTAATAGACAGATAGATAGATAAGAGGTAGGCAGACAGACAGACATATAGATAGATAAATAGAAAGAGAGATAGATAGATATACTGATATATAGATAGATATTGGATAGATAGACAATAGATACGTTAGATAAACATATAGGAATAGACAATAATATCCCATAAATAAAGATATAAACTTTAAGAGGAAATAATTAATAGAAAATTATATTGAATGATAAATGCAACAGGAGAGAGAGAGAGAGAGAGAGAGAGAGAGAGAGAGAGAGAGAGAGAGAGAGAGAGAGAGAGAGAGAGAGAGAGAGAGAGAATGCGAGTGAGAGTGAGTTTAATTCAGTAAATCTAATATATCTATCTATCTATCTATCTATTCTGACAACAGGTTCATTTCATTATTAATTATTTTGATATAGAGCAAATTATATGACCTCTATGCTAAAACAAAACTCACTATACCCTGTCCATTCTAGGTAGGACAATAAACCCAAACTTCTAGATCCTGTCACTCAAAAAGGGCTGTCAAACTTTAGACACCTCCTCAACCTCTGGCCTCTGTAACTCAAGAAAGACTAGAGCAAATGGGATGCAAATGTCCACACCTCCTCCTTGGTTGACTCTTCCGAAATGGCAGAAATATTAGCTCGATTATCTATGCCTCGGAGACGTGGCCAGTTAAATCGGAGGATATCAATAAAATGGAACGGAATGAGAAGAGAATGGGGAGATGGATGTGTGGGGTTAATCTTAGGGATAGGGTATTGAGTGAGGAATTGAGGTGTCTGGGCATTAGTAGTGTCAGCGAAGTGATGCGCACGAGCCGACTTGGTTGGTTTGGACATGTAGAGAGAATGGATGATCACTCAGAACTGGGTGAAGAAATGCCGGACTGTGAACGTGGGAGGAGCTGCGCGTAGGGGTGCACCTAGAATGATGTGGGCTCGGGTACTCTGGTCCGATCTCAAAATAAAGAACTTGACAACAGAGACAAAACGGTCTTTAAACTTATATGTATGTATGATTACTCTAGTAGTTTCTGAGTTATAGAGGTCAGTGGTCAAGAGTTTTAACCTACCTATAATGAAAGTACTATAGATACCTTATGATATAATTTAATAATCTATATATATATATATACTAATTAATACCATATTATATTAATCTATACACTGTATATATAATCAACCCTTTCAAGATACTCTTACACAATTTAATAAGTCTATTTTCTGGCTAATATTAGACGATATTATTCAGATTAGGAAGGGTATATGGAAGTCGGAGGGTTAATCGAGATAGTCTTTCACCCTTTTAATTCCCACAGATCCTTCCTAAGCTGTATAAAACCATCTAATGATAGCCAGAATGAACCTTCAAAATGCGTCATAATCTTCAAAGGGATAAAAATACATATCTTCTTGTATTAAACTCTATATACTTAATACTACATTATTTTGGCTTTATGCTAATATTCTATATATAATAAATAATATATTTATTTGTATTAATTTCACTCAAACACCAAACACCTCCCAAAGAAATTAATGAAAGCAAGCATGTGATCTACCGGGATTCGAACCTGGGTTACCACATACAGGTATTAAACACTAACCATTACACCATCAAGACCATAATTTGTTGTTTTTTGTTGTCATATAATTGTTCTCATTTGTATTCTTATAATATCTAGATTTTATTTAGCTTAAGAAGAACCTCAGAATCTAGCTTTCCACAACGACCCAGCATGCAATCACTCCAAACTCCCGTGATGAGGCCATAGCACACCTATCTTCTCATCTATCAACTATTTCCGATTGGGGCAGAGAAAATCTTGCTACTTACGATTCCAAAACACAATTTCTCTATCTATCTACCCGTCACAATCTTCCACAGGACTTTATCTTATTCCACAACAATACACAGACCAACCCTTCATCTTCTCCCAGTAAGTGTGCTCAACTGTCTCCATGGGTTCTTTGCCCTCGCACAGCTTCTTGTTCTGTATAGGGGCACAGTGCGCCCATGTATCGAGTATTGTTCATATGTGTGGGGAGGTTCCACCCATACCTCACTTCCACAAAGGTAGAGTCAAAAGCATTTTGTCTTTTCAACTCACTTCCTCTTACTAATTCCCTACAATCTTCTCTTCGTAGAGCATGTAGCACCCGTCTTGCAACATAATCCCACCCCTACTCTGTGCAACTCTCCAACCCATCTTTCTTCTCTTCAACAGCTGAGCTCTGGAACTCTCTCCCAGAGTCAGTCTTTCCCGCTTCCTATGACTTAAATTTCTTCAAACTCTGTGTGTCCAAACATTTTTAGCTCAAGCATTCCTTGATTTTGGCCCTGTCACTTTTCAACTGTGGGGGAGGCACTCATCACAGGCAGTTTTGCCTTTTGTCTCCCTCATCCACAAAGAAAAACAAATCTGACTTTAGATTCCATTAATTATTTGTTAACACTTTATATGTATCGATTCATATAATACATTCAATGTATGTTAATGCACAAATTTAATGCATAGTTTGACATGAATAATGTGATTGCAATAATGTACTTCAGCAATAAATTATTTTACCAGTAATATCTATCTATCTATATGCTCAGGCCCAATCCCCATTTTGGGGGTAGCCGACTCAAGACAGAGCAAGAACAGGGAAAACACAAAAACAACATAAAACAAAAAATAAACACAGATAAAAAACACAAACTCACACACATCCAGGTCACCCAGGAGAAGACCCAGATACCAGGGTTACCAAGGTCGCTCCAGCACTCCCCCGGCCCCTGACCACCCGGAGAGGTTCCGATCTCGGCAGGCAGACATGCAGCGGAGCCAAAGCCACAAGCCCTCCCACCAGTACAGTATACTTAATTTATTTGATATTATATCAAGTTATATTATACCACATAGAAATAGTATAACCCACTAGAAAAAAGAAACTATAGTACCGGTATTTTAGACAAAATGCTTATATTGACTGTATTCATGACATTTCTACCGAAAAATGTACAAATTTATCTCTGAGAGGGGTTGTTGGGCTATGTTTTTAAGCTTAGTGGAGGTCTAGGGAGCACACAAGATAATGTATGTATATACTCAGGCACATACCCCATAGCTGGGGGTAACCGACTCGAGACAGAGCCCGGACAGAAACAACATTTTAAGTTCCAGTTCTTAGGATCCGGGACCACTTTCGCGTTCCCTCGCCCATTAATCTGTCTCGTCTAGTAGTTGAATTTTACAAGGGGAGGGGGATTCCTAGCCACCTGCCCCTAAAAGATAATAATAATAATAATAATAATAATAATAATAATAATAATAATATTAATAATAATAATAATAATAATAGATTAATTGAAACAAGAAAAGGAAAACAAGGGGTATTTCTTTTTAAGCTTGATGGAGGTCTAGGGAGCAAACATTAAAACTAATAATAATTATAAATGAATTAATATAAATAATATCCCATTAATACAACACCTATACTGAACTATTGAACACATAAATAATATCCCATTAATACAACACCTATACTGAACTATTGAACACATTGATGGTAATAATTATAAAACGACAATTGGAACGAACTGTAATTGATTCCGGGGCCACTTTATAAATAATCTAATTTATTTCACTCCCAACACTAAACACCTCCCAATGAAATTAACTCTTTCACGCATTTATGACGCAGAGGTTGCCAGATTAGCAATAAGAAATAAGAGTTCTCTCACTCTTATAATTACCTCTCCAAAATTAGTTTTCTGCCCACAGCTAACTCAAAGACAACTGCAGAGGTTGAAGTAACTAACTAAAGGTTTCTAAATACCCCTGATGGTAACAAAGGCTTTTAAGTATCCCCAATAGGCTCAAAATCGCGTCATATGCGTGAAAGGGATAATGAAAGCATGTGATCCTCCTGAGATTCGAACCTGGGTTACCACATACAGATCTTAAACACTTTAACCATTTCACCATCAATACATTTAAGGTTTTCTCTTCATCCCTTCAGGGATCAAACCTATATTACTTCAAGATTTAGGTATATTTAGTTAAAAATATACTATAATTTCTTTTTCAATTGGCTTATTATGACTGACAATACATTATACATAACTAAGATTCCATTACAATATAATATTTGTGCTTTAGCCTCAAAATCCACACCTTTAAAAATTGAATAAAGCCATCAAATACTAACAGAAAATAAATACGCAATTCGGTCTTGAAAGTCTTAAATGCACTATAATCTCTTTTTCCATAGGGTTATTATAACTTACAATACATTATACATAACTAAAATTACATTACATTATATTATTACTGCATTAATCTCACAATCCACACTTTAAAAATCGAACTTCCCGAAGATATAATTGCCCGGAGCTTCCACACTCTCGGAGTGGAAGTATTGCTCCCAAAGCTCGTCGAACTTTTCCTTGGTTACCTCGCCGGCATCCTCCTGATGAGAGAAAATCACTTTTGAGTTAGCCAGAATACAAGGGAGAAGTTTATTATAGTAGATTAACACTATCTCATACTACTGACCAACATGGTGAACAAGCCTACATCTTGTCTATCCTAAATGACCTAGAGCACCAACCCATCTGTATCCCAGATCACTTCGGAGATCGGCCCAATATTCTTGACTTATTTCTAACTTCTAACCCTTCTTCTTATACTGTCGATCCTTTCTCTCCTTTGGGCTCCTCCGACCATAAACTTATCTCTGTCACCTGTCCTAAATCTCCGGTATAGCCACCCCGCTGCCCTCTCACAAACGGATCTCACCAGACCCTGCATCCCCCCAGGGAAGTGCGGCTCATGTAATGGGACTATTTGGATACATACACAAAAATGCACAAATTTAAAGACCGAGTGCTCCACACGAAGCGCGGTTCTTGTCTCACGTCCACATTCATGACGCTGGATTCCTATAAATGGGCATCTTGTGGCTAATACTACAATAACCCTACTATGAAATCAAATATGCCCCCTTGGTATGGTGTGAGAGAGAGAGAGAGAGAGAGAGAGAGAGAGAGAGAGAGAGAGAGAGAGAGAGAGAGAGAGAGAGAGAGAGAGAGAGTAAGAGCGAGAGAGAGAGAGAGAGTAAGAGCGAGAGAGAGCGAGAGAGAGAGAGAGAGAGTAAGAGCGAGAGAGAGAGAGAGTAAGAGCGAGAGAGAGAGGAGGGAATTGGTTTGATGGCTACACAGGCAATAAGAAAAATAAATCAACTCCACAAACATGTCGCAAACAACCCCAAACCAATAAATAGTAAACCCCTTGTATTACTAACCTTTTGGACCCGCCTGAACGCCTCTCTACATTGATGATCAGACAGTCCCAGAGCCGTGTACAGAGCCACATATTCGTCCACGTCTACATGGCCATCACCTGGGGAATAGAAGCAATGTTGTAGTCTATTCGCTGTAAGTAGGCGAGAAATCGTGACTCCTATCCTCTCTAAATAAAAAAAGGGCTAGAGCAAATCAGCTGTAAATGTCCACACCTATTTCCCGGCTAACACTTCCCTAGTGGTAGCCATATTAACTTGACTATACTCGTCGATTTTGAGTTATAGAGGTTAGGAGTTACAATTTCTGGCCTATCTATACTGAACAGGCTATAGTATATTGAAGAAATGTTATATACCCTGTTTCAAATAAGTAGGCCAAAACGACATGGCCATCACCTGTCAATAGAAGCAATGTTAGTATATTCTGTATATTATGTTATTATTGTGTTGCCCTGTACTCAAAATTCCCGCAACCGCAGAACTATTAAATTAAATGTAAAACCTGCAACACAAACAAACCGCTGACACCAAGTAGGCTATGGTCAATCAAGAGAAGGCATACCCTACACACACACACACACACACACACACACACACACACACACACACACACACACACACACACACACACACACACAGAAACACACACACACACACACACACACACACACACATAAACTTACAAAACAAACCGCTGACACCAAGTATAGTCAATCAAAAGAAGGCACACCCAATCCCACCTCCGAATTAAGCTCCTCTCACACTGCCAAACTGTGACTATCTTAATTAACCTTCATTACCAATACCGGTAACTCTTCTTAAAGTCGTACAGTAGCCTCACAGGCAGTGCTATTACTGGAACAGTACACACGTAACGGATGACTCCGTTGTCGACGCCTGCCCGGGATGTAACACAGCACCCCATACCATTAAACACATCATAGAAGACTGCATTTCACACAACCACTTACGCCAACAACACAATCTACACTCAATGAGAGCTCTGTGGGAAAGCCCGATCGTGGCCATGGCCTTTCTCAGGGACTCGGGGCTGTTCGGCCAGGCAGCTTAGGGAACAACAACAGTACACACAGTACACTCAAAACCCATAATATTTATACACACATTTAAGCGAAGTTATTTTTCCTGTTTCCTTGAATTCCATCAGTCTTTAAATAAACAACCACAAGACACCTTCCAGATATATTTGTAGATTTTTCGGTAGTAAATATACCAGCTGAAGGCTGGTTCCTCCTAAATTGCAGGCTCGCTATTGGTCGCCAGGAAATATACACCTAAATGGCACTTCTCCTTAAAATTGAAAAACAAAAATAGGTTGAAAAATCTTAAAATCGACAAACTAATGGAGCGAACGTCGTATAATCTGAAACTAATGGGGCTAAACACGAGGAAGAAGGAAGGGGGATCAGAAAAACGACCCATCTCCCCTTAAGTGTATAGGTCATTCATGATTGATAGGCCAGAAATTTTGACTCCTAACCTTCTGTAGCTAAAAAAAAAGGCTAGAGCAATGGGCTGTAATTGTCCACCCCCTATTTCCTAGCTGTCTCCTCCTAGATGGTAGAAATATTAGCTCGATTACTCATGTCATTTATGAGTTACCGAGGTTAAGGGGAGATTTCCACTTGAGGGACTTTTTTCTTGACCCCTTTCTCCCTCATGTTTAGCCCCATTGCTTTTCTAATTTTAAGACGTTTGCCCCATTATTTTGACGATTTTAAGAACTTTCGACCCATTTTTGTCAATTTTAAGACCTTTCGTACCATTTAGGTGTCGATTTTATCCTGGCGAGCGATAGCGAGCCTGTTATTTAAGAGGAACCGGCTTTCAGCCGGAAATTTTTTCTACCGAAAAATGTACAAATTTATCTTGAAAGGGGCTCAAGGGAGCGTAATCTTAAGCTTGAAGGATATCTGAGACCAAACTAAAAACCTCCCCTTAATGTTCAGGAGTTTGGCGGGTAAGAGTCTACTGTAAATATGTAAACAAGTCTAAATCTGTGTATTACATTAACTCATTCAGTACCGGTGACGTCCTTTTCATCTTATTCTGACAACCATTAGACAATTGGATTCAGCTTAGGAAGGATGACTATCAATACAAAAGCTACATACTACCTCAATTCATCCTTTCAGCTACCATACATCCTTCCTAAACTTAATAAGATCGTCTATCAGAGTGAGAGCTGAGCAATCTCTGCCATACCCATAGCTTACTCTGACTGTTCCTTTAACTTATATATTTTCTAGATCTCAAGTGACGGCGTCTCTTCCGTGGATTGACCTCCCAATCTACCAAGATTGGAAGCCAAAGCGTCACATTTTCCCCTTGCCCCTCAACTTTCTCTGCATAATTGCTGAGGGGCACAGGGCCCTGGGTGGGGCTTTGGTTTCCCGGGCGTTTCCGCACCCTCCTCAGCTCCCCGCCATGGAGTGGCTTCGGTCACCCAGGCTTTATTGTGGTCGGCAGGGAGGGTTCTGTGGAGGCGTTCGGTTGTGGCCTTGGAATTGCTCGGGGCCTTGGGGCTGTTCGGCCAGGCAGCTTGGGGAACAACAACAACAACAACTATAGGTGAAATCAACTAAAATAAGACGTCACCGGTACAGGAAGGGTTAAAATATATATTACCTGAAGCATCCTCCAATAAGAACATAAGATCCCTGAAGATATGACTCCACTCTCTCTCTCCTTCATCCTCCCTCCATGCTGAATACCATTCCTCAACAGAGACCTGAAATAAAGTATATATGTTAGGGTCATACGGTGGCTAAACATGAGGGAGAAGGGGTGTAGTAAACTCCTCCAATAAGAACATAAGATCCCTGAAGATATGACTCCACACACACACACTCTCTCTCTATCTTTCACTCACTCACTCACTCTTACTCTCTCTCTCTCCCATTCCTCCACATACACCTTAAATAATACAAATGTTAAGAGGTATAGTCTAGGCTATGCTGTACCTTGTTACTCATCGCCATGTGTTGGTTTATGTAGTGGGTTAAGCCGCTATCACACGAGAGCTCTTTTGGTCAACATTCGATGATCAACATTTTTCTGGCAACATTTCTGGAATATTTTGCACTGGTGTCGGAAACTAGACTGGTGATTGATGAATTTAGGATACCGAAATATTTTAAATGTTGACCTCATAAGCTGTCAGATCAGTGTTGAGGATAAATGTTGAGGGAAAAAGTGCTCGTGTGATACCGATTTTAAGGTGGTATTACAGATATTTATCGATAATTTTCCAAGGTCAATATTTGGAATTAATTTTTTTCATAGATTCCAGTGGTTTTCGCTCAAAAAGTGTTATTGGTATCTTTATAGTAACTGGGAAAAGTGCTTATCCCTCAGAGTATTAGTCAGTGTCCGAAACTTTATGAAATATCTGACAACACTTATCAACCTCGACTGTACATGCATACAAATTCACTCGCACACTCTCTCTCAAACACACACATGCACATATATAAACTCACACACACACACACACACCAATACATAAACCCTCCCCCCCCCCACAAACCCACAAACACACACATAAATACATTCACACACTCACACACACATACATTTGCAGGTAGCAGATCCTTTTTAAAGAAGTTATTGTATTGTGCGTTGGTATCGAGAGAGAGAGAGAGAGAGAGAGAGAGAGAGAGAGAGAGAGAGAGAGAGAGAGAGAGAGAGAGAGAGAGAGAGAGAGAGAGAGAGAGAGAGAGAGAGAGAGAGAGAGAGAGAGAGAGAGAGAGAAGAGAGAGAGAGAGAGAGAGAAGAGAGAGAGAGAGAGAGAGAGAGAGAGAGAGAGAGAGAGAGAGACAGAGAGAGAGAGAGAGAGATAACAATAACTGTCCATAGGGTCTGAAGAGTTTGTCTAGTTTATTATATACCCTATAGATAGACAGTTAGATAGACAGATGGATATAGATAGACAGATGGATAGATAGATTGATGGATAGATAGATTGATAGACAGATGGATATAGATAGACAGATGGATATAGATAGACAGATGGATAGATATATAGACAGATGGATAGATACTGTAGATAACTAGTTAGATAGATAGTAATAATAATAGTATACTCACTTGACTATCATGGTCAGTATCAGCCCTGCTTGCAAGAACTGTCCATAGGGTCTTAAGAGTCTGTCTAGTTTTACCATAGTTGGCATCGCTCTCGCTCCAACCACGAGCTCCACACACTTTCTGTTGAAGTAAAACAAATATTAACATTCTCACCTTCTTGACGCAATTTTGAGCCTATTAGGGATACTTTAAAACCTTTGTTACCATAAGGGGTATTTAGAAACCTTTAGTTTAGTCACTTTAACCTCTGCAGTTGTCTTTGAGTTAGTTGTGGGCAGAAAACTAATTTTGGAGAGGTAATTATAAGAGTGAGAGAACTCTATATATTATTGCTAATCTGGCAACCTCTGCGTCATATGTGCGTGAGAGGGTTAGTGTATGTATGTATGTATGTATGTACTCAGGCACATACCCCATTGCTGGGGGGGGGGGGGGATGACCAACTCGAGACTGATCGGCCAGACACTCTGGGGAACAACAACAACAACAACAACAACAACAACAACAACACACCCCTAACACACACACACACACCCAAAATCCTAGGAGTAATATATGATACTCATATGACATTCAAACAGCACACCACAAACATTAAAAAGAAACTGACACCCAGACTTAACGCCCTCAGGTCACTTGCTCACACAAAATTTGGACACAACAAAGAAACTACCACCACAGTATATAAACAATACATAAGATCAGTGATGGAATACGCAAGCCCAGCCTGGGCTTCTAACCTAGCTGAAACACATCATAAGACCTTACAGACTATTCAAAACAAAGCCCTGAAGATCATTACAGGCTGCACAGCTACTGCACCCACAGATCACCTACATCAAGAAACCAAAATCCTCAAAGTCAAAGACCATCTGGACATGAGAGGCACTCAATTCCTGGCAGCAGCCTCCACGAACCAAGACCACCCACTAAACTACATGGCAACACACCCACAGACACCAAGAAATATCAAAACAACACAACACCAGCACACGGTATCACACACAATTATTGTCCTCTCTCCCTCCCTGCCCACCCCGAACCAACTTACAGAAGCACATCCATACTCATATCTCTCACCGATCCATCCACTCACTCACATGCACGACCTCCCGAAATCCATCCTTCCGAATCCTCCCTTCCTCGCGAGGACAGAGTCCACCTGCCCAGGCTGAGATGCGGACACCATCCAGCTCTCCTGAGCTATCAGAAGAGACTGGATGACTCCGTTGTCGACGCCTGCCCGGGATGTAACACAGCACCCCATACCATCAAACACATCATAGAAGACTGCATTTCACAAAACCACTTACGCCAACAACACAATCTACACTCAATGAGAGCTCTGTGGGAAAACCCGATCGTGGCCATGGCCTTTCTCAGGGACTCGGGGCTGTTCGGCCAGGCAGCTTAGGGAACAACAACAACAACAACAACAATCCGTTAATAGTAATTATAATACCTCTTTCCCTCTTTCTGTTAAACATTTCCGTTAGGTTAAGCCAGTCACACACACACACACACACACACACACACACACACACACACACACACACACACACACACACACACACACCACCACTCATTTGTCACCGTCAACTGCATATTAACAACTTCTGGGGGAAAAAATTGTAAACGCCATTAAAGGAGCCTTGTTTACCCAGTACATTAAGGGGAGGTTTCTAGTTGATTCCCTAGACTTCCATCAAGCTTAAAATTACTCCCCCTAGACCCCCTTTCAAGATAAATATGTACATTTTTCGGTAGAAAAATTTCCCGGCCTCCCCTTAAATTACAGGCTCGCTATCGCTCGCCAGGAAACAGTCGACACCTAAATACCGCGAATAGTCTTAACATTCACAGAAATGGGGCGAGGGTTCTTAAAATCGCCAAACTAATGGGGCAAACGTCTTAAAATCTCAAAAGCAATGGGGCTAGACATGAGGGAGAAAGGGGTCAAGTAAAAAGTCCCTCAAGTGGAAATCTCCCCTTAATCAAACACACACCGCCACCACCACCGCCACCACCACCACCACCACCACCGCCGCTCAAACACTTCTCAACACTTATTATAATAAATTTGAATATCTTGGAAAACCTTGGGAGAAAAAGGCTACTTTATCAGGGATTTATAATTAAGATCAAGTAGGTTGGATTAACGTTTTCAAGATCGAATCAAACGTGTCTTTTTCTGTTTCCTGGCTGTTATTAGACGATTGTATTCAGATTAGGAAGGGTATAAGGAAGTCAGAGGGTTAATATTATTCAGATTAGGAAGGATATAAGGAAGTCAGAGGGTTAATATTATGCAGATTAGGAAGGGTATAAGGAAGTCAGAGGGTTAATATTATTGCGATAGTCTTTACCCGTGTCATGCCCAAAGATCTTTCCTAAACTATATAAAATCGTCTACTGATTGCCAGATTAAGGGGAGGTATTTAGTTTGTTCCCTACGTTTTCATAAAGATTAAAATTACACCCCCTAGACCCCCTTTCAAGATAAATTTGTACATTTTTCGGTAGAAAAATGTCCCGGCCGGAGGCCGATTGCTCTTAAAATACAGGCTCGCTATCGCTCGCCAGGAAAAAATTGACACCTTAATGGCACGAAAGGTCTAAAAATTGACAGAAATGGGTCAAAATGTCTTAAAATGTCTAAACTACTAGGGCGAACGTCTTAAAATCTCAAAAGCAATGGAGCTAAACATGAGGGAAAAAGGGGTCCAGAAAAAAATCCCTCACGTGGAAATCTCCCCTTAAACTGTCAAAAGACGCCATAATATTCAGAGGGTTAACCCTTTCATTACGATAGCCTATATGTCTTACTTAAGGGGAAGGTAGTCGCTTTTTATCGACCCCCTTCTCCCTCGTGTTTTGCCCCATTTGTTTTCAGATTATAAGACGTTCGGCCCATTAGTTTGGCGATTTTAAGACCTTTCGCCCCATTTCTTTGTCAATATTAAAACTTCGTGTCATTTAGGTGTCGATTTTTTCCTAGCGAGCGATAGCGAGCCTGTAATTTAAGAGAAACCGGCCTTCGGTCGGTATATTTTTCTATCGAAAACTGTACAAATTTATCTTGAAGGAGGGTCTTGGGCGGGTGTTTTATTAAGCTTGATGGAGGTCTAGGGAGGAGACTAATGCATATATAAACGACCCATCTCCCCTCAATCTCCCTTCTCCCTCCCTCAATCTCCCTCAATCTCCCTTCCACCCCTTGGAAAAACTAATAATAGTAATTCTAATTTATCAAGGATTTATAGTTCCAAAAGTCTGTTACTCATCTATGGAAAGACAATTGGCGTTCTGATTTCCATTAATATGAGAAAAGTTAAATGGAGAGAGAGAGAGAGAGAGTGTGAGTGTGTGAGAGTGAGAGTGAGTGAGAGAGAGAGAGAGAGAACCTTCATTTCTTAACCCCTTACAAGATATGATTTCTCCCTTTTATTCTAGCTATCATAGACGCATATACAGTCAATATAATATAAATATTAACATTATTATTATTTTAACTAATGCTACTCCATCAAGTACAAATATTAATATTATTACAACTATCATCATCATAATCAGTAGTAGTAGTAGTAGTAGTAGTAGTAGTAACAATATTGTAAATTAATTCAACACTAAAGAGACCATGACCTAACTTCGAATCTTTCCAAGGCACAGGTCAAGGCAGCTCAATTTAACTTGGCCAAAATTAGGATCCAATTTTATCTTGCAACTTGTGACTCTCTCTCTCTCTCTCTCTCTCTCTCTCTCTCTCTCTCTCTCTCTCTCTCTCACACACACACCTAGATATATACCAGCACGTAGCAAATCGCTCTCCCTCTTCCCCCCCCCCCTCGCTCTCGCTCTCGCTCTCGCTCTCTCACACACACACACAAACACACACACCTAGATATATACCAGCACGTAGCAATTCGCTCTCTCTCCCTCCCCCCCTCTCTCTCTCTCTCTCTATCTCTCTCTCTCTCTCTCTCTCTCTCTCTCTCTCTCTCTCTCTCTCATAATAAATTATAATAATACCTAAAAATACATAGACACATAAGGCCGGTAGTCAATGTAATATATGTAACGCTATGTAGATCTATATATATGTAACAGTATGTAAATCTACCTGTCTCCTGAGAGT
>CM064528.1:42289447-42294447 GCA_032716605.1 Paralithodes platypus
TTTAGATTATCCACAAGCAATACACTCTCTCTCTCTCTCTCTCTCTCTCTCTCTCTCACACACACACATATGTAGGTTATTTAGATTATCCACAAGCAATTCACTCTCTCTCTCTCTCTCTCTCTCTCTCTCTCTCTCTCTCTCTCTAAGGACCTCAAAGGATTCATCAGCTCAGGAAGGACCTTAACAGACTGGGTGAATGGTCGGAGTCATGGCAGATGCCTTTGACCCCTTTCGTACCGGCGACGTCCTTTTCAATACAACCTGGCAATTACGAGACGATTTTATTCAGCTTAGGAAAGACGTTTACCCATTAAAAGGCTACAGACTATCTCACTTAACCCTTTTAGCTACCACCGGTCCTTCCAAAGCTTCACAAAATCGTCTAAACGTAGCTAAAACCAGATCTAAATGACGTCGTTGGTACGGAAGGAGGTAAAAGCAGTGACCTAAAGATTTCCAAGCAGTGCATTGAGGTAGAGAGATGGCGACGTCTTTTAAATTATAGTCTAGCTATATTTAGACGATTTCGTGTAGTTTACGAAATATCTGAGGTAGTAAAAAGGATTAAGTGAGATAGTTCGAAGCCTGGTAATGGCTGGAGGCCCCTTTTAAATTGAATAAAATCGTCTAATAGTAGCCAGAGTAAAGTTAAATGGACGGCACCGGTACTGTAAGGGTTAAAAGCAGTGACCTAAAGATTTCCAAGCAGTCCATTGAAGTAGAGATGGAAAGCCCAATATTATACTCTGGTTACTAATAGACCCTGGTCTCTGGGTCTTCTCCTGGGTGACCTGGATGTGTGTGAGTTTGTGCTTTTTATCTGTGTTTATTTGTTGTTTTATGTTGTTTTTGTGTTTTCCCTGTTCTTGCTCTGTCTTGAGTCGGCTACCCCCAAAATGGGGATTGGGCCTGAGCATATAGATAGATAGATAGATAGACCAATAGACGATTGTATTCAGTTTAATAAGGGCCTCCAGCAATTAAGAGGCTTCGAACTATCTCACTTGACCAATTTTTACTACCAATTTTTACTCATAAACTGAACAAACTCGGCTAAATCTAGCTTGTATAAAATTTAATAGACGTCATAGGTACACAAGGGGTTAAGAGGCAATTTAAGTATAGAAATACGGAAATAGTCCTCGCACATTAAATCGCTCTGATACGGCCTCTCCTGGAGTATGCTGCGAAATTCTGATCTCTAGCACTCAGGAAAGACATAGAGCGACTGGAAAGAGTACAAGCTAGGGCTACAAAGCATATTTCACCGATCAGAAGACTGAGCTATGACGACCGGTGAGACCTCTTGATTTCTTTCCGTTGGAGACACGCAGACTACGAGGTCAGCTCATTAAAGTTTTCAAAGTACTTAATGGGTTTGACAATGTCGATTATAGCAAAATATTTAGCCTCAACACGCAACCATGGCTGGAAGTTAGAATTGAAAAGGTTCAGCACTAGTATTTATGGAAATTGTTGTCACATATAAGATCTAGTCTACCTGGAACAAACTTCCCTCAAAAGTTGTAAACAGTTCTTTGGTAGAGCAGTTCAAGAAGAGAGTAGATAGTATTTTGCACACTCTGTAATGAGTACAGTGTAGTGTACTAAACAGTCGTTCTCTCCTTCCATTTCGAGCATCTCCTTGGAATGGACCGCAAGATCTCTGTGATATTAACTATTCGTTGTAACTCCTTGTAACTAACTCTCACACTCACTCTCACTCTCTCTCTCCAAATCACCATAATAGATTCGTTTTCAATCTTCCATCCTTTCCATAACATTCACATTAGTAAGATCCCCCCTCCCCCCCTCTCTCTCTCTCTCTCTCTCACACACACACACACACACACACACACACACACACACACACACACACATACCCATCACACACACACGATAACACAAACTCAAATTTGTCATGTGATTTTCTTTACCTTACACAAATCACGATCTCTCGCTCTCTCTCTCTCTCTCTCTCTCTCTCTCTCTCTCTCTCTCTCTCTATTATCTCTCTCTCTCTCTCTCGCTCTTTCACTATTATCTCTCTCTCTCTCTCTCCAAATCACCATAAAGCCTCTTAGTCAAAATAACAATCACGAAAAGTGGGGAAAGGCCACCCCCCCCCCCCCCTTTCCCCCTTTTATGCCCCCTCTTATCTCAAAGACACAAATATATATATATATATATATATATATATATATATATATATATATATATATATATATACAATATACACACATACACAAATCCCTCTTTTGCTGTTTCAAAGAAAAACATTTTGTACAGTATATTTCTCTTTGTTTCATCTAATCAACAAGTGAACTCTGGACCTCTCTCCCTCAATCAATTTTTCCTTCATCCTATGACTTAACCTGCTTTAAAATTCGTGTCGAGGTATTTTGACATCAACGTCCCTTGAACTTGGCTCTCTGTCACGCTTTTGGCTTTGGCGGAAACACTCGTTACAGACAACCTGCCTTTTGTCTCCTTCATACACTTAAAACAAAAAATGTGTTATATATACAGTATATATATATACCATATATATATATATATAGGCATATATATATATATATATATATATATATATATATATATATATATATATATATATATATATATACCGGTATATATAATAGAAGTTTTATTGAATGGGTTGCAATTAGGAATCAATTATTTTTTCGTATAGAATATCTCCCTGGAATGGACCGCAGAATATTTGAGATAATAACTTGTTCTTAACAACTTCAAGTAATACATACACTCACTAACTCACTCTCTCTCATACCAGCAGAACACACACACTCTCTCTCCCTCACTTTCACTCTTATTTACAACACGCACACATTCATAATCTCTCTCTCTCTCTCTCTCTCTCTCTCTCTCTCTCTCTCTCTCTCTCCCGACCTCTGCAAATACAAATAACAATCCTTTCCTTTCTCATTTCGCGTTTCTGTCACAAACACTCCTCTCTCTCTCTCTCTCTCTCTCTCTCTCTCTCTCTCACACACATACAAACACACACACACACACATACAAACACACACACACACACACAAACAGGGTCGGTATAGCCGAGTGGTCTAAAGCGACGTGCGCTGACTGCGAGGTAGAGGGTTCAAGTCCCTAGAATCCTAAAAGTTTGTTTTGGTCATTCCAATGGAGAGGATTGTATCGTGGTCGCTCCGTAGCCAAGCTGTTCAACTATCAGCTTGCGTTAGCCTACACATACTCTCACAAGTGCACTGCGTCTGTACTATGGTGGGAACTAGGCACCTCACGGTCGCCAAAGGTCGCATGTGACCTTTTAGTTAAGGTAGAATTTGCATTATACTGTACCTGTGAACAATATACCGAAAATTACAGATTACACCCACAACCCAAACACACACACACACACACACACACACACAACACACAATATACACATCCCCGTATACACACAAACCTACCCTTCCCATGCACACACCTTTCTGTACACCTTACGCACGCTTACACATACACACATACCCACACACACACAACCCCCCCCCCCCCCCCTACACACACCTTTCTGTACAACCTTACGCACGCTTACACATACACACATACCCACACACACACAAACCCCCCCCCCCCCCTACACACCCACACACACACCTTTCTGTACAAACGCACGCTTACACATACACACATACCCACACACACACACAACCCCCCCCTACACACCCACACACACACCTTTCTCTGAACCCCTCCACACATCTTAACAGAACAGTTCTACGTACAGAAATAATCATAACTCAATTTCCTTCATTCCATTTTCTATATAATGATAAATTGGATTACTTTTGTTATGAGATTGTTATTTTATCATCTAGTCTTTGCTATAAAATTAAAACGTATATATTTGTTGTATCCCTGGTTAACTTTTCCCAAAAGGTAGATATATTAGCTGGATAACCCAACTTGTTTCTTAGTTATAGACGTTAGTGGTCAAGATTTTTAGCCTACCTATAATGAATGGACTACAACTCTCTCTCTCTCTCTCTCTCTCTCTCTCTCTCTCTCTCTCTCTCTCTCTCTCATTTCCTCCTTCCAGCTCAAACTTTTCCTTAACACTTTATTTTTTGTCTCCAAAAGTCGAGGTTCAGTGCCAATAGCCCATGTACGAGAGAGAGAGAGAGAGAGAGAGAGAGAGAGAGAGCTGGAGGGAAAAGTGTCTATAAAGAAAATGGGGTTGGGGAGAAAAAGGTAAGTGATTCAAGATATTAAATTAATTATTCCACACTGTTGACCTCGACCTCTACCTCTCTCTCTCTCTCTCTCTCTCTCTCTCTCTCTATATATATATATATATATATATATATATAATTATATATATATCTATCTATCTATCTATCTATCTATCTATCTATCTTTCTCTCTCTCTCTCTCTCGCTCTCTCTCTCTCTCTCTCTCTCTCTCTCTCTCTCTCTCTCTCTCTCTCTCTCTCTCTCTCTCTTAGTTTGTTCACCTATCTATTAGTACTGTACAGTACTTTCATTATTATTATTATTATTATTATTATTAGTAGTAGTAGTAGTAGTAGTAGGTGCATGGTGTAGAATAGTAGTATCTGATGCTTGTGAAATTTAGTATGTGTACAATATTAAATATAAGGTAGTGGTGGTGGTGGAGGTGGTGATGGTAGTAGTAGTAACATAATAGACAAATATTAAATAAATATCAATGTAGCAGTAGTAATCCACGATGATGAGTCTGAGTGCTTACCCCGGAATAGGAAGTAGCTGAATGACAACGAAGTCAGGCGCTTTGATGACTATTCTGACCTGGTCTAGGGTCCAAAGAGGGGATGCACAGACTGAGTGGTATATTATAGAAAAAAAAAAAAAAAAAAAAAGTAGTAGTAGTAGTAGTAGTAGTAGTAGTAGTAGTATCTTATAAAATTTATCTCTCAAAAAATATGAGATATATACAAATTTATATCAGTAAATAGATAGATATATACTGTA
>CM064528.1:42299447-42466393 GCA_032716605.1 Paralithodes platypus
CCACTCTCTCCAAAAAGATATAGACAAGCTAGAACGAGTTCAACGTAGAGTTACCAAAATGATACCTAGCCTAAAGAACAAACCATACGAGGAGCGTCTTAGAGAATTAAATCTATTTTCTTTAACCCAGCGCAGATTGAGAGGCGACTTTATTCAAGACGTGTTCAAAATCATCAAAGGCATCGACAATATGAACTGTAGTAAGTACTTCACTATCGACCAATCTAATTACACGCGGGGAAACGGGTGCAAAATTATTGGTAAATCTTTTAACTCGCACGAAGCTAAAAATGTCTTCTTCAATCGAGTTGTCAACTTATGGAATGGGCTTCCCCGAGATGTTATAGACTGCAGCACCGTTGCTTCATTTAAACTCCGCCTAGACAAATATCTCGCATCAAACCCGCGACTGACTGCGTTTGTAAATTAATAACTTTATTATATCCTCCCCTCAGTTACTAACCCATCTGTCCCCTACTAACTTCCTAATCCTGCCACGGACATTAGTTCCAGGGCAGTGGTTCCCTTTCCAATGTTCCCTTACCCACTCTAAACCACTGTTTGGACACTTGATCCTCAGTGTTTTGGAGGACAAGCAGCCTAGAAGGGTCACTAGACCTGTTGTTGCTTGATTTCCTTTGTACTCCTTTGTACTCCCTCTCTCTCTATAATTCCCCTTTAGACAGTATCTGGCAAACCCTTCACTCCTAAAGAAATTAGGATTTTAACCCCTGCAGTACCGGTGCCATCTTTTTATGGGGGTAGTGCTTGGTTTATCTATCTATCCATCTATCTATTTACTGAGGCCAAATCCCCACTTTTCCTATTTGATTTCTTTTCTTTTCCCCTCTTTTTTCCTTTTTTTTTTTGGTTGGGGAGGGGGGGGGGGGGGGCGACTCAAGACAGTGCAAGAACAGGGAAAACAAATTGAGCTATATATTTATATATCTAAATTATTATTTTAGTTTCCTCGCTAGACCTCCATCAAGCTTAGAAAAACACCCCCTAGATAAATTTTTAAATTTTCGGTAGAAATATGTCCCAGTCAAAGGCCGATTCCCTGTACTAAAATGGCTTACCACTAGGACAATCACCTTACCTTAATAACATCTGTCGAAAGTGGTCTCATAAATATACAAAATGGCGAGGTTACCAATATGGCTAAAGTTGTCCAAATCCCTATACATACATACATACATACATACATAACATTTTAAGACTGAGTGTTCCACACATACGTGCAGTTTCAGTCTCTTGTCCTAATGGCGGCGTTTCAGGTAACCCTGTTAAGGGCTGCTTCACTTGTCAAGTTCTTGGATTTGAGAACGGCACGTATAGTCCGATCCCAGGTCTTCCGCGGTCCACCCCTTGAGTGCAGCTCCCTCCACAATCACAGACCTGCATTTTTTCACCCAGTTTGTTCATCCATTCTCTCCACATGTCCATACCATCCCAGTCTACCTGTACGCATCACCTCGCTAATACTCTTTATACCTAAACGTTTCCTCAGCTCAACATTTGTTATTCTATACTAAAATGGCTTAAAATATTTCGAAAGTGGTTTCGCATGTATACAAAATGGCGGGGTTACCAAGATGGCTAAAGTTGTCCAAATCTGTATACTAAAATGGCTTAACACTAGGACAATCAGCTTACCTTATTCCAATCGGGCTGGTCCCTGTGAAAGAAGAGAAAGAAAAGTTAATAGAAGTCGGGGATAAGATAATGTATACATAAAGGGTTTATTTCTGGACCCCCTTCTCCTCACTTGATCCTCAGTGTTTTGGAGGACAAGCAGCCTAGAAGGGTCACTAGACCTGCTGTTGTTTTATTTCCTTTGTACTCCCTTTCTATGTTTTGCCCCATAGTTATGAGATTTTAAGACGTTTGCCGCGTTAGTTTGGCTATTAAAAGAGCTTTCACCCCATTTTTCAGTCATTTACCTATTTATCTGTCTATCTATCTATCTATCTATCTATCACACATACACACACACACTAACTCACTCTCCTATGTATATCTCTCTCTATATACCGGTATACTGTATTCTATTCTATCGCTACTACAATAATCAGTGTTCCTCAGAGCTTTCCCAATGTAGACTATACCACCTCCTCTACGTAGGGTACGTAGTACCCGCCTTGCAACACAATCCCACCCCTACTCTGTGCAATTCTCCAACCCAAGAGTGAAACGCTATTCTCAGACTTTCTTCTATTCAACTGCTGAGCTCTGGAACTCTCTCCCAGAATCAGTCTTTCCCTCTTCCTATGACTTAAATTGCTTCAAACTCCGTGTATCCAGGCATTTTAGCTCGAACGTCCCTTGATTTCGGCTCTGTCACTTTGAAATTTGGGGGAGGCACTCGCTGCAGGCAGTTATACCTTTTGTCTCCCTCATTCACATAGAACAAAAACAAATCTATAACACACACACACACACACACTCCAAGACAAAAAAAAAACATAAACAAAGAAAACCTTGTCTTATCACGGAGTTGTTCAAAGTTGTTTATAGATAGGGGCCAGAGAGAGAGAGAGAGAGTGTCAGAGAGAGAGAGTGAGAATGTGTATATGAGTGAGTGTATGAGTGTGTATGTGTGTGCGTGTGTGTTTGAGAGTGAGAGAGAGTGTGTGTTTGTGTATGTGTGTGTGAATGTGAGAGTAAGAGATTGAGTGAGATAATTTAGCTTACATATTTGTATATCCGTTTAACTCAGTCGCTCTCGCTCTCTCTCTCTCTCTCTCTCTCTCTCTCTCTCTCACCGTAATCAGGAACCTCACATAACTTGCTACTGCCAATAATTGTCTTGCAACTCAATCCCACCCCTACTCTGTGCAACTCTCCAACCCAAGAGTGAAACGTTACTCTCAAACTTTCTTCTACTCAACAGCTGAGCTCTGGAACTCTCTCCCAGAATCAGTCTTTCCCTCTTCCTATGACTTAAATTGCTTCAAACTCTGTTTGTCCAGGCATTTTGGCTCGAACGTCCCTTGATTTTGGCCCTGTCACTCTTTCAACTATGGGGGAGGCACTCGCTATAGGCAGTTATGCCTTTTGCCTCCCTCAATCACATAGAAAAAAAAAAAGAAAAAAAAAGACAGATAGATAGATAGATAGATAGAGACAGAGAGATAGATAGATATAGATAGATAGATAGATAGATAGAGATATAAAGATAGAAAGATAGATATAGATAAATAGACAGATAGAGATATAGAGATAGAAAGATAGATATAGATAAATAGACAGATAGATAGATACAAACAGATAGATAGATAGATAGATAGGAGATAGATATATATACAGACAGATGCATAGACAGATCATTACTGCGGGTAGCAAGTTAGGAGGGAAGTTCTCTATTATATTGGTATTATTGAGAGAGAGAGAGTGAGTGGGAATAGGAATGAGATTGAGAATGTGTGTGTGTGTGTGTATAGAAAGCAACGTACAAAAATAGATGTATAGATACCGTATATAGATGTACTGTATATATAGTTAAATATCAAATATATCTATATTATCTATAACTCACATAACTTTTCGAATAATGGTCCTTTTATGAACAAGATACAGTATATTATTATAATAAAATAAATACTACTACCGGTACTACTACTACTACTACTACTACTACTACTACTACTACTACTACTAGTAATAATAAATAATGATAATCACTTAATAATCCTATAACAAAATCCTAAATACCAGAAAGAGCCAATATTCCCACAAGCCTTAAAAAAAATGCTCTCATTATATCAGAAACCATAGCATAATAACGGCATTAAAATAGCTTCTTTCATCAATAAGGCTTCATAAATTAATACCGGTACGGATAGGATAAAATAATGTGGCTTTCAATTCCAATGTGTTCTGGTTGAGCATTTGGGTTTATTATGTGTGATATTAATTAACCCATTCAGCACGATGACGTAAGCTTCATCATACTCTGGTTACCATTAGACGATTATCTTTAGCTTTCATTCTACCTTCAGGGATCAAAGGGCTTAACCCTCTCAAGCTCCAAGACGCGGTTCTGTTATGTTTCTGGCTACTATTAGACGATTTTATTCAGATTAGTAACGGTATATGGAATTCAAAGGGTTGATAGAGATAGTATTTACCCCTTTAATACCCACAGATACTTCCTAAGCTGCATAAAATCGTCTAATGATAGCCAAAATAAACTGCTAAAATGCGTCAGAGCTTCAAAGGGTTAATAAAATCTCAGTAAACCCTCTGAATAATATAGGCTCTTCTTATGCCGGTATCACACGAGCGCTTTTACACTCAACATTTATCCTGAACACTGGTCTGGCAGCTTTTTTTTTTTTTTTTTTTTTTTTTTTTTTTTTTTTTTTTGGTATGTGATTGAGGGAGGCAAAAGTCAGAATTGCCTATAGCGAGTGCCTCCCCCATAGTTGAAAGAGTGACAGGGCCAAAATCAAGGGACGATCGAGCCAAAATTCCTGGACACACGGAGTTTGAAGCAATTTAAGTCATAGGAAGAGGGAAAGACTGATTCTGGGAGAGAGTTCCAGAGCTCAGCTGTTGAGTAGAAGAAAGTTTGAGAGTAACGTTTCACTCTTGGGTTGGAGAGTTGCACAGAGTAGGGGTGGGATTGAGTTGCAAGACGGGTACCACGTGCCCTACGTAAAGGAGGTGGTATGCACTGTGAAAGCTCTGAGGAACACCGATTATTATAGTAGCGATAGAATAGCGAGATATGCAACATTGCGGCGGAGAGAGAGAGATTGCAGAGAGTTGGTGAGTGGACGGGAGTTAATGATACGAAAGGCCTTCCTTTCAACTTCGTCTAGGAGAGCGGTGTGAGAGGAACCTCCCCACACATGTGAACAATACTCAATAGAAGCTTATGAGGTCAACATTTAATATTTTGCTGTCACCTATATTCATCTATCATCAGTCTAGTTTCCGATATCAGTGCAAAATATTCCAGTAATGTTTGCCAGAAAAATGTTGATCATCGAATGTTGACTATAAAAGCATACCGGCTTTCAAGTGCATAAAATCGTCTTATATTAGCCAAAACCAAAGGACAAAGGCGTCATCATCCCTGCTTACCACCAAGAATAAAAGGCGTCATCATCCCTGCTTACCACCAAGAATAAAAGGCGTCATCATCCCTGCTTACCACCAAGAATAAAAGGCGTCATCATCCCTGCTTACCACCAAGAATAAAAGGCGTCATCATCCCTGCTTACCACCAAGAATAAAAGGCGTCATCATCCCTGCTTACCACCAAGAATAAAAGGCGTCATCATCCCTGCTTACCACCAAGAATAAAAGGCGTCATCATCCCTGCTTACCACCAAGAATAAAATACGTCATCATCCCTGCTTACCACCAAGAATAAAAGACGTCATCATCCCTGCTTACCACCAAGAATAAAAGGCGTCATCATCCCTGCTTACCACCAAGAATAAAAGACGTCATCATCCCTGCTTACCACCAAGAATATAAGTACAAAAGTAAAGCAGAATAAAAGTAAAGTAACATAAAACAGAAACTAAAACGGAATACTAAAGTCAACCCTTTGAAGCTCGGACGCGTTTTAGCAGTTTATTTTGGCTATCATTAGACGATTTTATGCAGCTTTGGAAGTATCTGTGTGTATTAAAAGGGTAAATACTATCTCAATCAACCCTTTGACTTCCATATACCGTTACTAATCTGAATAAAATCGTCTAATAGTAGCCAGAAACAGAACAGAAACGCGTATTGGAGCTTGAAAGGGTTAAGAAGAAATATAGTAAAATAACGTATAACAGAAGCATCCCGTTCTTAACATTAATCATCAACTACAAACCCCAATGCAATTGAATAAACTAATGAAAGCATATGGTCCTCCCGGGATTCCAACTCGGGACACCAGAAACTACAGACAGAAAGAGGCAAAGTAAGTAAAGAAGAAAAATAGTAAAACGCAAGAGAAAGATCCAAAGAGTAGAAAAAATAAAAAATAAAAATAATATACAATCCGAGTTGGAATATAACTCTAGGGGATTTTCAGAAGTTTAGGCGCTATTTTCAAGGAATGTATTTTAGTTTGACGTCTATGCTAACAAAAACACCTTCCCAGACTTCCTTCAAACAAAAACACCTTCCCAGACTTCCTTCAAACAAAAACACCTTCCCAGACTTCCTTCAAACAAAAACACCTTCCCAGACTTCCTTCAAACAAAAACACCTTCCCAGACTTCCTTCAAACAAAAACACTTCCCAGACTTCCTTCAAACAAAAACACCTTCCCAGACTTCCTTCAAACAAAAACACCTTCCCAGACTTCCTTCAAACAAAAACACCTTCCCAGACTTCCTTCAAACAAAAACACCTTCCCAGACTTCCTTCACAAAATATCTTCCCAAACTTCCTTCACAAAACATCTTCCCATACTTCCTTCACAAAAACACCTTCCTAGACTTCTTTCAAACAAAAACACCTTCCTAGACTTCTTTCAAACAAAATCACCTTCCTAGACTTCTTTCAAACAAAAACACCTTCCCAGACTTCCTTCAAACAAAAACATCTTCCCAGACTTCCTTCAAACAAAAACACCTTCCCAGACTTCCTTCAAACAAAAACATCTTCCCAGACTTCCTTCAAACAAAAACACCTTCCCAGACTTCCTTCAAACAAAAACACCTTCCCAGACTTCCTTCAAACAAAAACACCTTCCCAACTTCCTTCAAACAAAAACACCTTCCCAGACTTCCTTCAAACAAAAACACCTTCCCAGACTTCCTTCAAACAAAAACATCTTCCCAGACTTCCTTCAAACAAAAACACCTTCCCAGACTTCCTTCAAACAAAAACATCTTCCCAGACTTCCTTCAAACAAAAACACCTTCCCAGACTTCCTTCAAATAAAAACACCTTCCCAGACTTCCTTCAAACAAAAACACCTTCCCAGACTTCCTTCAAACAAAAACACCTTCCCAGACTTCCTTCAAACAAAAACACCTTCCCAGACTTCCTTCAATCAAAAACACCTTCCCAGACTTCCTTCAAACTAAACAAATATGCCCACCCAGATCCCTTTCAAGCTAAATGTGTACATTTGTCTTCGAAGTTAAAGGCTCGCTCTCGCTCGCCCAGAGAATATCGACACCTGAATGGAGTGAAGCCTCTTAGCATCGCCAAACTAATGGGGTGAAACGTCCTAAAATCGCCCAACTAATGGTGCAAAACAGGGTAGGTAAAACAAAATAATAATACAAATAAAGGCCGATTTCTTATAAGATACAGGCTCGATCGCTCGCCCAGAAAAAATCGACACCTACATGGAGTGAAGCGTCTTAGTATCGCCAAAATAATGGGGTGAAACGTCTTAGTATCGCCTAACTAATAGTGAAACGTCATAAAATCGCCAAACAAATGGAGCGAAACAGGGGGAAGCCCAAAATACCTCCTCGATAAAGAAGTAAAAATCCAAGTTGGGCTATAACTCTGAATTCCCGAAGTTTAGGCGCTAACACAAGTTCAGGCTTAGCCCAACGACACCAACATTACAAGGGATATGGGTCGTTCTCTCTCGTTACCCTTCTCTCTCATGTTTAGCCCCATTAGTTTTCAGATTTTATGAGGTTCGGCCCATTAGTTTGTCGATTTAAAGACCTTTCGCCACATTGTGTTGTCAATATTAAAACCGTGTCATTTAGGTGTTGATTTTTACCTAGCCAGCGATAATGAGCCAGTATTTGAAGAAGAACCGGCCTTCAGCCGGGATAGTTTTCTATCGAAAAATATACATATTTATTTTGAAGGAGAGTCTTGTTTTTTTTTTTTTTTTTTTTTTTTTTTTAGCTTGATAGAGGTTTAGGAGGAAAATAACAAAATATTAAACAACAATACATAGCCTATATAGAGGGCCTCGGAGTCGGACAGATCCTAAATTGAGTGGTCAATCCTGTAAATCCTTCAGTAAACTGGCTAGGGTCCGCTTGGGGGCATTCTGAGTCTGGCCACCCTCACTAAGGGGAGTAAGGCGTCCGGCAATAGATAGATAGAAAGATAGATAGCTAAATGAGCAAATATATACGCACATCCCCCCAGAAAGGAATATCAAGAAAAAAGGATATTATGTTTGGCTTACTGGGAAAATTACTTTATGGTATTACTATAGAGCTTATCATTATTACTACTACTACTACTACTACTACTACTACTACTACTACTACTACTATAAAAACTACTACTATTTCTACTAAGTATACTACTACCATAACAACTATTACTATTTCTTCTACTACTACTATTACTACTATAACAACTACTATTACTACTACGATTTCTACTATTTGTCTTTTTTGTATGATAATATTTTTTTTTTTTTTTTTTTTTAGGGGAGATATATAGAGGGTAACGCGGTCAGGAGCTTATCAAATCTTAACGAGCACTTTTATCGTCGAATTTCCTCTTTCTCTCCCTCTCTCTTTGGCTTGTATCTATTCGGCCCCATTCAGTCTGCTGTTTTAAGACGTTTACCCTCATCCAGGTGTCAATATTTTACTGGCGAGCGGTAGCGAGCCAGCATATATTTATTTTAATTTTGACAGCAAGCTAAATTTGTACATTTTTCGATAGAAAAATGTCTCCGGCGAAGCCGCATTTCTCCATACAATGCTGGCTCTCTATCCCTCGCCAGGAAGAAATCGACACCTGGATGGGGTAAAACGTCTTAAAACAGTTGGCTGAATGGGGCCGAATGGATACAAGCCAGGGAAAGAGAGAAGAGGAGAGAAAGATAAAACAAAAAGCAGGTGACCCCCCTTAACGAGCACTTTTATCGTCGAATTTCTTCGGAGGTACAAACTTGCAACCATTTTTGTCTTATTTTTTCGAGCTAGGTCTTAACCCTTTCACGCTTATGACGCAATTTTGAGCCTATTAGGGATACTTTAAAGTCTTTGTTACCATCAGGGGTATTTAGAAACCTTTAGTTTAGTTACTTCAACCTCAGCAGTTGTCTTTGAGTTAGCTATGGGCAGAAAACTAATTATGGAGAGGTAATTATAAGAGTGAGAGAACTCTTATTTCTTATTGCTAATCTGGCAACCTCTGCGTCATAAAAGCGTGAAAGAGTTAAGGTACAAATTCTAGACTCACGTTGACATTTGTAGGGTTCCTTGCATGGTTGTTTTATGTGCATGAAGGTGACAAAACTAATGGACTGAACGTCATAAAATCTGAAATCTAAAGGGGCTAAACATGAGGAAGAAGGGGTCTATAAAAACCGACTCCCCCCCCCCCCTCCCCTTAATACAAATAAAGGTTAGAACTATATAATAGTGGCATTGCTCTGGTTGGCCCTGGTTGCTGAACTATATAATAGTGGCATTGCTCTGGTTGGCCCTGGTTGCTGAACTATATAATAGTGGCATTGCTCTGGTTGGCCCTGGTTGCTGAACTATATAATAGTGGCATTGCTCTGGTTGGCCCTGGTTGCTGAACTATATAATAGTGGCATTGCTCTGGTTGGCCCTGGTTGCTGAACTATATAATAGTGGCATTGCTCTGATTGGCCCTGGTTGCTGAACTATATAATAGTGGCATTGCTCTGATTGGCCCTGGTTGCTGAACTATATAATAGTGGCATTGCTCTGGTTGGCCCTGGTTGCTGAACTATATAATAGTGGCATTGCTCTGGTTGGCCCTGGTTGCTGAACTATATAATAGTGGCATTGCTCTGGTTGGCCCTGGTTGCTGAACTATATAATAGTGGCATTGCTCTGGTTGGCCCTGGTTGCTGAACTATATAATAGTGGCATTGCTCTGGTTGGCCCTGGTTGCTGAACTATATAATAGTGGCATTGCTCTGGTTGGCCCTGGTTGCTGAACTATATAATAGTGGCATTGCTCTGGTTGGCCCTGGTTGCTGAACTATATAATAGTGGCATTGCTCTGGTTGGCCCTGGTTGCTGAACTATATAATAGTGGCATTGCTCTGGTTTGGCCCTGGTTGCTGAACTATATAATAGTGGCATTGCTCTGGTTGGCCCTGGTTGCTGAACTATATAATAGTGGCATTGCTCTGGTTGGCCCTGGTTGCTGAACTATATAATAGTGGCATTGCTCTGGTTGGCCCTGGTTGCTGAACTATATAATAGTGGCATTGCTCTGGTTGGCCCTGGTTGCTGAACTATATAATAGTGGCATTGCTCTGGTTGGCCCTGGTTGCTGAACTATATAATAGTGGCATTGCTCTGATTGGCCCTGGTTGCTGAACTATATAATAGTGGCATTGCTCTGATTGGCCCTGGTTGCTGAACTATATAATAGTGGCATTGCTCTGATTGGCCCTGGTTGCTGAACTATATAATAGTGGCATTGCTCTGGTTGGCCCTGGTTGCTGAACTATATAATAGTGGCATTGCTCTGATTGGCCCTGGTTGCTGAACTGCCCATTAAAAAGTAAAGTTAGGGTCAAATTCTTGGGTACTCTTTGCCGCAGCGCTCATCTCGTTTTCTGCCCTTTGTAGCTTCTCTCTCTCTCTCTCTCTCTCTCTGTCTCTGTCTCTCTCTCTCTCTCTCTCTCTCTCTCTCTCTCTCTGAGAGAGGGAGACAAAAGGCACAAATGCCTGTAGCGAGTGCCTCCCCAATAGATGAAAAAGTGACAGGGCCAAAATCAAGGGACGTTCGAGTCAAAATGCATGGACACACGGAGTTTAAAGCAATTTAAGTCATAGGAGGAGGGAAATACTGATTCTGGGAGAGTTCCAGAGCTCAGCTGTTGAGCAGAAGAAAGACTGAGAGTAACGTTTCACTCTTGGGTTGGAGAACTAGTTGCACAGAGTAGGGGTGGGATTGTGTTACAAGACGGGTACTACGTACCCTACGTAGAGGAGGTGGTATACACTGGGAGAGCTCTGAGGAACACTGATTATTATAGTAGTGATAGAATAGAGATATGCAACATTGCGGCGAAGAGAGAGATTGCAGAGAGTTGATGAGTGGACGGAAATTAATGATAGGCCTACAAAAGGCCTTCCTTTCTACTTTGTCTAGAAGTGCGGTGTGAAAGGATCCTCCCCACACATGTGAACAATACTCAATACAAGGACGCACTGTGCCCCTGTACAGAGCAAGAAACTGTGCAGGGGTAAAGAACCCCTTGAGGCGGTTGAGCACACCCAGCTTCTGGGAGGCTGCCTTAGCAAGACTGGTAGTATGGTCCTTCCAAGTGGGGGAGTTACTGAGTCTGGTACACTGGGGCTACTGGATATTATCCAAAATTACTACATTTGCTCCCCCCACCCCCACATCCCTTCCTCCTACCCCCTTGATGGGACGCCACCATTTTATTAATTAGTTCACGTTCCTACCTCTTGTTAGTCGAATATATATATATATATATATATTCAAACATAGATCTACATTATACAGTATCCATACATATACAGTATAGCACAACAGTAGGATTTATGTGCATACTTACTGCATACAAAAGTGTAGAATGCAAAAAAAACATAAAAAAGGTTAAATAACAAATATATAAAGTGTCAAAGAAAAAACAAACCCTCTTCACAAACTAACCTTGACTAGGACCAAGAAGAAGAGGGTAAGTATCGAGTTGAGAGCGAGAGAGCTGGGGAGAGAGGGGAGTGCCTAGGTGTTGCTCTTACGGTGTCTGGTGGAGGACTGACTGCCTTGGTTTATCCTGACCTACCTACCTACCTGCCTCCCTGACTGCCTGCGCGGACCAGGTAGAGAATAGGCTCGGTAGGGGGCACACGAATGGAAGGAAGGAAGGAAGGGAGGGAGGGAGGGAGGGAGGGAGGAAGGAAGCAAGAGAGGGAGGTAGGAAGGAAGGAAGGAGGAAAGGAGGGAGGGAGGGAAGGAAGGAAGGAAGGAAGGAAGGAAGGAAGGAAGGAAGGAAGGAAGGAAGGAAGGAAGGAAGGAAGGAAGGGAGGAAGTAAGGAAGGAAGGAGGGACTATAAGGAAGGAAGGAAGGAAGCAAGGAAGCAAGGAAGCAAGAAAGAAAGAAAGAAAGAAAGAAAGAAAGAAAGAAAGAAAGAAGGAAGGAAGGAAGGAAGGAAGGAAGGAAGGAAAGGAAAGGAAGGAACGAAGGATGGATGGATAGATGGATGGAAGGCAGGAATTGAGAGAAGAGTTTAAAATAGAACAGAATTGCCATACAAATTCTATTAATGGCCTACCCTGACCTACCCGCGCACTCTAGCTACAGAATAGGCTCGGTAGGGGCACACGGAAAAATAGAAATAGGAAAAAAGAAAGCAGGAAGGAAGGAAGGAAGGAAGGAAGGAGGGAGGATGGAAGGAAGGAAGAATTGAAAGGTGGAAGGATGGCTATACAGTATATAATGAAGGAAATGAAAGAAGAAAATGCAATTAAAACACATAATGAAATTTGTCGAACTAATTTATCTGCCTAGACAGGAAGGATGGAAGGAAATGAAGGAAGGGAGGGAGTTAGGGAGGAAGGAAGGTAGGTAGTATGTAAGTAAGTAGCCTAAGTAAGTGAGGAAGGAAGGAAAGAAGGAAGGTACGGAGGGAGGAAGGAAGGAATGGAGGGAGGGAGGGAGGGAGGGAGGGAGGAAGGAAGGAAAAGGATGAGGGTGGGAGGTAGGAAGGAACGAAGGAAGGAAGAGAGAGAGGGAGGAAGAGAGAGAGAGAGAGGGAGGAGAGATGATAGGTAAAGGAAAAAATAAAGAATGGAGCATGAAAGATGGGAAAGAAGATGAGAGAGAGAGAGAGAGAGAGAGAGAGAGAGAGGCAGGAATTCTAGCCCACATAAAAGACGGAATATTGTTTTGTCGAATTCTGACGATCAAACTATTTCGATGATTACAGTCATGGGTCAGTGATTGTGTACGTACATGGTTGGTTACGTACATACAATATATACGTACATGTATACATATATACTGTACACACATACATACATACATATACACCATCATACATTACAGTCATGGGTCAATGATTGTGTACGTACATGGTTGGCTACGTACATAGACTATATACAGGGTACGTACACATACATACAGACATACATATTGTACATAGTTACATACATACATACATATATACATACATTACAGTAATGGGTCAGTGGTTGTGTGGGTACATGGTTGGTTACGTACATACAATATATACAGTACGTACATACATATAATATACTGTACACACATACATACATATACACCATCACACATTACAGTCATGGGTCAATGATTGTGTACGTAAATGGTTGGTTATATACGTACACATATACTGTATATACGTACATATATACCGTACATACATACATTACAGACATAGGCCAATGGTTGTGTGCGTATATGGTTGGTTACACACGTACAGTACATACGTACACACATATATACACACTTACATACAGTACATGGGCCAATGATTGTGTATGGTTGTGTACGTTCTTGGTTGGTTACGCACATACAGCATATACGTACACACATATATACGTACACACATATATACATACTATACATACATAGTTGGTTACACAAATACTCTATGTATATGTACAGTTGGCCACATAAATTCTGTTCCTCATCGTGATCTTATCTATGAAAGTAAAATTAGTATGAATTGCGAGTGTGGGTTCCTTTTAATTATCAGTTGACTAACCAGATGAGTTAAGCCGGTATCACACGAGCGCTTTTTCCCTCAACATTTATCCTCAACACTGGTCTGGCAGCTTATGAGGTCAACATTCAATATATTTTTGTCACCTACATTCATCTACCATCAGTCTAGCTTCCAATACCAGTGCAAAATAATCCAGAAATGTTGCCAGAAAAATGTTGACCACCGAATGTTGACTATAAAAGCTCTCGTGTGATACCGGCTTTAACCACTGCATAAGAAACTACACTGGTAATGCAATCATGGGCATTATATTTCCCTGTATAAGATCACAGAGAGGAACAGAACTGATGTGGCCAACTGTACATAAATAAATACGAACATCATATACATTATACCTACATAAACATGTATGTATGTATGTATGTATGTATGTATGTATGTATGTATTTGTATATGTGCGAATGTGTGTGTGGGGGGGGGTGGGGGGGTGTATGTGTCGAATATTGCATAAACATATCTATGGTTCCATGTCACCTCAACCGGACCAGTAGCTCTCAACCAGTGCCACATTAACCCAGACCAACCAAACCAGTGCCAAAATATAGTACTAACCTAACCTAACCTAACCTTGATTTGGTACTGGTTGAAATGGTCTACTGGTTGAGTGAACACCCATATCTATAATAGAAGGACCGATGTTGTTGAGAGGGTTAATGGTCTACTGGTTGAGTGAACACCCATATCTATAATAGAAGGACCGATGTTGTTGAGAGGGTTAATGGTCTACTGGTTGAGTGAACACCCATATCTATAATAGAAGGACCGATGTTGTTGAGAAGGTTTATATATCTTTATTAAGATGGTATTTACCCCACTGAGTCCTACAGGTATAGAAAATCGTCTAATGGTAACCAGAATCGTTTAATGGTAACCAGAATCGTCTAATGGTAACCAGAATCGTCTAATGGTAACCAGAATCGTCTAATGGTAACCAGAATCGTTTAATGGTAACCAGAATCGTCTAATGGTAACCAGAATCGTTTAATGGTAACCAGAATCGTCTAATGGTAACCAGAATCGTCTAATGGTAACCAGAATCGTCTAATGGTAACCAGAATCGTTTAATGGTAACCAGAATCGTCTAATGGTAACCAGAATCGTTTAATGGTAACCAGAATCGTCTAATGGTAACCAGAATCGTTTAATGGTAACCAGAATCGTTTAATGGTAACCAGAATCGTTTAATGGTAACCAGAATCGTCTAATGGTAACCAGAATCGTCTAATGGTAACCAGAATCGTTTAATGGTAACCAGAATCGTTTAATGGTAACCAGAATCGTCTAATGGTAACCAGAATCGTCTAATGGTAACCAGAATCGTCTAATGGTAACCAGAATCGTTTAATGGTAACCAGAATCGTCTAATGGTAACCAGAATCGTCTAATGGTAACCAGAATCGTCTAATGGTAACCAGAATCGTTTAATGGTAACCAGAATCGTCTAATGGTAACCAGAATCGTCTAATGCTAACCAGAATCGTCTAATGCTAACCAGAATCGTCTAATGCTAACCAGAATCGTCTAATGCTAACCAGAATCGTCTAATGCTAGCCAGAATCGTCTAATGCTAACCAGAATCGTCTAATGGTAACCAGAATCGTTTAATGGTAACCAGAATCGTCTAATGGTAACCAGAATCGTCTAATGGTAACCAGAATCGTCTAATGGTAACCAGAATCGTCTAATGGTAACCAGAATCGTTTAATGGTAACCAGAATCGTCTAATGGTAACCAGAATCGTTTAATGGTAACCAGAATCGTCTAATGGTAACCAGAATCGTCTAATGGTAACCAGAATCGTCTAATGGTAACCAGAATCGTCTAATGGTAACCAGAATCGTTTAATGGTAACCAGAATCGTCTAATGGTAACCAGAATCGTCTAATGGTAACCAGAATCGTCTAATGGTAACCAGAATCGTTTAATGGTAACCAGAATCGTTTAATGGTAACCAGAATCGTCTAATGGTAACCAGAATCGTTTAATGGTAACCAGAATCGTTTAATGGTAACCAGAATCGTCTAATGGTAACCAGAATCGTCTAATGGTAACCAGAATCGTTTAATGGTAACCAGAATCGTCTAATGGTAACCAGAATCGTTTAATGGTAACCAGAATCGTCTAATGGTAACCAGAATCGTCTAATGGTAACCAGAATCGTACTCAAATTACGATATCGTGCGTTAGCGATTCATTAAGGGGAGGTATTTAGTTTGTTCCCTACTTTTTCATCAAGCTTAAAATTACACCCCCTAGACCCCCTTTCAAGATAAATGTGTACATTTTTCGGTAGAAAAATTTCCCGGCCGGAGGCCGGTTGCTCTTAAATTACAGGCTCGCTATCGCTCGCCAGAAAAAAATCGACACCTTAACGGCACGAAAGGTCTTAAAATTGACAGAAATGGGGCAAAATGTCTTAAAATATCCAAGCTACTAGGGCGAAGGTCTTAAAATCTCAAAAGCAATGGGGCTAAACATGAAGGAGAAAGGGGTCCAGAAAAAATCCCTCAAGTGGAAATCTCCCCTTAACAACATAATAACCCAACATAAACCCAACAATGTAGAAACTCGCTGTTATTGCACAAGATTGGCTTTAAAAAAATTGATGTTTTTTTGGGGGCTATTGATAACGTGGAAATTCCGTAGCTGGCGTAGTGAGCTCTCTCTCTCTCTCTCTCTCTCTCTCTCTCTCTCTCTCTCTCTCTCTCTACTAACTTCCTAATCCCACCACGGACATTAGTTCCAGGGCAGTAGTTCCCTTTCCAATGTTCCCTTACCCACTCTAAACCACTGTTTGGACACTTGATTCTCAGTGATTTGGAGGACAAGCAGCCTAGAAGGGTCACTAGACCCGCTGTTGCTTGATTTCCTTTGTACTCCTTTGTACTCTCTCTCTCTCTCTCTCTCTCTCTCTCTCTCTCTCTCTCTCTCTCTCTCTCTCTCTCTCTCTCTATCTATCTATCATCTATCTTGTTCGCTGTGTCTGGTACTATCTCTCTCTCTCTCTCTCTCTCTCTCTCCATTAAAGAAAAACAAGACTTTAATTCCGACTCAACGCGAAATTATCATGCCCCGAGCAAACGAAAAAAAAAAAAAAAAAAATTGTTTTACTAACTAGGGCCTAATGGGCGGGAAAGCTATGTTATTAGTATTATCATTATTATTATTATTATTAGTAGTAGTAGTAGTAGTAGTAGTAGTAGTAGTAGGAAAAAAAATAAAAAAAAATCAAAAAATCAAAAAAATAGTAGTAGTAGTAGTAGTAGTAGTAGTAGGTAGTAGTAGTAATAGTAGTAGTACCATTAGACCTTGAACCCTTCTTGTTCAGGTCACTAACCTTTCAAGTAGGTGGTGACCTCGAAGTAGAAACCAAATATAGATAGCGATAACACACGAGTTTATCATACAGTAAAATTACGAGTTAATATCTCACCGACTTATCTATACGTGTGTGTGGTTTAAGGGGAGATCTCCACTTGAGGGATTTTTTCCTTGACCCCTTTCTCCTTCATGTTTAGCCTCATTGCTTTTGATATTATAAAATGTTTGCCCCATTAGTTTAGCGATTTTAAGAACTTTCACCCCATATTAAGACCTTTCGTGCAATTCAGGTGTCGATTTTATCCTGACGAGCGATAGCGAGCCTGTAATTTAGGAGGAACCGGCCTTCGGCCGGGAAATTTTTCTACCGAAAAATTTACAAATTTATCTTGAAAGGGACTCAAGGGGGTGTAATTTTAAGCTTGATGGAGGTCTAGGGAACAAACTAAATACCTCCCCTTAAGTGGCGATGGCTCACTTTTTGATCGATTGTTTTCATTCATTTATTGTATTTTATTATGTTTTTTATTATTTATTATTATTATTATTATTATTATTATTATTATTATTATTATTATTATTATTATTATGTTCCCTAGACCTTCATCAAAATTAGAACACAAACACAGGATCCCCTTTCAAGATGAAATTGTACATTTTTCGATAGACAAATTTCCCCGGCTTCTCTTAAAATTACAGGCTCGCTTTCGCTCGCCCAGGAAAAAATCGACACCTAAATGGCGCTAAAGCTCTTAAAATTGACAACGAAATGGGGCGAAAGGTGTTAAAATCGCCAAACTAATGGGCCGAACGTCTTAAAATCTCAAAACCAATGGGGCTAAACACGAGGGAGAAGGGGGCCAGAAAAACCAGCCCATATTCCCCCTGATATTAATAGTGGATCGACTTGTCAATACGTGTGTGTGTGAATTAAGAATAAGTGGAGAGATAATTGTTAGTGTTTTGTGAAGATTTATTCTGATAATTGGAAAGCGATTATCAGAGAGAGAATGTGTGTGTGAGAGTGAGATAGAGTGTGGGTGTATGTTACTCAGTTACTCAGTTACTTGTTCGTCAAGGGGAATCCACGCAATGCGAGCTAAGCTCATTATTATCGCGCCTCCTTAACTGGGAATGTATTGCGTGAAATGCATGTTAAGTGTTTTATGTACTGTTGGAATGGCTGTGGATGTGTGTGTAGTCTGTATTTTAGCCAATTGGCGACATCGGAAACGAAGGCTTAGGGTGGATCTGTATGGTACCATTCTCACTATAGACGGTACCGTCTCGCCCGAAGGCTTAGGTAGCCATCAGCTTAGGTGAACCATATGATACCCATCTCGCCTTGTACCATTTTTGCCAACCCCAGATGGGACGTCACAACGTCGTCCACTTATTCCAGGTACCTATTTACAGCTAGGTGAACTGAGGCTAACACATGAAAGGAGACAAGCCCAATGTGTGTGTATGTGTGTGTGGGTATGTGTATGTGTGTGTATGTGTGTGTGTGTGTGTGTGTGTGTGTATTAAGATGAAGTGGAGAGATAATTGTTAGTGTTTTGTGAAGATTTTTCACTGTTAATTGGGAAGCGATTATCAGAGAGAATGTGTGTGTGTGTGAGAGAGAGAGATGGTGTATATAAGTATGTACGATAGCCTACTGTGTGTGTGTGTGTGTGTGTGTGTGTGTGTGTGTGTGTGTGTGTGTGTGTGTGTGTGAGTTTTAGAAGACCTTCGGTGAGGAAATTACAATAACGAAATCAATGTCATTTCTGCTGCAGGTAGAAAGATAGGAAGATAGATAAATAGATAGATATATAGATAGATAGATATACGGTATACATAATATGCATGTAGTGTATATATTATATAAACTACATGCATCCATACAGAGAGAGAGAGAGAGAGAGAGAGAGAGAGAGAGAGAGAGAGAGAGAGAGAGAGAGAGAGAGAGAGAGAGAGCGAGAGAGAGAGAGAGAGAGAGAGAGAGAGAGAGAGCGAGAGAGAGAGAGAGAGAGAGAGAGAGAGAGAGAGAGAGAGAGAGAGAGAGAGAGAGAGAGATTTAGAGAGAGAAAGCGAGAGATACCCCTAATACTAACCCCTTTTTAGACTATGGTGTTGAAGTACAAATACGTGACCTATCTATAATCATATGTCCACTACCACCACCCCCTTACTCTCAAGCTCACACATCCAACACCACTATACCACTCTTACACACACCCACACACCCTCCATCACCACCCTCACACACACACCCTCACTACCATCACCACCACTACCACCACCACCACCCCCTTACTCTCAAGCTCACACATCCAACACCACTATACCACTCTTACACACACCCTCCATCACCACCCTCACACACACACCCTCACTACCATCACCACCACCCCCACCACTACCACTACCACCACCACCACCACACCCTTACTCTCAATCTCTCACATCCAACACCACTATACCACTCTTACACACACCCTCCATCACCACCCTCACACACACACACCCTCACTACCATCACCACCACCAGTACCACCACCACCAACACACCCTTACTCTCAATGTCTCACATCCAACACCACTACCACTCTTACACACACCCACACACCCTCCATCACCACCCTCATACACTACCATCACCACCACCCCCACCACTACCACCAACACACCCTTACTCTCAATCTCTCACATCCATCCCCACTACCACTCTTACACACCCACACACCCTCACTACCACCAACACCATCACACACACTCACTCTCACATCACACCCACCACCCTTACACACACACACCACCCTCACACCCACCCACCCACCAACACCACCACCACCACCACCCTCACACTATGACCATTATCACCATCACCACCACCACCATCACCACACTCCTACCTTCAGACTAGACACTTCAGTAATTAGAAACTGGACTTTGTTTACATTTTGTCTCTTCTTAATGGGAAACTGTAAAAACTGAAGGGCATGACAAAAGTACATAAAATCATTGGGTATATGGATAGTGATTTACCTTTGTATCCTTGTATAGGGTGAGTTTACTACCACAAATACAACATTAAATGGCTAGAGTATTATGGACACTTGAATTAACCCTTTTCATACCCATATATATATTTATTTTTATTTTGTATGTGGATGAGGGAGACAAAAGGCAGAACTGCCTGTAACAAGTGCCTCTCCCAGTTGAAAGAGTGACAGGGCCAAAATCAAGGAACGTTCGAGCCAAAATGCCTGGACATACGGAGTTTGAAGCAATTTAAATCATAGGATGAGGGGAAGATGGATTCAGGGAGAGTTCCAGAGCTCAGCTGTTGAATAGAAGGTTTGAGAATATCGTTTCACTCTTGGATTGGAGAGTTGCACAGAGTAGGGATGGGATTGTGTTGCAAGACGGGTGCTATGTACTCTACGTAGAGGAGGTGGTATACGTACACTGAAAGAGCTCTGAGAATCATTGTAATAGCGATACAACATTGCGGCGAAGAGAGAGAGAGACTGCAAAGAATCGGTGAAGGATAGAAGTTTATTTGGTGTCTGGCAACAAGCGGAGCAGCTCGGTACAGTCGGCCAAATTAGTGATGTCTCGGTAACAAGTATATTTTGATCAATAATTGGTATCAGCAGTATCTAAAGATGATTTTTACATTTCGAGTGAGATGCACAAACATGTTCCTACAGTTACCCACCCTATGCAACATCCGACAGACATTAATACAGTACAGAGCGAGCCAAACATAATGACAGTTGAAACATGAGTTATTAGTGCTACCGTACTACCAAAGTCAGCCGGAAACACTGAAACGTACCGGGACATCGACTGCACAGTAAACGATTATATTACATGTAATGTACAAAGACGTCAACCGCAGCGAAAGGGTTAAATTGTGGCCAAGGTTTCTGTTGACCTAATTCAAAAGCTTGTATTTACTCAATGACATCATCCAAGATCAACAAATATAAGGTACCGGTATAATAATTAAAAACAAAATATAAAACTTGAAAAATAAACAAACCTAAACAGGACTCGCACAATATAAAAACAAAAGAACTTATCAAAATCATCATGAAGAAATAACGCATTGAAGATTTACCAAAACAACACCATGAAATTAATAAGAATATAATATAACTAATAATAATGAAGAAGAAGAAATAAAATAATACATAGTTGTCCGCTCCCTACACGGTAAAGGGGAGAAACTATTGACCCCCATAACAATAGGCCCAAGTTCTCTCCACCTAATCTTTACACAAAGGTCAGCAAAAATAGTGGAAGGTATTGTTCTAACTCGGGTGTAGCCATTAATATAGGGCAGTCTTAAGTTAAAATGGGCCATAGACTTAAAGGGAGATAGCCTATTTAGGGTGGCATTCTTAAGGAGAGATGGGCCGGGTTTTTTTTGGTCTATAATTAATTCGTGTATTCCTTTATTTCTTAGTTTCCTCCCTAGACCTCCATCAACCTGTTAAAACCACTCCCTGGACCCCCCCCCCCCCTTCAAGATAAATGTCTTTCGGTAGAAAAAAAATCCCGGCTGAGGCCGATTCCTCATAAATTACAGGATCGCTATCGCTCGCCAGGAATACATCGACACCTTAATGGCACGAAAGGTCTTAAAATCGCTAAACTTAGCCAGCAAACAAGTATTTGTGTGAATTAACACAAAATAATAACATAATATGTAGGTATGCAAGTATATACAGAGGCACATACTCCATAGCTGAGGGTGGCCGACTCGAGACAGAGCCCGAACAGGTACAACACAACATAACACAACAAAACACAAACTCACATACATCTAGGTCGCCAAGGATAAGATATAATATATATATATATATATATATATATATATATATATATATATATATATATATATATATATATATATATATATATATAAATAAAACCCCATAATATATTTGTCATCATTATACAATATATCGGTACAGAATGTCAGTTATTAAAGTAGAATTGAAGTTTTATCATTAAGAGTGAGTCCGTTTGGTCAGACGATAAGGGCTATCGGAATGTTGCTGGGTATACCTGATTAGATACTGTGTGTGTGTGTGTGTGTGTGAGAGAGAGAGAGAGAGTGTGTGTGTGTGGAGGTGTGTAGTGTGTGAGGTGTGTATGAGAGAGAGAGAGAGAGAGAGAGAGAGAGAGAGAGCGTAAATACCGGTATGTGTGTGAAATTGTGTGTACTATTTTGCATAATTGTGTGTGTATGTATATGAATGTAAGTACCGATACCTGTACAACATAATATAACCTACGTGTACATCCATGTATGTATTTAAATGCGTAAGTACGGTACCTTGCGTACAAGTAAATATAGGCCCTGTACGGTTGCCATTAAACAAACCTGGTACCGGTACATACGCTGAAGAAAGCTGGTCGAGTTTAAATACGATAACAGATTCATTAACCCCTTCTGTACCGGCGACGTCTTCTTAATTTTATTCTTGCTATATGTAGACTATTTTGTGCAGTTAATGAAGGATCTGAGGTAGTAAAAGGGGTTAAGTGAGATAGTTCGAAGCCTGTTGATTGCTGGAGGCCCTTTTTTAAACTAATAAAATCGTCTAATAGTAGCCAGAATAAAGTTAAAAGGACGTGACCGGTACAGAATGGGTAACTCTGTATAGGACAAGTGACCAAATTTGATCATGCGAGAGATCAACAAAATTTGGACCTATCTCAATTTACACTCTCTCAAAACACTCCAGCCCCACAAAAGGTTGAGGAAAAAAAACTAAGCACAAATGTTCTCTAAAACCATCATTATTACAAAAGGTTGAACTCATCTCACCTTGAAACTATATATATATATATATATACCGGTATATACTTAATAATATATACGTGGAAAATCGCAGAGGGTTTTGTACCAAATCTACATACACCAATAGCAATGAAATTCAATGATAGGAGAGGCTGGGAATGCGAGATCCCCAAGATGATAAATCGGGGGGCTATGGGCTCTCTGCGAGAGGGCTGGTTATCACATAGAGGAGCACGTCTCTTCAACAAACTCCCGCGGCGAGTGAGACATGAGAGGTGTCTTGTTAGACAGCTTCAAGAGAGCTCTCGATGTCGAACTACAACAAGTGCCAAACGAGCCCATCTTCACAAGGGTGCGCTCCACCTCTTCGAATAGTCTGCTGCACCAATTCTCAAACAACAACGAAGGGTGGTGCGCTCTTCGTTGCCACTAGCAAGAGTGGCGAACTCCACATAGGTAGGTATATATATATATATATATATATATATATATATATATATATATATATATATATATATATATATATATATATATACCGGTATATGAGAATATTATGCCCTGCCACTCATTCCCACATCTTGTCTCAGGTTTATGTCTTGGTGACTACCGAAATCATTATTTACAATAGTTGTGCAGATATTATATACGGTACTGTCTTCGTAGCGCAATGGATAAATGCACTGAATTTCGGTGTGAGCATCCTAGGTTCGAATCCTTGGACTGCCACATGTATTTGTTGATTTCATTAATTGAGTTTAGGAGTAAAGTCGGTTGGTGGGGGTAACATAATAATACAATACATACATCATATATAATGTAAACATGTGTATGTGTATATGTATGCGTGTAGCCTGTGTGTGAATGTATATGTGTATGCATATATGTATTATACTGTATTTATGTACGGTATTCGTATATGTATGTAGGGTACATGTCAACAAGAGTATATATAAACAAATGATTAGCCTACACGTGTGTGTACCCGTAGACAAAAAAATACATAACTCACATACCGGGTAAGATAAAGTATTTGTTTATATAGATGATTCATAGATACCAACAGCATCACAGAGAGAGAGAGAGAGAGAGAGAGAGAGAGAGAGAGAGAGAGAGAGAGAGAGAGAGAGAGAGATAACGTACTCTTGGATAAAGAATGCATGAATCACAGGAGATAAAGTATTTGTTAATAATTATATATAGATGATTCACAGATAGCAACAGTATCATAGACAGAGAGAGAGAGATGAGTGTGTGTGTGTAAACAAATGATTACACGTGTACCTGAAGTATTTAGTGATATAGGTGATTCATTGATAGCAACAGCGTCAGAGAGAAAGAGAGAGCGCGTTTTAACTCTCTCGATCAGATGACGCCAATCTTTGCAACCTCGTGACGATTTTATTAAACTTTAAAAAAAGGACCTATCATACCCAGTACATTAAAAACTAATTGAGCTAGTTATTACTCAGGATTCCAAGAGATCCTTCGTAAGCTGAATAAAATCATCTGCTGTTACCCAGAATACAATTATAACTAAAGGGCATTCAATAGAGCGCCTACCTCCGTCTACGCTGGCGGAGATATGTGCTCTATCATCACCTAAATGGAATAACTTCTTCCTTGGCGCATATCCATCCTATCGGCCCACCAAATTTCGTGAAAATCGGTTCATAACTTTTTGAGATATTTTTTTTTTTACAATCATATAAACAGACAGACGGAGGCAAAATTATAACCTCCAATTTCGTCGGCAGAGATAATTACGCAACCTAATCCTAAAATCTTCTTCTAAGTATAGCTAAAATACAAGTAAAAAGAAGTTGCCGGTACAGAAAGAGTTAATAAACTGATACAAGCTGATAAAGTCACAAGTAAACATTGGATTACAATACAAACATAACCATTCTGATAGAGATGTCAAATATTATAAAGTCAATATTAAGAAATCAATATCACCAATCAATATTGGCAATGAGTCAAAATGTGGATTGTGTTGTACAGTCGCGCTAACAAGTGATGTCTGGGCAGTCGGTACCATGTATGTTTTGATCAATAATTGGTATCAGCAATATCTAAGCTTCATTTCTTCATATAGAGTGAAATATACAAACATGTTCCTACACTTACCCACCCTATTCAACATCTGACAGACATTAATACAGTACAGAGCAAGCCAAACGTAATGACAGCTGGGACATGACCTATTAGCGCCACCGTATTATAAACTAGGGTTTCACAATGCAAGTTACGCTGCTACAGGGAGTTATAGCCTAGCATTGCGCAGTTTATTTGGTCAGAAGAGTGAGGATCATGCATGGAGATAGGCCTAGTATTATTATGCCATGGGTTCAAGTCCAAGTAGTGTTTTTGAGTTATTTTTCCCTCATCCATCAACGTACGGTCGCGCTAATAAGTCATGTCCCAGCTGACATTACGTTTGGCTTGCTCTGTGCTGTATTAATGTCTGTCAGATGTTGAATAGTGTGGGTAAGTATAGGAACATGTTGGTATAACTCACTCAAAAAGAAGAAATCATGAGTAAATATTGCTGATACCAATTATTGATCAAATTATATTTGTTGCCGAGACATCACTTATTAGCGCGACTAGGCCTATACATTCTATAAAATTCAAGGGGTAAAATATAAAATTTTCGCGGCGATATTCGCACGGTCTCGGTAGTGTCTAATTTAGGCTAATAGGGTTTTTTTCCTGACATTAGGCTACGCCGCTATCCCACGGTCAGTTGGTTCCCTGCTGGCAATATATAGGCCTATATTGATGACAATAAGTCGGGGGGGAGCCCTCAACCCCGGACTGTCACGACCGTAACGGTCGTGACCCAGAGCGTGTGAATCGCCGCGAAAAGGTTCCTACCATCAAAGTTACAAAAAAGGTAAACAAAACTACAAAATGACTAGTAGGCAATTTACAATAAACATACAATCTTACCAAGCTGGATTAAGCCACCGCGGTGAGGTAGAGAGGCTCTCATCGTCCTCTTGGGAATAGGCTGGTCCATATTAGGCTGATGATCATGGAAGTTAGCCTTTTCTAAAACACTATCCAGGCTACCAACAGACTATTTAAGGCAGTTTAGGAAGGACGTGTGGGAGTCAGAGGGTTAACTGAAATACCAAGCACCTCTCTAACTCCCAAAGGCCCTTCCTAAGCTGCAGAAAATCGTCTAAAGATAGCCAGAAACGCACAAAAACGCGGTCAAAAGGAGCGGGCAGTGACGTCAATATGGATGTCCGCCCGCGCGAAGATGTTTTGACAAGTGCAGGGTTGCCAACCTAACGTAACAAAGAGGCTGCTAAATGTATCGCTCAAATGTTGCTAAAATCTCGCTTAGGGGGACTGGTTATTTTGGGGGGTCTATTTATTTATATATATACTGTGTGTATATATATATAAAATAAATATAGGAAAAGTGGGGATTAGATAGATAGATATTTTCAAGTTTCCTCCCTAGACTTTAAAACACATCCATTAGATCCCCCTTCGAGATTAATTTGTAGCCTACATTTTTCGGTGGAAAAATGTCATGGCCGAAGGCCAGTTCCTTCACAATGACAGGCTCGCTATCGCTCGCTAGGAAAAAATCGACACCTAAAGGGCATGACAGGTCTTAATATAGATGATGAAATGGGGCGAAAGGTCTGAAAATAGACAAACTAATGGGGAAAAGGGCTTAAAATCTCAAACTAATGGGGTAAGCATGAGGAAGAAAGGGGACCAGAAAAACGGCCCATCTCCCCTTAATACTATACAATCCTGCAAATAATAACTATAGGCCCAAGGCCCCTTTAGTACCGAATTGTACTCCTTGTCATTACAATCTGGATATCATTAGATGATTTTATCCAGCTTAGGGAAGACGTGTAGCAATTAAAAAGGCATCAAACTATTTAGATTATCCATTTTAAAGACCACGGTTATTAGACGATGATATCCAGCTTAGGGAGGACGTATAGCAATATAAAAGGTTTCAAACTATCTCGATTATCCATTTTAAAGACCACGGTTTCATCCTAAGCTGCATAAAATCGTTTGAATATACCTGGAATAATCTTAATTTATCAATTTCACTCCCAACACCTAACACCTAACACCTCCCAATGTAATTAATGAAAGCATGTGCTCCTCCCGGGATTCGAACCTGGGATACCACATAATCATATGGTACAAATCTTAAACACGCTAACCATTACACCATCAAGACAGTTAAAGGTTATAAGTACATGAATACGATTTTATATCCATTTATCGAATACTGGATATCAATTTATAACACAAAATATATCCTCTGTAATGAAGGCATTAACTCCTACTATACCGATGATGTCCTTGTCATATTATATTCTGGCAACTGTTAGATGATTTTTTTTAGCTTAGGAAGGACCTCTAACCCTTAAAAGGCTACAAACTATCTCAGGCTAATAATTTTAACTACCATATATCCTTCCAACGCTGAATAAAATTGTCCAATAGTTGCCAGAATATATTGAAAAGGACGTCGCCGGTAGGCCTACAGAGTGGGTTAACCCCTTCTGTACCGGTGACGTCCCTTTAAGTTTATGCTGGCTACTATTAGACCATTTATTTCAGTTTAAAAGGACCTCCAGCAATGAACAGGCTTCGAACTATCTCACTTCACCCTTCTTACTACCTCAGATTCTGCCTAAACTGCACAACATCGCCTAAATATAGCAAGAACTAAATTAAAGACGTCGCTGGTACAGAAGGGGTTAATCCCTAAGATTCACTTGACCTGTCCTGACCTATTATCCAAGTTACCACAATTTACTACCCCAGATATGGGACATCACAAAATGTCCACATACTCCAGTTTCCCTTTTACTAGACACATATCCCATAGCTCGAGGTGGCTGACTCGAGACAGAGCCCGAACAGAAACAACATATAAAGTTCCAATTCTTATATGGTTCTGGACCACTTTCACGTTCCTTGGCCCCTTTCTCTGTATCGTCTATCAGGTAAATTTTACAAGGGGAGGAGGATTCCTAGCCTCCCGCCCCCCGAAGTAGAAAATTAGTATAGGAAAAGAGAGAGACAGAAACAGCTAAGGTGCATATAGAGGATGCCAAACCTAACTCTGGACAGGACCAGCCCTCATCACCCACGGCCATTTATTAATTATACGTAGGCCAGAAATCTTAACCCCAAACCTCTATAACTCAAAAGAGGCTAGAGCAAATAGGTTGTAAATATCCACACCTATTCCCTGACTGACTCTTCCCAAATGGTAAATATATTATCTGGATTACTCTAGTGACCTAGTCCTTATTTAATTATAGAGGTTAGTGGTCAAGATTTCCAGCCTAATTATACTGAATAGACTATAGTCTATTAATTATAGGTAGGCCAAAAATACGACCACATAATCTCTATAACTCATAAACGACTAGAGTAATCCAGCCATTATTTTTTACCATTTGGGAAGAGTCAGCCAAGCAGGCCGCAATGGCCCCCCTTGTGTATAATGTGTGAAATGCATGTTGAATGTTACTGTACTGTTGGATTGGCTGTGGTTGTGAATGTTGTCTGTAACCAGTGTAATCAGTTCACCCATGCTTATCAGGTGCAAAAATTCACACTGTAAATATGACACTGGTCTACTGCACCCCTGATGTCTGACATTGCATAGAAGGGTTGGGAGGCCATGGGGATGAATATCCAAAGCCATTCAACCAACGAGGAATGCAGTAGCCTCTGCGTAACAGACTATAAGGACCTCAATCAATCTTTCCTTCATATTATGACTTAGATTGCTTTAAACTTTGTATGTCCAGGCATTTTGACCCCAACGTCCCTTGTATTTGGCTTACAGCTGTCACTCTTTTAGCTTTGAGGGAGACACTCGTCCCCCCCCCCCCTCAAAAAAAAAAAAAAAAGGCTAGATATCTCACGCTGGTGAGCCACAAGCTCCAAATATCAAAGCCACGGAGATGAACGAGGCGTTCATCTCCGTGGCTTTGATATTTGGAGCTTGTGGCTCACCCCATTCTATGAATTCTAAGGCAACCCACAGTCTTTACATTATTCAGACATTCCAACCTTTACATTAATCAGAATAAATTACTTACAAGTAGCTTGGGTAATTTTATTATATGTAATTTTATTTTATTCTATGTAATTTTATTCTATGCTATGCAGAATATGTTTCGCTACACAAAATAAACTATTTGTATCTCTAGCAATAAAGCTGCTAACACTGGCACCGCTGAAATAGGCCCTCGGGAATTTTAGCCCATCTCAAGAGAAATAGTCATCGCTCAATATTTACATACAACACATCATGACTGCTTTAGGCACATTTAAATATTCAAGTAATTATATAAATCAATTTTATCCATACAATTGCTTATGAATAAGGATAAACTTTAGTAAATAATTTATAATAATAATAATCGAAATACACTAAAATCTGGCTACTTTAGCGTCATAGCATTAAATATATACCTAATAGACATACTTTTAGATAGAAAATACCATACTAATAATATATATCAAGAAAATTATGAAAAACGATAAAATCCCAAAATCGAGACCCCCCAACCCCCCAACAACAACACAAACAAGACATTTTCGGAAATCTTCGCCCAGTTCCCCGAATTTCGACCCAATTTTTCGACTTTCCCGACCCCCCAGAGATAAATTTACCACCCTGGGGCCAAGATAAGAGACGGCATGATACTACAAGTGCCTCAAACCCCGAAAAAATGGTGGAGATGAGATAGAAAATCGGTGAGATAAAGACTAATGATTGCTGTGGGATTCATTCGTCCTCACTGAAATTTTGGCAGCTTGGATAAATATTTTGGGTTTTGCGGGTTTTTTGGGAGGATGTTGCGTTTGTTTGTGCATCTGGACGTGAGATAAGGACGCCATGGTCATAATTAATGTTGGAATAATGACGGGGGTGTGGTAAAGAACGAAAAGAAAGGTAATTATCCAATAGCCTAGGCCTAGGCTAATTAGCCTAGGTGCAGTGTGCTGCAGTACTTTTAATATAGGATTAGGCTAGTAGCACACAACACTGATTACATTAGTTTGGCACGTCGCTGTAATTACATGGCTGACTATGCCTAGGCCTATTCAGTTCACTGGGGGTGTAGGCGGCAGCTCCCCCAAAATACTAGGTTAGCCTAGCCTAGCCTAGCCTAGCCTAGCCTAGCCTAGCTAGGTTGGGTACCGGTACTTAAAATTAAGTTTGTTAGACTTTAAAAGATAGCCTAGATATTAGGCCTAGATAGCCTAGATATAAGATTTAAGCCTAGGTCTAGGCTAAACCTCAATTTTGCAAAATTAATTGTCAAATTGGAAAATAGCCTAAGCTATTACTTTATTAGGCTTAGGCTAGATTGTCGCTGAAGGCCGAACTTCTAATCAGCGCACTACTAGGCCTAGGGTAAAACGCCTATAAAGGTACCGTCGGTCAATTAAAGTACCGATTTTCATTTGCACATTACGCATGTAAAGATCTTATGTATATAACTTTCATTGGTATATTCATAAAGAGCACACTCTAAGCTATTCATAAGTCACTTAAAACACTAAAATCGGCTTACGGTAGCCATGTAATAAAATGGTGAACCTTTGTGAAAGTGGCGCAAAACGGCGAATTTATTGGTGGATGGAGGATGGTTCTGGGTTTACCGGATGTTGCTACCACCCTATAACGTTGGTAATTTAATTCATATCTTTCATATACCCCCTACATATGATTCAGAAAGCCTTCAGCTTTGCATATACTGTATATGCATATTTCGTACCTAGGTCACATAATAATGCGTAATTTGAATACTTACCAAAGTCAATGTTAGGCCATCAGAATTGTCTTAATATTATCCTATTTTCACCAATTTAAGCAGCTCCTTGTTGTCATACACGACGTTCAGTTATTCACAATTGTAAATCATGTGTGGAAATGCTGATACTAGGCTAAAGCTACATTCTCCATATTAGCCTGAAATATGACGAGAAACCGAAAGTCCGCCATTTTTCTTCACTGAATGAGTAAGACTGGCCTGATAGTTCATAAACCATTACACTATTCTTCAATTATATACGAAAACTACATAAAAGCATGTCAATAAATAAATGTAACATATTTATTACACAATTCGCGATTTATAGCCATTATTTCCAAGGTAATTAAAAAAAATTGCCATTAGACATCGTAGTTTGGAAAATGGCTTTGGCTTCAACTTGATACACTTATGGTGACCATATCTAACTTTGAAATATATAGAATACCCGGTATAACATATAAGAGGTAGATTTATCATTTATGCGATAAAGGTAGCATCAGGCCACCCAAAACAATGGTACATTTATTGACCAACCGCAAAAATCGCGTACGTTTATATAAAAATCTGTATTTTGCCACAGGCTGCTCATCATACCTCTGGCATCGTACACAGAGTCAGCTGTTTACTGCTAGTTCGATAGGAACTGCCATTTTGAGTGTAGGTGATGTGGTTTTATGATTATTCAGAAAGTTATAGACCTTGTCCGCACCGCGAATCGGTGAATCTTGCTCTGCCTCACACATATATTCACTTAATAACTTGTAGGACCTATGGAAATGCTTAAATATGATATATTTTACCTTTAAAGTTACGATTGAGAGTGTGTGCTTCCAGCTGGCATGTGTAAACAAACCGATGAAGAAAGAAAGGAAGTATAATCCCCAGCTGAAGTTGGTGCCATTGGTGGTACCCAATTACGGTAGGCGAGACCGGAGTACTGTACTGTACTTTTATCGGTGTTTTACCTACTAAAACTGCACCGCTAATTGTCCTAGCTCGTCTGAGTCGTAGCTCCTAAGTTACAGTGAAACTTAGGAGCTACGATCTAGGATAATAAGTGGTACCACCGTACCGTACCCGTACTGACTATACTGTTACAGAAGCTTAGGCCTACTATTAGCGTATTAGTAAAGTAGGCTAGGTGGTGGCCTAGGTTAAGTTAGGCTAGCTTATATTGGGTCCAGGTTACTTTTGGACCGGAATTGCCACAATCCACATCGTTGCTTAGTTTTGATTGTGCACTCGTTGCTCGCGGTTACGTTCGCGTCTATTTTGACCTATTTATTCCGAATAATATTGATGTATTATGGCATAAATGATCTAAATAACATTATCTTAACCGAACCTAGTATTATTAAGCTAGTGAGGGGGTTGCTAGCTGCCGCCCCCACGCCCAACCCTCAGCCCTCGTTAATGGGTTATTCAGCGTGAATGTGTGTGGGGGGGGGGGGGGGGGGTTATTTATTAATATAAACCATATAATGCATTTCCGATGATCTTGACATATATAGCAATGAAGTATGTTATATACGAAAATAATCTTATAGCCTAGGCCAGTGGCCACATATAGATAGATAGGCCTGATTACGGTCCTAAGAGTAACCTTAAACTTTGTCCTTATGTGGTAATAGTAATGAGAAAGACATATTAAATTTTGGGCAAGAATTTAATGTTCGGGCGTATTGCCCGCCTTGTTTACACTACGCGGAGCGGCGGCGGACGCTTGCGAAGTTGCGATCATGTTCCCGTCTATTTTGACTGCCGTTGGATACAATAATACCGTATGTTGAGGGGGCCCTTTGCCCCCCCCCCCCCCCCATGACATATTGTCAATTGTCATCATCATATACAGGTATATTGCCAGCAGGGGGCAAATAAACAAAAAAAATCGCTGTCAAAATAGACGCGAACTTAACCGCGGCGATCGACCTATGTAAACATGACGACCGTACGCCCGGACACTAGGCTACATCCTTCCCAAATTTTGTTAGCCTAGATCATGCAATATTGTTCATATGTGTGGGGAGGTTCCACCCATACCGGTACCGTACCGCACTTCTCGAAAGAGTAGCGTCAAAAGCATTGTACCTCATAAACTTACTTCCTCTTACTAGTTCGTTACTTCCTCTTACAAGTTCGCTACAATCTCTTTCAACACGCCGCAATGTTGCATCTCTTTCACTCTTCTATCGCTATTACAACAATCAGTGTTCCTCAGAGCTCTCAGTGCATACTGTACCCCCTCCCTTGCGGAAAGTAGGAGGCACCCACCTTTCAACACAGTCCCACTCCTATTCTGTCAGCTCTCCAACCCAAGAATTATCAGATTTTCTGTCTTTCTTCTCCGTAACAAGTAAATTCTGGAACTCTCTCCCTCAATCAATACTTTCTTCATCCTATGACTTAGACCGCTTTAAACTTCGTGTTTCCAGGCATTTTGATCCCATCATCCCTTGAACTTGGGCTCACTGTCACTCTTTTGGCTTTGGGGGAGACACTCATTACAGGCAACCTGCCTTTTGTCTCCTTCATACACATAGGACAAATATAAAAATATAGGCCTAGATTACGGCATGGTACCGGTAACATAATTTCTTTTAGTTCTCCAAGATACCAGTACATCGTAACTTCTAGCATTAGGCTATGATAATAAGGTGAATAGCTCCTATAGGATTATAATTAGCAATGTGGAAGTGTAAACAATATCCAAGCTAGGCCTACTCTTTAACAGGGTGTCAAACCGGAGCAATTTTGTTTGAAGACTTGAATGAATATGAGAAGGACTACAAGAAAATTAACGTGAAATAACATTGTTTTGGCCATATTATCACTTCCAGAGATAATTTGAACTATAAACCATAATTTTACCTTCACACATACAATAATACAGACCAAACATAAAGGACTCCGCTTTTAATTTGACACCCTGTTTAAATCTTACCCAGTAACCCAAGTGATAAGAAGGTAAAAAATTCCAAGATAGAGATAAGAATATGCTAAACACTTTGGTAACATATGGTACTTCAATATGATAAGATAGCAGTCTGGTTAGGTAAATGATGTTAAAATTATAAAGATTAGTCTGATTAGTATCGTAATGTATTAGAGGTACACAATCTCCTGGAGTCCTGGATAAAGAATCTACTAGTGAGCCAAAGAGTTTCAAAATTATGATAATAGTTAATAGCAATGTGGTAGATTAGCTATAAAAACTTGTCAAGGTACAGACTGCAATGTGGTCAGTTATAAAAACTCCACAGGATACAGACTGCAATGTGGTCAATTATAAAAACTCAATAAGATACAGATTGCAATGTGGCTAATTATAAAAACTCAATAAGATACAGACTACAATGTGGCTAACTATATAAACTCCACACGATACAGACTGCAATGTGATAAAATAAAATTCAACAAGATATAAATAGCAATGTGGCTAAGATAAGAGAACAAAAAACTTGCACCGGCTGATAAAGAATTCTCGTGGTGATGCAACTGATAACCATTACGTTTCCTGTTTCAGAGAGCAGATAAGGGAGGTGAGGTATATGCGGTAGAAGCCACCATGACGAGATAAAACCGCGACCGCCGAGCAAACTACACACCGCGAGTATCATCATAGAGTCAACATGGGGTCGTTATTGCTACAGGACCACCAAACCTTATTCCACAATCATTTGGACTGCATACCATCCACGACGCTCTTACCCTAAGGTAAGTTGTCAGTGGAGCTTAAGCCAGTGTCACACACAACTTTTTCCTGCAACATTTATCCTCAACACTGATCTGGCAGGTTATGTAAATTTTTTATATTATTCTGTCACCTAAGTTAATCTATCGTCAGTTTAGTTTCTGATACCAGTGCAAAAGATTGCCAGAAATTGTTTAGCCATAGAAAGCTGACAGTAAAATCTTTAATGTAATGCAAAACCATTGGAAGAACTCGAGATTAATGTCTAATTCCATGGGGTCCACAACTATAAATTCACCCTTGCTCCATTAACCCAAACCAAATGTTCACAGATTGACGGTACTATATAGGCCTATGAGTTCCATTCCATGAAAACAAATTTCATGGAATGACAGTACCGGTACCCAGTATTGGTATTTGATATATCCATTCATGCATATTGGTACATACCGGTACTGTACCGGTACGTGTTTTGTTTTTGTTTTATAATTTCATAATATTGTTTTACTACGGTAAAATTGGTAAATCTTCAATGCCTTATTTCCACATATTGATTTTGATAAGTTCTTTTGTATTGTGCGGTTCTGTGTTTTAGTTGGTTTGTTTTGCAAGTTTACATTTTAATTTTAATATATACTGTACCGGTACAAAATGTTAAAAACAGAGTGTTTCACACGAGGTGCAGTTTCAGTCCCATGTTCCAGGCAGCTCTAATTAGAGCTGCCTCATTTGTCAGGCTTTTAAATTTGAAATCCGAGCATATGGTCTAATCCCATGTCTTTCTATAGGCCTATTCAATTAATCCTCAGTGCATCTCCTTCCACATTCACAGACTTGGATATTTTTACCCAGTTTAGTTCATCCATCCTCTATACTGAAACCAAAATCTTGTATACCGGTACCGGTATTAACCTCTTCAGCACCATGTTGTAATTATCATTGTACAGTACAGTACTCTGGTTACCATTAGACGATTTTCTTTAGCTTAGGCTATAATTTACCTCTAGGATTCAAAGGGTACCGGTACTGTATATATATATATATATATATATATATACAGTATATATAATATACAGTATATATAATATACAGCATATATACAGTACATACTGTGTACTGTATATATACAGTATATTTATTAGGATTGAAAGGGGTAAATGTGATCTCAAAAAACCCTCTGAATAACATTGTCCCTTCTTACACTGTACAAAATAATCTAATTTTAGCCATAATCAAAGGTATCCTCATGCTGAAGGAGTTAACAATAATCTTCTCCTTATCCCAAAGCCATGTGGCTGCGTGCGGCTGTCCAGACGGCTGTGCTGGCGGCTGTGGCAGTGGTGTGGACCCGTGCTGTAGACTGGACCGGTACAGCCGCTACCTGTAACAGAACCAGACAAGTGTTAACAGGGACCTGGGGTGTTATCAGTGATGGTCCAGGGCCATACCCTGAAGCATCACATTGTCAGTGGCTTATACAAGGTAGGATGTTATTATCTCTCTGACTGGTTCAGAGTGAGTGTGTGTGAGATAACATTGATGGCTAAGATTTGTGAGCTAAGCTTAATATTGTCCAAAAAACCTTGGGAAGGATGTAGTATCCGGTTATACGGTCGTCGGTCCGACGGTTATCATGTTTACATAGGTCGATCGCTTGCGGTTAAGTTCACATCTATTTTTTCTGTTATTTGCCCCCCTGCTAGCAATATATATAATGATGACAATAAGTCATGGGGGGGGGGGGTGAGGGGAGACAAAGCCCTCCCCTCAACCTATTATTGTATCCCACGGTAGTCAAATAGACGGGAACATGATAGCGAGCGTCCGCATAGTGTAAACAAGGCGGGCGGTACACCAGGTAACTACATTCTTGCCAAAAAACCTTTACATGTACACTTTAATATAGAATAGTTCAATATTTACATGCTATGCTCATCACCACAATATTATCATCTCAACAAAATATGCTGTAGGCTTATTACAACAAAAGATCAATGTTATACAAAATGGCAGGGTATATTCCTGTGTAGCGGGGTGATCTGTACATATATCTCAATAATTTGGTAATGTTACAATATATTTTTACATTTTACATTCATAAATAGTCCACTAATATACTAGGTTAGGTTAGGTTAAAGATGTTCAATGTTTCTTAGTAAATAGGCATCTGAAAAACAGTTCTCCCCGCTACACAGGATCTTACCAATGGCAGTACTGTACAGTCGCGCTAATAAGTCATGTCTCAGCTGTCATTACGTTTGGCTTGCTCTGTGCTGTATTAATGTTTATCAGATGTTGAATAGGGTGGGTAAGTGTAGGAACATGTTTGTGTATATTTCACTCGATATGAAGAAACGAACCTTGGATATTGCTGATACCAATGGGTACAATATAGGGTAAGATCCTATGTAGCGGTAGTCACCGTATTTTGTTTGCCCATTAACTAAGGATCCTTATTTATATCCTCATATCTCTTAGTTATTTTCTTCACTTACCTCAACAATACTAAACCCCGATAGCTGGGGAGGGTATGAAATATATCAGGGAAAGAGAGGGGTTGAAACACGGAGATTAACTAGAATATAGCCATCTTGATTAACCAAGCCAAGACGTTGTGTATCCTTGCTTGTGATTGGTTGTTGATTATCGTGACGTCATCAGCCAAGGCGGGCCTCAGCGATGACGTCATTCCAGCCCTCGGCCAACATGTCGTCATTACACCTGCTTATTTTTACACCCGCTTAATCTTACACCCGGTTAATTTAACATCAGCGGTGTATATGTTTCGCACAACGTGTATTATAATGTCATTAGTGCACTGTGTAATTTGCGTCTTGATATTCAAACCGTTTCTATTTATCAATACTAATTAGTATCCCCCACCCCCGTATTTGCCTCGTGAACGGTAAGGTTAATTTGCGAGAGCGGTATCGTCCCAAGATGAAGTGATATATTAGTAATTATAGGGAATAGGCTCGCACCCTTATTTGTTATGTTTTTTCCTCCAGATTTTGAGAAATGAGTGTAGGCCCTATTCATGGTCTTAGTTATAATGCCAATGTTGGATACACGATGGGTTGAGGGGGGGCTTTGCCCCCCCTCACCCCCCCATGAATTATTGAAATCGTCATCTATGTTGCCAGCAGGGGGTAAATATTGATTACACTGCATAAAGAAGGCGTTTGTAAACTGTGACTGTCCGAAAGAGCTCTGAGATTTATTAGAATGGGCGTTTTTTCGGTCAATATTAAGGAGACGGACCACAGCTATTTTCAATGATTGTATTTTTGTGGATTTGTTATTTATATGATTTATTAGGTTTCTATAGGCCTATTACAATTTGTTCATGCAAATTAAGGAACATATCCAGGAACCTGGCCAACTTTTATTTCGTGAGTTTTTTTGGGGGGTTTTAGCTAGTTTTCATCATTATACAGTGGTTGTCATTAATTAGAATCTCCGGAAAAAAAGTTGTCCCCATTATCCAACAATCTTAAGACACGGCCCCCGATAGTGGGGATGGCTATGAAGTACAGGGAAATTGAGGGGTAATATTAGCGTAACCTAACAACCTTACCTAACCTAACCTAGTATATTAGGTGGGGGCTGCCGCCCCCGCTGGTTTGGTATTTAGCCTAATTCATAAAAGATTGACGGTCGGCAAAAGAGTTAATTATAAGAGTGAGAGAACTCTATTTCTTATTCCTAATCTGCCAACCTCTGCGTCATTTGAGTCTGAAGGGGTTAAGTGGGCTAAGAGTTAATCAACATGGCTAAATTGCAGATAATGTTTCAACATCACGGTAATTGTTTAGTGTATGGCCTCCTCCTAAAGAAAATGGATTTTTGAGCACAGACTGAACCAAATGTTCACTACTGTATTTACATAGCTGGTCATTAACCTAACCTAACCTAACCTAACCTAAGGTAACCTGGGCATCCTGGGGGCTGCTGCCCCAGACTCCCGGTGGTCTTGGGTTGAAAAGTGATAAAAAACACATAGCCTATCTCTTACCTCATTATTCAAAGTTTTGTATTTTGTTTAATATACACTTCCCAGGTAATTTTAACAGTTCTATTGCTTCTATATATCATATAATACACCATAGAATACGTTTTTAATAACTAGAAAAAGAGGACTTCGATTAAACAATTACGATCTTAAGATACGGCCCCCGATAGTGGGGAGGGCTATGAAGTACAGCTGTACAGGGAAATTGAGGGGTAAATGACGAAAATAAGGGGTAATATTAGCATAACCTAACAACCTTACCTAACCTAACCTAGTATATTAGGTGGGGGCTGCCGCCCCCACACCCCCGCTGGTTTGGTATTTAATTCATAAAAGATTGACGGTCGCCAAAAGAGGTAATTATAAGAGTGAGAGAACTCTATTTCTTATTGCTAATCTGCCAAGCTCTGCGTCATATGAGTCTGAAGGGGTTAAGTGGGCTAAGAGTTAATCAACATGGCTAAATTGCAGATAATGTTTCAACATCACTTTTTCTTTGATATAATTCAGGGCCTCTCCACCTATATGGGTTATTATTGACGTGGTAAGTGAAGGAAATAAGTCTGTATTGAGGATATTCATTAAAGATTCTGTGGTAATCGTAGCCTAGGCTTGGACCCAAATAACGACGGTATAAAACCCTTACCCTTGGTGTACTGGACAATAATGGTCTGCAGCCAAATTAACACAATGCCGCTGGAAGCTCCGTTGGTAATCCCGTTAAATAGAAGATGTTGTAGGTGTTTTCATAAAGCAAAAACACTTCACTATTCATTGAACAACAGTTCCACCATTTCAAATATGGCCGACTGGCCCAAATCCGAGAGATTATAAACACCAAGGATAATAAATGAATCAATGTGACGTCGTAGAGGGATTGAGAAACAAAAGAGGCTCATTATATGGACTGACGTGTATTTCTACACCCTTTAAAATGTTGCGAGAATTTGTGACGTCACCGTCTAGACAGTGACGTACTCCCACAACAACCATTCATATACCATCATCGCTCGTGACGTCACACCCAGTTTATTGACCAATAGAATATCAGTATACAACTCGACTCACCTCCACTCGTCGCCCACCAGCTGAGCTGGGAAATTGTAAAAGTAAGTCCACAGATGCCCTCTAATTATTCATTTACCAAGTATATTTTCCATTTATAGTATACTACGAAGCAACATACATAATACATATATATGTACAAACAACAAATATGCTATAACACTGCCCAGTTCTTGAGATATAATGCATGCCGTTTCGCAGGAATATACCCAATATAGAGTTCAGGCGTATCGCCAGCCTTGTTTACACTACGTGGAGTGGCGTCGGACGCTTGCCATCATGTTCCCGTCTATTTTGACTGTCTTTGAATGCAATAATATGTTGAGGGGGGGCTTTGCCCCCTTCATCCCCCCATGACATATTGTCATCATCATATATATTGCCCGCAGGGGGCAAATAACCTAATAAATCGCAGTCAAAATAGACGCGAACTTAACCACGGCGATCGACAAATGTAAACATGACGGCGGGGGGGGGGGAGATGTCAGATGCTTGCAATCATGTTCCCGTCTATTTTGAATGCCATTGGATACAATAAGAAGTTGAGGAGGGGCTTTGCCCCCCCTCACCCCCCCATGCCATATTGTCATCATCATATATATTGCCAGCAGTGGGCAAATAACCGAAAGAAAAATCGCCGTCAAAATAGACGCGAAGTTAACCGCGGCGATCACCCTATGTAAACATGACGACCGTACGCCCGGAATCTACCTCCATCCCATACCAATTATTGATCAAAACATACTTGGTGCCGAGACATCACTTATTAGCGCAACTGTACATTACTTACATGTTGTGGTCATCACCTTAACTCCTTCTGTACCGGCGACATCTTTTGTAACTTTATTCTGGCTGCTGGTAGATGATTTTGTTCAGTTTAAAAAGTGTCAATCAATTAACAGGCTTTGAACTATCTCACTTAACCCTTCTTACGGTAATTTTTTTGAAAAGACTCGCAGCGTTATTATACATACTGTAATTTATTAGGGAAAGTGAAGCTCTATGGAATCCTTATAATATACTCACATAGATTCCACTGTGGAAGAATAGTTTTGATAGTTAACTATATTTTTGATGTAAATACTACCGCAACTACGAATCTTGTTTCCGAGACTTAGTATATTAACCTAACCAAACAACCTAACCTAACCTAACCCTAGAGTGCCCTAGACCCAGTACGTGGGATACAACACTAGCCCTTGCAAGTTGCATGCCAGCTACTGTGGGTTCATATATTAGACATACAATAACATCTTTGTAGAACATAACACTTTACCGTAGCGAGTGTACTCCATTTCGAACACTTTTTGTAAAAAACACGTCCGTAGCAGAGCTCTCAAGATTGCGGGACTGAGTTTGTTTCCGCGCGGGACTATTTATATCGACAAAATAGAGTTACAAAACTTATCAAAACTATTCTACCACAACGGAATCTATGTGAGTATATTATAAGGATTCCATAGAGCTTCACTTTCCCTAATAAATTATGTATAATAACGCTGCGAGTCTATTCGCGATAATTATCCTTCTTACTACCCCAGATCCTTCTTAAACTGTACAAAATCATCTAAATATAACTAGAATACATTAAAAAGACATCACCAGTACAAAAGGGGTTAATATCATCTTGAAGCACACATACAATAAATTACAATAACACAAAGAAGAATGAATTACATTTTATCCTCCTCAAATATGGACTAGACAAAATGGCTGCCCTCTTCACAAAGCAAGAAAATTAAGCACATTTATTGAAGCAGCAAATGAATCACAGGAACAAATAAACATGAAGCAAAATATAAAGTATATATGGTACACATTAATAATAACAAATAAAAAGTCAAATTGCAACAAACTATTTAGATTTGTAATAAGCAAAGCAGTAAATTCAATAAGTATATACAGTACATACATACAGTACATCAAACTATAGTAGAATAGATAAGTAAGATATACTGTATGCCCAAATACAGTAGATAAGAGTCATGAAACATTTTACCAACTGTACTGAAGCATATGAATCAGTTTGTCTTTTTAGCAACTCAGAAAATTAGATATTTCTAATTTCACAATATGAATGGAAAGATGATACCTTACATACATACATACCGGTATACCTTTTAACTGATATATATATATATATATATACAGTACAGGGTGTTTCAAAAATAGATGGCATAACTTCAGGACTGTGTTCCCTATATCTAAATAATGAAAATAGTTCCTATGAACACATTTCCGGAAACGCGTGGTTTCCGAGTTATAGGCATCTAAAACACGTGCTAACCAAAATGCCTTTATTTCCCACATGTTTGTTAATAAAAAATTTAAATACATTTTTTTTAATACATTTTTGTAACTCCCCTCTTGTTTTTACAGTAATAAATTGATAAATCGATGGATATTCACAAATGTTTTCCTGTTGGGACATCTTCGGTCTGGGAACCTTTCCTGGTACAGACGACGAGCCTGTACTGCATTACCGTTTGCCAAACCATACATGAAGTGCATATCTGCTCTCTCCTGAAATGAGTACATGTCCATTCAACATGCACCGCTACCCAGACAATCCTGTGATGCAAGACGTAACCTGTGGGAGATAAAAGTATTCTGGTTAGCACATGCTTTAAAAGCCTATAACTCGGAAACCAAGCGTTTCCGGACATGTGTTCATAGGAACTATTTTCATTATTTAGATATAGGGAACACAGTCCTGAAGTTATGCCATCTATTTTTGAAACACCCTGTATATATTATTATTATTTTTTTTATAACTGATAAATTAAAGAAATTATGTCACTATACAAGTTTTTTTCTTTGAACACTAACCGGTATATAATTTATCATTCATACAAGCATGCATTTTTCCACAATGTATAAATATATTAATGATAGTATACCATGGAGTATTATATTATATAACTATATTCCTATATCTCTCTCTCTCTCTCTCTCTCGTTAGGGCGTTTGACAATAGATAGATACAGTAGATAGATACTGTATATAGATAACTTTGAGAACAACCTCTTTATTATGCCATCAGTATCTAGCATCCTCCTCTCTCTTTCTAGCGAGTTCGGCCGGACAATTCATCACCTTAAACGTCACGAACATCGAGACGGAATGTTCGTACGACCACCTCTACGTATATGACGGGCGGACGTTCAACTCGCCGCTCCTGGCCGTCTTCTCCGGAGAGACCCGGCCCCCCGAGGTCACAGCTACGTCCGGGTTCATGCTAATATTGCTATACTCCGATACTAACTATGCCCTGGATGGATTTGTGGCAGAATATACAGTGACAGGTACAGTACGCTTTCTTTTTAGTTTATTTTAACTTTTTAAAGATTCCTTTTACTTGATTTTAGGATATATTTTAGTATATTTTAGAACTTCTGTGAGTATCAAGAATGCTATGGGTTAATTTTGCCAGGTAATGTTAATATTTTGGAGATAAACTTTGTAAATTTATAAATATAGCTAGGAAGTATGTAAATAAAGAGACGCAGCCCCTATAGGTCACAGCTACATCGGTGTTTATGCCTGTAGTCCATTTATTATAAGTAGGCCAAAAATCTTTACCTTTATCCTATGTAACTCGAAAAGGGCTACAGCAAATGAGTGGTTGTACCATACCGTTTGTTTCTAAAAATTGGGAAGTGCAGTAGCCTAACCACTTTGTAGATCAGTTATTATTCTGAACAAAATTATATGCAAGTTTATACCGTAATTTACACAAATATGAAAAATTGATAGCATATTTTTGATAGCATTGTGTTTTTTTATTTCATAGTACAGTATTATTTTGCTAAATCTTCAATGCGTTATTTCCACATAATGATTTAGATAAGTTCTTTTGTCTTTATATTATGCAGTTCTTGTTTTGGTTTGTTTGCTCTGCAAGCTTTACATTTTAATCAATATAAACTAACACAGTTTTACCTTCCCCAGATTGCCCTCTGAACTGTTCAGACCGCGGTGAATGCAGCGACCATCAGTGTATCTGCGACAACCTTCATTACGGGAGCGGGTGCGAGTACGACCGCTGCCCGGATAACTGCGGTGAAGCGCAGAACCGCGGGCATTGTCTCAAGCCCTCCTCGACAAACCGCGACCCCCAGCCGGACTTATACTGCCAGTGCGATGAGGGATACTACGGCGATGGGTGTTCGTTAAGCGATGACGACGCGGAAGGAGGTACTTGGCACTGGTTATGGCGAGGGGGCCCACCGCTAAACGCCCGGACCAGTCACGCCAGCGTCTATCTCCCGCACCTCGATCAACTCTATGTGTACGGCGGCTACGACCTAAACAACATCCTGGGAGACTTGTTCCTGTTTGACTTTCAGACGAGCATGTGGGTCAATGTGAGCAATCCGGATAGTCAAAGCCAGCTGATTCGCCGGCGACACTCGCAGCGGACGGCGCAGCACATGTCCTCTCCGCGGCATCATGTCAAGCTGAACGCCACCACGGCTAAGATGAACGCCACCATAACCTCGCTGCTCCGGAATGTGGACTTCGCCGTCAACAACAACAACACGGTCAGTGTTAAGAGGAAGAACACCCCCGACGCTACCTTCACCACTCTGTCCCGAGCCAAGCGGACGACGGAAAGCATCACACAGACGACGCAATCGGAGGAATTGATCACCGCCCCCACCGAACCAAAGCAAGGCCGATCCAAACGGGAAACAGAAAATACTAACGAATCAACAGAAAGTACCCAAAACTTTGCAGAAAATACCAAACTAGTAGAAAACGACAGAGAGGCGACAGAAACCAAAGCAAAAACGTGGGAAAGTATAAATCAACCTCCTGAAACCGGAGGGAAAATGCCAGAAAACATCGATCGGATATTACAAATCTCCGAACGAATAGCGGAAGCCAAAAGTAAGACAACGTTAGATCGACAGGATTCAGTCGTAAAGTCCCTCGATCCCAAGCAATCTACGAATGAGGCGGAATTCATCGACACCCTAGCGGACGAGTTTGCCTCATCGACACGGAGGAAGCGGACGGTTTGGGCTAGCGACGACAACCCTCACAATGCAGATATTCCGTCATCTGCCGACACCCCCACAAACGGGAGACCAAGACGGAGTATAGATAGCCATACGCCTTTTTCCGCTGACTTACACAACTCCCCATACGCCGAATATCCCCCATCCGCCGATACACTCAAACGGATGAAAGACAATCATCCGCAATATCCCAATTCCCACAACTCTCCCTACGTCGATCTAGCCTCATCCGCCGAACGCCTCAAGAGGATGATCAGGCCCAGCGAGGAACTGAACCACGCGTCCAATCCGCCAATTCGTCTGCTGACCCCCGGCCCAAGATACGGACACTGCATGGAGAGATACGACCAGCACTTTGTTCTGTTTGGGGGACGGATGGCCTCGGGTAAGTTTATGAGATTGTATTTATATTGTATTCATTTGTATTGTATTTAAGGTTGATTATTTAATTTTAAATTAGGTTTTTGAGGTACCGGTATTTAAATACAGCCTCTGAATTATTAAATTGTTTTTATAAATGTTTTATGGAGCATAGTTGGCTAGAACGGCATTATCTGATATGATTTTAGTTGTAACAAATATAATATAAAATGTAAAACTTGCAAACTAAACAAACCAAAACTGGGACAAAGACAATATAAAGTCAAATTAACTTATCAAAATTGCTGTGTGGAAACAACGCTTACTAAAATAAAATTTATGAAATAAAATAACACAATCCACCACATAGGGTGTACATTACTACATGAGCAAGTTCATCATCATCATCTCCGACGCCTTGCTTCCCCCTGGGAAACCCCCACTAGAGGATGGCCATGGCAGAAACGTCTCCAAGCTACTTTGTCAAGACATGCCTCCTTTGCCCGTGCCACAATGCCCCTTCCACTACGTGGAAGTTTTTCTTCAATATATTTTTCCACTTTCTTTTCCCATACCATAGGTGGTCTTCCACTACTAGCGGTTCCACTCACCTGACTCCCATATATCTTTCTTGGCATTCTGTCTTCATCCATTCTCTGAACATGACCATACCACCTCAAAGTACTTCTCTTTATCCACTCAACCACACCACAATCAATGCCCAAAGCCTGCTCTTCCATTCCAAAGGACTCGTACACTTCCCTATTACTTGGCCCATCTAGCCTATTCATGCCAGCTGCCATTCTGAAAAAGCTCATCTCCACAGCTCTTAGTTTGAAGAGGTCCTCGTCACTTGCCGTCCATGTCTCGCTTCCATACGAGAGTGTTGGGAGCAGCACACTGTTTCTCAGTGACTTTTTGACTTCCTGGCTAACCATTCTTCCTTTGAGAATACTATCAAGTTCTCCAATCACTTTTCTCCCTTGCATTTTTCTCTCTTTTATCTCACTCTCCATTTTACCATATTTGCATAGTACAGCTCCCAAATACTTGAAACTTTCAACCTCTTCTAGTACTTCATTTTTCAATTTTATTTTACAACTTTTCTTGTGTTCTTTCTTGATTCTATATTTTTCCTTAAAATCTATAGTTTCATGCATTCTTCTCTCAAACACCATTACCTTACATTTCCCTACATTGACCTTTAACTTTCTCTTTTCACATACCCTGTCAAAGTCAGTGACCACTCTCTGAAGTTCTTCAGCATTTTCCGCCAACAGGACTGCATCGTCCGCATATAGGCATATTAAAATCTTCCATGTTCTTCCCTCTGATTCCAGTCTAGCTCCCACACCCATTGATACAGCCCTACATTCCCTAATCACTCCATCCATGTATATATTGAACAACCAAGCTGACATGACACATCCCTGTCTTACACCCACATTGACCTCAAAACTTTCACTTAACTTATCCCCTACCTTCACATTTGCCATTGCATTCCTATACAAAGATTTTACTGCCATTAGCAACTTTCCTCCCACACCATATACTGTTAACACATCCCACAGGCCCTCCCAGTCTACTTTGTCGTAGGCTTTTTCCAAATCCATGAATGCTGCATAGAGTTTTCTGTTTTTGGCCAGATACTTCTCTACCAACAATCGCATTGAGGCTATCTGGTCAACGCAGCCCCTGCCCTTTCTGAAACCTCCCTGTTCCTCGCCTATTTTGTCATCCGTTATCTTCTGTAGCCTCTGTGTTACTACTCTTGCGTGTACCTTTCCAGGTATGCTAAGCAAGCTAATTCCCCTATAATTCTTACACTCTTCTTTACTACCCTTCCCTTTGTACAAGGGTACTATCACTGCTTTCCTCCAGTCCTCTGGTACACTTTCCTTTTCCCATGCTAATTTACATAACCTATGCATTATGTCAACAGCTTCTTCTCCTCCATATCTCAGCATTTCACCTGGGATGTTATCTACTCCAGCAGCTTTGCCCATTTTAAGTCTATTGATTGCTTCTTTTACTTCTTCTCTGCTTATCTGGCTTTCAACTACCCTGTTTATTCTACCTCTCTCCATTCCTATGGATGAGATTTTTGCCTTCCCCCTACTCTTTACAGCTAAGCTACTAAAATTATCTTTCCATACTTTCACCACACCATCACCCTCTACCACTTCCCCATTCATGTCCCTCATCCTGAGACACTCTCAGTCTTCTTCCCTCTGGCTTCTTTCACAGCTCTGTAGTATGCTTTCCTGTCATTCAGAAACTGTTCACTAATCTTTCTCCCATATGCCTCATCTGTCTTCCTTTTAGCGTCTTGTATCGCCCTCTTCACTCTTTGTTTCAAATTTTTATATTCTTCTTTCCTCGCATCTCTAGTTTCTCTAGGTATATTCTTTTGCAGCATACTCTTTCTGAACTCTTTCTTCTTTTTCACTATTTCTTCTATCTCTTTACTAAACCATGCGTTACCTTTCTTCTTCCACATTTTAAAGGTTTTCTTCTCACATACTTTCTCAGCTGCTTTAATCATGGAGTCTCTTGTACCTTTCCATACTTCGTCTACAGTATTTCCCAGATCTATCATAACATCCATGTCCTTTATAGTCTCTTTCAGGATGTCCTTGTATTTTGTTGCATTACATTCTTCAATTAATTTTCTCACATTTATTCTCTCTACTGTCAGTTTTCTCTCTTTCCTCTCATATTTCCACTCTTTCTTTATCCTCACTTTTGTCAGCACTGTATAGTGGTCTGATCCCGTCAGCATACCTCTTACAGCTTTTGAATCTAAAATTCTTCCTTTTAGTCCGGAGTCCATCATGGCGTAGTCAATTAGAGATTTCTGTTCCTGCTCACCTTCACCTCTGTGCCATGTATATCTATGAATGTGACGATGTTCAAAAAATGTGTTAGCCAGAAACATCTCTCTCTCCGCACATACTTCTAAAAGGAAGTCACCATTCATATTCCTACCCTCCACACCCCATTTACTCACTATACCTTCTATCTCCTCGTTTCCAACTCTACCATTCATGTTGCCTACTAATATTACTTGTGTACACTCTTGCCTTTCTCTTATACATTTATTGACTTTATTCCAAAATTTTCTATTTTCTTCCGCACCTTTCCCAGTTTCTTGGTTGACTGGTGCATAGACACACATAACAGTATACCTATCTATCCCAATCTTGCACTCACACCATACAATTCTTGAGTCCATGCATCTATAGTTTTTCACACACTTCCTCAACCTTTCTGACAAAATTACTGCTACCCCTTCCTTTTTCTTACGTTTATATCCTGCATCCAATCCAGACCAGACAACCCATCCTTCCCCACCCCACAAATCATGCTCACTCTCACCATCCCACACTCCAGAACCCAACAGGTGCGTCTCACCTACCCCACACACATCCACACATCCATCTTTAAGCTCTCGCATCAGACACTCTCTCTTGCTAAAATCATTTATGCCATTGAGCAAGTTAAATAAGAAAAGTGGGGATTGGGCCTGAGTAAGTAGATAGATAGATAGATAGTTTCAATTATGTCTTTGGAAGTGATAAAATGACCAAAACATTGCTCTATCATGTTAATTTTCTTCTATTTCCTATCATATTCATTGAAGGTTACCACAAACAAACATTCCTCCAGTTTGACACCCTGCCTACCATACATTAACCCCTTCTTTACAGGGTACATCTTTTTCATAATATTTTGGCTACTATTAGACGATTATATTCAGAGTGTTGAGTGGTTAGTGAGCTGATGAAGCTATCTGCGAAACGTTATCAATAAAGTGCTCTTCCTCAGATGGTGTTTTTTATCGATTATATTCAGCTTTGGAAGGACGTCTACCAATTAAAAATTACAGACTATCTCAATTAACCCTTTTAGCTACCATATATCCTTCCTAAGCTAAATAATATCGTCTAATTGTAGCTGAAATCAAATACAAAAGACGTCACCGGTACAGAAGGGGTTAAAACTTTGCCTTACCTGATCTTGTAGTAAACCTATAGTCTGTTTTTTCCAGCTGAGGGTAAATTGAATGTCTTAGCAGCTGATTTTTCGATACCTAATGGAATAATAAGAAAGTACTCTGACTGCGTCATATAAGTACAGTAAAAGTCCTTTAATCCGAATGGCAGCGGACCGACAGTGCTTCGGATTAGTGGATTATTCGGACTGTTGGGAGGGACCCCTGAAAACACTATAAATACACACATGATTAACAAATAAAGACATGATATGGTAAATACCGTATATACCGGCGTATAAGACACATTTCTAAACCTTAAATAAACCCTCCAAAACCATGTGTGGTCTTATACGACGAATATACTTTCAATGCAAGTGAATTTGGAGCGCCAAGATTCATCAGCTGATTTTCTGAGTGACTGAAATTGTTGAAATACGATAATTTAATCATTAGTACTATATATCTCTTATATACTTACCTTAATTCTTTATAATATTTCATAATAAACTTATATCAAACGAGTTATAAGTTCAAATGAAAAATCAGTGTACCGGTATCATTACCGAAACACGTGTGTGTGTTATTGTCGAGTGAGTGTGTGTGTGTTCTTGTTCTTGTGTGGCTATATCGCCCGCCACTGATATACGGTATGCAATAAATGTTATTATAATTATGCTCTATGGAATTGAATTTTATTTTACCTAATACAGTACTATTTATAATAGTAAAAGCCAAAGCAAACTCCATTAAACTGGAATGTGACCACCGATCAGAGCACTGGTAGACGGAAAATGGCTCCGTCAGCCGCCTTTAAAAATTCGGACCATTGGGATTTTCGGACTATCCGTGTTCGGATTACAGGACTTTTACTGTACCAAGTTTTCATAATTAACCCTCAAGCCCCGGCTACGCATTATATATATATTCCCCGAAACCCGGGTGTTTTGGCCGAAAAACGTCTAGGCTAGGCTACCGTATCATTGTTATGCTGACTGCTTCCCGCATTCCCGCGCATCCCCAAGCGTAGCTGTGTTATTTACCTGTAGAATGGCGTTAAGTAGAGCTCTCTAAGTCAACTGGTTGAGTTGTGATGATGATTTCAGTGGAGATAACTTACGGCAACAACAGCCACTTTACAATACTTTTCGATACTTAACAACAACATACAGGCACACACGAACAAGCGACGCTCTCCTTCTTGTGGCCGGAGATGCGGGGCGTCGGTCCAGCCGGCTGTTGTTTACATGCGTCGGACCGACGCCTCGCACACCAAGCTCACAGGCTTTCAACCACTGGTACAATGTTGTACCACCCGGGTTCCTGGGGGCAAAACATAATGGTACACACGTGTACCATCCGAGTTTGAAGGGTTAACAGCATATTTCACTTCAAAATCTTCGTATTAACCGAGTAATCAAGACGGGTGCATGACGATTTACCATCAGCTAGAAAATCTTTTAGTAGTATATTTTATTAATTTCACTCTAACACCAAACACCTCCCAACGAAATTAATGAAAGCATGTGATCCACCGGGATTCGAACCTGGGTTACCACACACATATTTTAAACACTCTAACCACTACACCAATATATCTCACTTATTATTATTATTATTATTATTATTATTATTATTATTTTTGTTTATCCTTCTAGGTGAAGTAAGCAATCAACTGTGGCTCTACAACACCACTATCGAAGAGTGGCACCTCATCGCTCCAAAATCCCCGACCAGTCCCAAAAGTACCCGTGCCGACCCCAAGAACTCCCAGACAGAGGACCCTAAGAGTAACAACCACCACCACCACCGTCGGCTGCCCCTAGATGATGTCCGCGAGCCTCCAGGATTGATGTACGCGACGCTGACTCTAGTTGATGAATCGTGGCTCTATTTGTTCGGCGGGAGCTTGGCGCACGGAGAATTCTCAAGCCGAATGTACAAGATTAATCTGGAGGGAGAACGAGTTTGGCAGAAGGTAACTTGTAGTGTACTGCAGTACAGTATTTTAATCATATACAATAGATGCGGGTTCGGCGCCCGGTCAGGTTATATTGCAAAAATATTAGACCTAATGCAATTTCCTTCTAGGAAGGTTGAAATAATCACCAGGTCTAGTCCATGGACCAAAGTTCAAATTGCAACACCAATAATAATTCCTATTCTCTCTCTAACAACCCTCCTCCCCTCCTATTTGAAAATATACTGTAATTCTATAACAATTTGTGATAAGCGAATTGTGCTTTTAAATGTATTGCAATTCTGTTTAGCTATTTTATTTGTTGAGACAATAGTTTATGATTTGTTTGCTGTGTTTAGCATGAATTTCAGTTAACCTTTTGAGTACCAGCGACGTGCGATATATTTTATTCTAGCTATATTTAGACGATATTATGCAGCTTAGATGTCATCCCCTCACGACCCTCAACCCCAGTGCACCATGTGCGGTACGCGTTTAACGATTCACCACATTTTCACTGACTGTCGTCGGTATTCCCGTCTCCGATTATTTTATTTTGGCAATTCTGATTTATCTCACATTTTAGAAGATTCTCCTTCCTTTTCCTTCTACCGTATTTTCCGTTTCCTCAAAGATACTTCTCTTCTTGATTTGATTTAATTATCTCTTCCTTTATTCTTCTCCTTACGTTATAATCCTTCGGGCCAGCCCTATGGGAGGTCTTTTGGGAAGCTCAGTGGTCTGGTTAAACTTCTCATGAGTCACTTACCCACCACCGACTGGGTTACTGCATTGCGTCCGATATGTACCAAATGATTATTCATGAAATTTTATTATTCTCCCTCCCGCTTACACCAAATAGCCCTGATTCATACCAAGTCTTGCTAAATCCTTAGTGTTAGCTAAGGCCAGCCCGATGAGAGTCTCTTGTTGTGACTCAGTGATCTGGTTAAACCAATGTACAACAAAAAAGGGAAGGATCTGTGGTAGGTAAAAGGGTTAGTCGAGATAGTTTGAAGCCTTAACCCTTCTGGCCCGGGCTCGCCCTCCTAAGGACGTTGTTGAGATCCGGGCGATTTGGCCGAAAGAAGTCTACGCTTAGGCTACCGTATCTTTGTTATTTTAACTGCTCGAAAATTGCCACGCATCTCTAAACGTACTGCGGTTTCCAATCTGTGGACTGGCGTTGAGTAGAGCTCTCTAAGTCAACTGGTTCAGTTGTGATGACGATTTCCGTGGAGACAGATTCGATACGATGTTGTTGACAATATCGGAGCTTTGCAGACACTAATTTCGTCATAACATACAACAACAACATTGATCCGACGTCTCCTCCTTGATTTCGGAGGTGCGGTGTCGCAAAGACAGGCTTTGTTTACATGCGTCGGACGCACGGCTTTCAAAACACGCTTAATAGGCTTTCAAGCTTACGGATTTTAAAAGGACACCCGGGCTCCTGCCCATTTTCCGCGGTGTCCTTTTAAAATGCTGCCCGGCGGGAAGGGTTAATATTGCTAGTGGTCCTTCCTAAGCTGAATAAAATTGTCTAAATATAGCTAGTATAAGATATAATACACGTCTCTGGTACTCAAAGGGTTAAGTTGTCTATTTTTGTTTTTATATATTTGTGTTTTTCAGGTTGTGGTGCGCGGTGGTAACGAACTAGATGCCCGCGTGGTTGGTCACTCTACTGTATTCCATCCTCCATCACGATCACTGTTGGTCTATGGCGGGATCAGAGTGGACATTGCCAGGTGAGTTAATAATACTTTTGGATCTGTGGTAGTAAAAAGGGTTAACTGAGATAATTCGAAGCCATTTAATTGCTGGAGGCCTTTTTGAAACTGAATAAAATTGTTTAATAGTTGCCAGAAGATGATGAAAAGAACATCACCGGTACAGAAGGGGTTAAGAACAATGTTAAAAATATTATATTTATACTCACTTTTTTTATTTCAGGTTTTCCAAGTTGTCCGATCATCTGTTGGTGTTTGACGTAGAGGAACAGTATTGGTCCCGTCTGCACTACCCCAAACACAGTACCGGACAAGAGACTCATGTACCCTTGGAGAGAGCCTTCCATACCGCCCTCATTGCTGGTAAGTTATAGCTTTACCTTATTTTACATATGGTGTAGGTCTTTAGGGCACTTACAGATGTACCACGAGTGCCGCTCTTCAGTGGTGTCCATGTGTTTTCCATTGTTTTGAAAAGGAAACACTAGTATGCTTTTACACGAGCGTCTGTGGCAGAGAGATGCGAGTCCGTACCACTAGTGGCAACACTCAAGTGGCAATAAGCTTTTCACACAGACTAATTAGAGGTTTTGTAGTGTTTTATTGCTGCAAGTTTTAATATAAACCGATTAATGTTTAATGTAAAACAAAGACCAGCGGATTTGGGACTCTTAAGTGCAATGAGAGTGTTGCCACTGAGTTGCACCACTGAGTGGTCCGTCTGTAAGCGCCCTTAATGTTAAGCAGGAAGCAAATACTGGTACTGTAACTATGTAGAGAGAGAGAGAGAGACTTTGCCTATATTCTAATGAGATCTTCAGGTTATATATGAGAATATCCATTGTGTTTACGCCATTACGATAGCATTTCTTGAAGTTTATGTTTTATTTCTTATCAGGTAACTACATGGTGATCTTTGGAGGCTACGTCCATAAACATAAAGAAGAAGAGACTTGTTATGACAGTATGTTGTACCTCTATCATCTGGGCTGTCATGTATGGATGTCCCACCAACTTACTCCGGCTAAGCACACTGGTATGTATCTATAATCTATTTTATTAATTTCGCTCCCAACACCAAACACCTCCCAATGAAATTAATGAAAGCATGTGATCCTCCCGGGATTCAAACCTGGGTTGCCACATACAGATTTTAAACACTCCAACCATTACACCATCAAGATAGTTAAAGGTTAAGTACAGTACTGTACATTACTACGATTGATACTCATTTGTCGAATACTGGGTACTAATCTAATCATGTACTCGGACCCAACTGCACACTGAATAGCGTAATGTTTATGTGAAAGGAAAGATCAGTTTATGGGGCACAGATCTCAAATGACCGACCTCGCTACAAACTGTTCCGTACAGTACAGTACAGTAATAGCTTTCAAGTTTTTGTTAATTTTTTTGTTGTGACGGGGTTGTCTTATTGAAATTGAAATAGTTTACTGAGCCATAAGAACATTAAAATGTAAATCTTGCAAAATAAATATAGCAAAACTAGAAATCATACAATGTAAAGACAAACAAACATATCAAAATCAAAATCACTGTGGAAATAATTTGTTGAAGATCTAGCACAATATAGCCTAACTATGAAATATGAAAAACAGAAAACGACAAAAACAAACCTCGACTGTATGAGCAAGTAAATTTGTATCCCAAGAAAACTAGTTGCACATATATTAACATACTCTTGTCATATTCAAGGAATTAGTAAATTGGGAAGTTCAGGACAAAGTTCAATACTAAATTTAGAGATAAGGTGACATAAATGTTTTGAGTATTCAAGCCGTGGCATAGTCAGTAGTGTCGGCTGCTGATCAAGGAGTCAGCGGATCTATACTGATCCAGCCCGCACTGCCAAACACCTAATGCTTATTGCACACACCTTTCGGGAATTACAACATCTGGCAAAGAAAATAAAAAAAAAATAAAAAAATAAAAAAAATAATACGGTAATAATCTATCTATCTATCTGACGCCGTGATCCCCGAAGGGGTGGCCACGAACGAACCGCCCCCATGCACCTCTGTCCCCAGTCAGTCGACGCCCCTCCCCCCAACCAGCACCGCCTTCGTTCATGTACTTCTTCACTCCATCCTTCCACCTCTCATTCGGTCTACCTCTCCCTCTCTGTCCCTCCACCTCGCTCTCGTACATCCTCTTAGTCATTCTCTCGCTTTCCATACGTTCCATATGGCCGAACCATCTCAAGTTGTTCCTTTTCACACTTTCCAGCACATCTACCTCCACACCACACCTTCTTACTTCCTCATTAGTCTGTCTATCCCTCCATGTAACTCCACACGCACTCTTTAAGTAATTCATTTCCACTGCTCTCACTCTTGGTCTGAGTCTCTCAACCAACGTCCATGCTTCGCTTCCGTAAGTCAGTGTCGGGATTACCACACTGTCATGCAAGGACTTCTTCACTTCCATACTGACCACCCTATTTCTTGTTACTGCTTTTAGCGTTCCTACAACCCTCTTCCCCTGTAGTACCCTCTCCCGCACTTCTTCATCCATAGTCCCATCTTTACTCAACACACTGCCCAGATACTTAAAAGAGTTGACGATCTCCATAGCCTGACCGTTCAGCTTCACCTCACACTCTGTGACTTCACCCCTTTCGAAGACCATAACCTTGCTCTTCCCCGCATTTACCTTCAAATTCCGTTTTTCGCACACTGTTCCAAACTCATTTACCAGACCCTGCAACTCCCATTCATTATCACTCATCAGAACTGTATCATCCGCAAACAGCATTATAGGTAGCTTTCACTCAATTCCCTCCCTTTTCAGCGTTACACCAACATCCACTGCTCTTGATAGTATTTCTTTCATGACTCCATCCATATATACAATAAACAACCACAGGGACATCACACACCCCTGTTTCAAACCAACATTCAGGTCAAAGAACTCGCTCTGCTCACTCTCCACACGTACTGCCGCCTTTGCACCCTCATTCATGCTCTTCACTGCTTTCAGCAACTTGCCCTCTACTCCGTATAGTCTAAGTACTTTCCACAAACCTTCTCTATCCACTCTGTCATAGGCCTTCTCCAAGTCCATAAAGGCAACATACACCTTTTGTTTCTTCTCCAGATATTTCTCCACAACACAATTCAGGGTAAAAATCTGATCTACACATCCTCTTCCCTTCCTAAAACCTCCCTGCTCGTCGCCTATCCATTTCTCCGCTCTCACTCTCTCAATCACTACCCTACTGTATACCTTCCCTACTACGCTTAGAAGACATATTCCTCGGTGGTTACCACACACTCCTCTTTCCCCTTTGCCCTTGTATAGGGGGACTATTATGCCAGTCTTCCAGTCATCGGGTGCACTCCCCTTCTCCCATGCTAGTTTGCACATTTTCCATACCCATTCTATCACTATCTCACCACCATACCTCAACATTTCCCCACACACTCCATCTGTTCCTGGTGCTTTCCCCAACTTCACTCTTTTCATGGCTTCCCACACTTTTGACCTCCTGATCCCCACCTCCTCCTCCACTACTTCTCTTCTTCTCCCTCCCATACCATATCCAGCTATGTTTGCTGGCTCTTCATTCCTTACATTTAGCAACTCATTGAAGTACTCCCTCCATCTTTCGACTCTCTCTTGCTTCTCGGCTAGCATTCTCCCATTCTTATCTTTCACACCCTTACTGTTTCCCTTGCTACCTCCCCTAACTTTCTTGACTTCTTTCCAGAACAGTTTCTTACTCTCCCTCCATTTTACACTCAGATTCCTTCTAAATTCCTCATCTACTCTTCTCTTACTTTCCTTCACTACTCTCTTCACCGGTAATAATGATAATAATAAATAAATGTTCCTTTTACTTATATATTTTCTAGATCTCAAGTGACGGCGTCTCTTCCGTGGATTGACCTCCCAATCTACCAAGATTGGAAGCTAAAGCGTCACATTTTTCCTTTGCCCCTCAACTTTCTCTGCATAATTGCTGAGGGGCACAGGGCCCTGGGTGGGGCTTTGGTTTCCCGGGCGTTTCCGCACCCTCCTCAGCTCCCTGCCTTGGAGTGGCTTCGGTCACCCGGGCTTTGTTAGTGGTAAGCAGGGAGGATTTTGTGGGGGCGCTCATTTATGGCCTTGGCTTTGCTCGAGACTTTGGGGCTGTTCGGCCAGACAGCCTGGGGAACAACAACAACAACAACAACAACATAATGGCGAGTGCCCGACCCCGAAAGGGGTTGAAATAGGGGAGCTATCCCCCCGCCAAAGGCGGCTTTCTAGGGCCTTTCCTAGCTGATGCTGAGAGGATTGGGTTCTAGTCATGTGGTGATGGGCTGGTCTATCAGAGTGAGAACTGAGCGATCTCTGCCATACCCATAGCTTACTCTGACTGTTCCTTTAACTTATATATTTTCTAGATCTCAAGTGATGGCGTCTTTTCCGTGGATTGACCTCCCAATCTACCAAGATTGGAAGCCAAAGCGTCACATTTTTCCCTTGCCCCTCAACTTTCTCTTCATAATTGCTGAGGGACACAGGGCCCTGGGTGGGGCTTTGGTTTCCCGGGCGTTTCCGCACCCTCCTCAGCTCCCCGCCATGGAGTGGCTTCGGTCACCCAGGCTTTATTGTGGTCGACAGGGAGGGTTCTGTGGGGGCGCTCGGTTATGGCCCTGGAATTGCTCGGGGCCTTGGGGCTGTTCGGCCAGGCAGCTTGGGGAACAACAACAACAACAACATAATAAATAAAATAAAATGTACATATACCCAACTGCACTATGATAGCCTACTCTCCATTCCAGGTCTGTACCCCAAGATGCAAGGAGTGTACGGCCACACAGCGGGTGTACGAGGTGGCAACAGTTTAGTAATCATCGGAGGGTTCCACGGTACAGTACAGTCTCATGTACTGGCCTATGTCCTCCCTGCAGCCCTTGTACCTCCCATAGGGGCTACTATTAACATGGATCTTGCCTGTACTACACATACTGCAAGGGTAACTATAATATTATAATGTCAAACTTGCGAAATAAACAAACCGAAACAGGGACGACACAATATTAAGACAAAAGAACTTACAGTATCAAAATCACTATTCGTAAATAACAATTTAGCAAAGTAAAATTTTGAAATAAAAGAACACATAACTAATACGAGGTGGCAACAGTTTAGTAATCATCGGAGGGTTCCACAGTACAGTACAGTCCCATGTGCTGGCCTATGTCCTTCCTGCAGCCCTTGTACCTCCCATAGGGGCTACTATTAACATGGACCTTGCTTGTACTACACATACTGCAAGGCTAACTATATATAGGCCTATCTGCACCTCCCATAGGAGCTACTGTAAACATACAGTATACGTCGGCCAAATAAGTGATGTCACGGCCCCAAGTATATTTTGATAATAATTGGTATCGGCACAATCTAAGGTTTAAATCATCGTTCCAAGTGAGATATACAAAAAAATTCCTATCTTTACACACCCTATTCAACATCTGACAGACAGTAATACAGCACACAGTGAGCAAAACATAATAGCAGCGGAGACACGACTTCTTCGGCCAACCGTACCACACACACTGCTAGGGTTACCTACCGGTATTAGGAGCTACCATAACTGCCAGGGTAACTACACTATATATTATACTGTATCTACCAGATATGGATCTTTATATGTACAAAACAGAATTGCAATATGAAAACAAAATAAATTTGCCCGGTGCCACTAGCAGCGTGGCGAACACAACATAAATAGGTACAGGGCGTCAAAGGAGCAATTTTGTTCATAGGCTTGCACGAATAAGAGAAGGAATACAGTAAAATTGATATGAAATTGCTTTCTTTTGCCTAACTTATCACTGACAAAGATATATCAAGAACTATGTCCCATAACTTTAACTTTATACATGCAATAATAGCTATATCCCATAACTTTATCTTTATACATGCAATAATAATGACTATAAAGAAGGACTCGGCTGTCGCGCTTAGTGTGCGGAATTTCGGTGAGTATCCAAGGTTCGAGTCCTTGGAGTACCACATGTATTCATTACTTTCATTGATTTCATTAGTTAGGTTTATTTGTAAATTAATTGGTGAGTTTGTGAAAACAAATATGAATAAGTAGATTATATAAAAAAAAAAAAATCTGATATTAATCTTACTCACCTTTCCAACAGGAGTGGTGTGTATCCAACCCTGAGTGTGGTTGGTGTCCCTCGGATGATCGCTGCTACGCTCGTTCCCGCGGTGCCAACTGTACCAACAACTTACAGACATCCCACTGCCCCGGGGTCTGTCCTACACTAACTTCCTGTCAGTCCTGTGCCCTACATGCCGGGTTAGCGCGGGGGAACGGATGTGCTTGGTGTGTCCAGGCCGGACGATGCAGGTTAGTTGAATTATTATTGGTTTGGCATCCATATTCTTCCTATAGTCCAATTGATAATGTTAAATGAGACTGCGGTGATATTCACACGCCCTACGCGTCGGATTTGATTTGTTTTTCTGAAACTATCCCACGGCCAGCAATTATTTGCCCCCTGCTGGCATTATATATGATGATAATAAGTCCTGGGGTTAATGCTAAAAATGTCAAAATGTGAGTTTTTCGTTAACAAGTATTTCCACCACAGGCAACGGACAGAAGGCGGAGCAGCCCAGAGATGTGGAACACCGGAAGACAATCCCCTGGGACAGGAAGGATGGTGGGGCAGAGAAGGGGTGGAGTTAACTACAGCAGATCAATGTCAGAAGAGAGATGTTAGACCTGGTAAGTTTATCATACAGAGAGAGTTACCATAGACCTCCGGACCGTATGGGCTGGCAGGCCCTGGCTGAAGTATCCACGTTGACTCTCAGGAATCTTGCAGAGAGTGAGAGAATCTCGCAGAGAGAAAGAGAGAGAGAGTTAAAGCTAGTGAGAGAGAGCTTTAGTTAGTTAGCTAGAGTCAGCTCAAGATCTTTCTCTTCCAGAAAAGTTATAATCTTGTGAGTGGTACAGTGATTGATTATTACAGGCTTTAGCTGCTGCCATTTCCATGCTTGCAGCTCGTACTGCATATCAACAATGCCACTTTTTTCTTACTAGTGGTATTATAATGTAAAACTTGCAAAATAAACAAACCAAAACTGGGATGACACAAGATATACGCAGATATAACTGGTTCCAAGCGCTAGTAAATTCCTCCAAAAGGACTGGCGCTTTTGAGATACAAAAGACCAGAGTATAAATATTATTATTACTATTTGACACTCGGCAAGTGTCTAACCTCAATGTTGATCCTTTCAGGAGTGACAGTAATCCAGCACCGCCACCCGGTGAACATGTCCAGCCCCGACCAAGTGACCATCGTTAACTCCACCATGACTGAACTACGAGACACTCAGGAGTTCAGGGGAGCCAATAAGAAACAGGTAAATAGATCTGACAGGTGTATTAGTAGTAGTAGTCATTCCCTAGGCTGCCTGGCCGAACAGCCCCGCAGTTGTTTAATATCATTTGTCAAAAGAAAAATAGTGGTGTACATTATACCCTTGCGCAGTATGCAAAAAAGGAGTGGGCGCGGACTCAATTAGAATTATTATTATTATTATTATTATAGAGATGCCGAAGTCTCCAACCAGGGTGCAGAAACACCATCAAGATCAATCCACACAAAACACCCGGAGGCACTGGAGAGAGACTATGGCAACTTAGGAAAAAATAAAAACATACACTGTATACTGTACTGTACATATACACATATTAAACACAGATAACATATTATGCAGTGGAGGATATCAAGCTTAAATATAATACAATAAAATAGAATAAAATAAGTTTAAAAATTAGAATTAATGCTGCAAAAAAGCATTAACTCTAGACTTAAAAATGGAGATATTAGCTGAATTGACTAGCTCATTTGGCAACTTATTCCACAAGTCAACCATGGCCGGCACAAAACACCGTGAAAACTGTGTAGTAGAAAAATTAACACGGCTCATGGCAAGATAATTAAGATTGCTTGTGAATCTAGTTGCACGAGCCCGGACATAGGGCCCAGGCAGAACCCCATGTAAGGGATGCTGAGGGTTGTTAAAAACTTTAAATAAAAGACTAAGGGCACCAACTTTACGTCGATGACACAGATCAAGAGACAAATTAGGTAGAATAAAACTGATGGAATTTAGCGACCTGTCAAGCAACTTGAGATGGCAGTCAGCTACTGACAACCAGACAGGTGAGCAGTACTCGAAATGTGGCAAAATAAAAGCATAAAAAGACTTGATAACTGTGGCGTCACAAGCAAATGTTTTATAAACCTTGCGAAGCAGACCAATTTTTTGGGAAATGGAAGAGGAGAAAGAACGAATATGCTTTTCAAAAGTAAGTTTGGGATCAAGAGTAACTCCTAACAAGCGCAGAGTATCCACATTCTCAATTTGCTCGCCAGAAACTTGTAGATAAGGATGGGGAGGATCCAAGGTACGAGATCTGCTGATGATAATGGAGTGTGTTTTACTAGCATTAAGTTTCATGCCCCAAAGTTCACACCATGATGTAATTTTGGCTAAATCCCTATTCAGAGCAGTAGCAATTACGTGTCGATCTATTGGTGATGCAATTGACGCATATAAAGTTGTATCATCAGCATAGGAGATTAGTTTATTTTCAAGCTCGGAACACAGGTCAGCAGTAAAAATAATAAAAAGCAAAGGCCCAAGGACACTGCCTTGTGGAACACCAGAAACAACAGTAACAGAAGGGGAATGACACCCATCAATGACCACAGACTGAGATCTTTTCGTCAAAAAATCTTCAAAGATCCTTAAAAAATTGCCACCAATACCAATGAGCTGTAACTTAAACAGAAGTGCTTTATGGTTGACTAAATCAAAAGCAGAACTAAAGTCAATAGCCACGACGCGAGACTCATGTCCCTGGTCCAATGAAGATTGCAAGTCATGGGTGAGTGTCAGAAGTGCATCACATGTACCCAGTCCCTTACGAAAACCAAACTGTGAGTTTGGTATCAAATTATGACTATTACAATAAGAGGAAAGGCGTCTGGACAAAAGCCTCTCATAGAGCTTGGATAGGATAGGTGTAATGGAGATAGGGCGATAGTCATTAGGAGATGATGAGGCAGTATTTCCCTTTGGAATAGGAGTGATAATAGCCTTACGCCAGCAAAGAGGAAAACTACCTGATTTCAAAAGCAACCTAAACACCACTGCCAATTTAGGTGCCAAGACCACTGCAACCTTTTTAAAAAAGAGAGGGAAAAACCCATCCGGGTCTGTGCCACCATAGGTATCAAGATCCAGCAAGTACCTTTTCAGTTCAGCTGATTTGAATGCCATTGAATTGAGGTTGGGTCTAGGGAAACATGTCAATGGCAAAGACAATTCCTGATTACTCTGCTTATTAATAAAAATATTAGATAGAATATTGGCCTTCGATAATGGATAAAAAGAGATGGAGCCATCAGAATCACAAAGAGGAGGCATGGAGGAATCTATTCCAAATAAAGAGGATTTCAAAGCGGACCACCATTTATGAGGCTGTGTAGCTCCTGCCAGAACATCCTGAAGATGGGAGTTATAATCCCTCTCAGCACCATCATAAACTCTGCGCAGCTGCCCTTTTAAAAACATAATTTTCCCAATGCAAGGGGGTTTGATTACGCCTCCATAGACGATATGCAGCCTGTTTGTCATCAAATGCACGCTTGCAGTCATCATTAAACCATGCTTTATCCCTGATACGAGACTTAATTGTCTTTGATGGAACTCTTTTGCGAAGGATACCAAGAAGGGAATTGTTGAGAGCTGAAACCGGGTCATGAGATTTTAGTATGTGATTCCACTCAATATTACAAACATCATTACAAACGTTGTCCCAGTTAACCCGGGATTTAAGGTAGACTTTACGTGAGAGACAAGTTTCTTGGGGTGACCACCAGATGGAGAATGGTTGCTTTGGGGACTAACCACAATATTTTTTAGGTCAAAAAGAAATATACCAAGATTATGCATTATATACTATTAGCAGCCATTAGTATGATTTTTGAAGCAGTTTTCGTTTGTTTAATTTGTAGCATATTTGCTCTTTGTCTCAAACCTTTGTACAAAATATATTATCGTTTCAGTTCCTCTATTCAGAGGTTTATGAAGGAAATAATTCATCCAATGTAAGTTTCTTAGAAGTGTTTGACATTATATAGCGTTTAAACCTCACGTAGAGTAGAATATTATAATAGTCCATAAAATAAGACGGGCTTTACCAATTATTGGTCTTGAGCGTGGTTTCGGGCGAGTTGGGCTTATCAATTTTGCTACCTCTACGGTACAAAAACCTCTATCCGTAAACAGGTCTTCTCGCCGTTCTAGGATTTCGCCATTCCTTTACTCTTTATTACTATATCACGAAAAGCATGATTATATTTTCATATAAGTATGCTCTATTAATTGATGCTATGTATTATCATAATATGATAAGTTTTTACAAGAAATCAACAGAAGTTCTGGAAAATTTAGTAAGCTGTCGATATAGTTTTTGGAAACGAAAATGACAGTGGGTTGCTCGTGCGTGTGAGTTTGAGGGGTGAGGGAGAATGTGTATCCTATGTCGGCAGTGATGACTTATGAGGTCCTGCCATATTCTCATATAAATGCGCATCCATATTTTTAGTGAGTTTTAACAACAGTTAAACTTACTGACAGTAGCTTATTCCACTGTAAATAATTATACTATATCGCAATGGATAAATGCACTGAATTTCGGTGTGAGCATCCTAGGTTCGAATCCCTGGACTGCCACATGTATTTGTTGATTTCATTAATTGAGTTTAGGAGTAAAGTCGGTTGGTGGAGGTAACATAATATACTATTTCTATAAGGATTTGGTGCTTAGCAAGTTAACATTCATACTTTGCAAGCAATTTGTGGATTCTCATAAAAAAAAAAAATCGCCATGTGTAGGCCTAATGATTATAGGGTTATAGTTGATACATTTATTAACCCCTTCAGACTCATATGACGCAGAGGTTGCCAGATTAGCAATAAGAAATAGAGTTCTCTCACTCTTATAAATACCTCTCCAAAATTAGTTTTCTGCCCACAGCTAACTCAAAGACAACTGCAGAGGTTGAAGTAACTACTCTAAAGGTTTCTTATTACCCCTGATGGTAACAAAGGCTTTAAAGTATCCCTAATAGGCTCAAAATCGCGTCATATGTCGTAGAGGGTTAATTGTGTGTGCACAAATAGATATGTTACTACCAAAAAAATACCATTTGTGCATGGAGTGTCTTTTAAACGAAGCTTATTATATTGTTGAGTTGCCAAGTAAATTACCACTTGTCCTAGGCTCCTGCGATAATGCGACAATTTTCCGACTGGTGGTCACCCCAAGAAGCTTGTCCGTGGCGGTTCTAATTCAGTGTAGCGTTTGCCGCTGCTGGGTACACCATGGGTAGAAGTGCTGCACTAGAATAAAGGGACCTCTACTGAGGAAGCAGTCCGAAATTGTGAAATTTGTATGCTTAGGCCTAGTATGCAAAAGTGAACTTGTGTTCAATGACCGGCTCGAGAGTGTTAACTTTGGCAATGAGACACTGGAGATGGTGGACAAGTTTTGCTACCTGGGAGATACCATCTCTGCCGGTGGAGGGGCCGAGGCCGCCACTATCGCCAGAAATAGATGCGGCTTTGAAAAGTTCAGAGACTTGTTGCCAATTCTAACCATAAAACTCCCCCTCCCCTTGAAGGGAGAGATGTACACTTCATGTGTTAGAAGCGCAATGATATATGCTTCAGAAACGTGGCAAGTAAAAATGGGTGATATCAACAGAATAGAACGTAACAAGATGAGAATGGCGAGATGGATGTGTGGGGCCAAACTGCATGATACGATATCTAGTGAAGAGCTGAGGCTTCTAGAAGGTTAGGTATCAAAAGTATCAGTGATGAAATGCGTACTAGTAGACTTGGATAGTTTGGACATGTGAAGAGGATGGATGAACTAAGTTAAGTGAAAAGATGCAAGTTCGTGAACGCGGAGGGAACTGCTCCAAGGGGTAGACAAAGAATGACGTGGGATCAGACCTTACGATCTTGAATTTTAAAAACCTGACAAGTGAGGCAGCTCTGAACAAGGCTACCTGGAGCACCACCATTAGGATGTGAGACCGGAACCGCATTTCGTGTGGAGTACTCGGTCTTTAACCCTCCTCGCCCGGCCCTTTGAACCCTCCCGCTACTGTTATCGAGTCCAGCCATGCGAGGCGGGGAAAACTCGTTATGGAGCTATTGAATCCAGCCGAGCGAGGAGGGTTAAATTAATGTTGGTATGTGTGCAGTGTATTATTATATTATACAGTACCGGTACTGTATAGTACCTCTGTAGCAGTTACGGTGATTTCTTGTTACTGCCTTATTGTAGCACAGTTAAGGCTGGTGTGGTGCGATTTCGCCAGGTGCAAGTGCTTCAGGGGAACTTTATTGAGTTCTGCTGAGACACTGTTAGCGCTATACCAACATCAGCCACAATGATAACATGATGGGGCATTGTTGTGGCAAAACTTTGTTGTACTGTGCTGCAGTAAAGACAGTAGCCACCGTGTTATGATTGCTGTGCACTGTGTGCAGTACTGTGATTGTACCATGGAAGCCACATTCACTGTGGACGGTTGCGGTCTTTAACCCATATGTAATGTATGTACTGTATTATTTGTTATTGTCTCTTCTGGATGGTCAAGGAATGATCTACAAAAATATAATAATGGTTCTCTAATGTAAAAGTCAACCTGTATTTAATTTATTTATCCTTTCAGGCTGGTGGTGTGGCTCTAACGCGGTTCCTGGCTTTCATCCATCCCCTCACTCCCCCGCGCGTGGATGCTACCCTAATCATAATGTTTGTGGACGGCCCCATAGCCAACGCATCACTCTGGGTCTCACAGGATGACACCAGAGCAGGGCTACAACTAGTAGCTAGAGCTACCGCAGGGAAGGATGTTAAGGTAAAATTGTTCAAATATATATTCATCAAGCTGAGAATTTAAAAGTGTTCAACATCTAACAGACATTAACCCTTTCACGCACATGTGGACGCAATCGCGTCCTTATGGGATACTTTAAACCTTTGTGACCATCAGGGGTGTTTATAAACATTTAGTTTAATTACTTCAACATCTGCAATTATCTTTGAGCGAGTTGTGGGCAGAAAACTAATTTTGGAGAAGTAATTATGATATTAAGATAATTCTATTTCAAATAATAAGCGGCAACCCCCGGACCTGAAAGGGTTAATACAGCACAGAGCGAGCCAAACGTAATGACAGCTGAGATATGATTGATTAGCTCTACTGTACATAGACACCAACCTGTCATTCGTAAGCTCTCCTTACCCGCCACATAACACGGTTATGAGACAAATAACAAATAAAAGTAGTTGTGAGGAGCTGCAAGGGGATTTAGATCAAATATACGAATGGAGCACCAAGTGGAAAATGAAATTTAATATAAGTAAATGCCATGTGTTAAATATGGGAAGAAGTGTGAATAGACCAAATTGGGAGTACAGGATGGGAGATAATATAATTAGCAAGGCCAAAAAAGAAAAAGATTTAGGGTTGATAATTTGTCGCCAGAGAAACATATTAACAAGCTCTTTAGCGGAATGTATGCAATGGGCGGGAATATGAAAGTTGCTCTGAACTACTTGGATGAGACCATGGTAGCGAAAATTATGAAAAGTATGATTAGACCAAGATTGGAGTATGCAGCAGTGGTGTGGTCCCCGCATCTAAAGAAGCATATTCACAAGTTAGAAAGAATCCAGAGAGCAGTCACTAGATTGGTTCCAAGTCTCAGAGAACTGCCATATGAAGGGAGGCTAGACAAATTAAATCTACGGAGTCTAAAAGAGAGGAGAGAGAGGGGAGACATGATAATGATGTACAAATGTACCCGGGGGCTGGAGAGGCTGGATAGGGAGGATATATTATTAGGATACAGGAATAACTAGAGGCCACAGCTACAAAGTAAAAAGACCTACCTGCAAGAACGATATCAGGAAGTTTAGCTTCCCCTATAGATGTATTGACAAATGGAATGGGCTGGAGGAGGAGGTGGTAGGGGCAAGGAACATCCATATTTTCAAGAAAAAATTGGATAAAAAGTAGACTGAGAGACGGGACAACACGAGCTTAGCTCAACTCCTGTAAACTACAATTAGGTAAATACAATTAGGTAAATACAGCGGTTGGCGGAAGTGATGGTGTTTTCCGGGAAATACAGATTCTCCGAGTGGCTTATATGAGGCGACTCGCTGTTTGTTGGTTAATTCTATCTATCTATCTATTAGCTCAGGCCCATTCCCCAGACCCTACTGTACTGTGTAGGTTAATTACAGTACTATTATACATATATACATATACAGTACTGAGGATTAGCTTAATTTGGTCAGACACTCCGGTTAAAGGATTACCATTGTAGAACGCCTTTAGGTTTCAAATATGATACTTTTTTTCTCCACTTCTTACTTCAAAACAAACCATATCACTTTCTTAAGTTTGGTAGTAATAAAAATGTAAAACTTGCAAAACAAACTAAAACAGGAATGGCACAATATAAGACCAAAGAACTTATCAAAATCACTACCGGTATGTGGAAATAACGATTTAGCAAAATAATATTTTGAAATAAAAATGCAAACCTACTTTATGTAATGACTTATCATATCTAGAGGGATCTGCCTTGTGTGGGCCAATCGGCTTTTTGCAAACTCCCATTTTATTATACTCTTGTGTTGGTGGTGTATTGGTTTAGGTGTTACGTTCTGGGTGTGGTGTCCCGAGTTCGAATCCTGGGAGGACCATATGCTTTCATTAGTTTATTCAAGTATATTGGGGTTTGTAATTTATGATTAATGTTAAGAACGGGGTGTTACTTAGTTCTTATACCATGATGGAAATTTGTTTATTATGTTACAGGAAACGGCAAAGCGTCCAAACAACGGTCAACTGTTTAACCAAGCCCAACGCTACCTGACAAAGTTAGACGTGTGGCGCAACGTTGGCGGAACCAGCGGGGGCAAGAACGGTGTCGTGCGTCTGGTCTGGGGCAGCCTGGACCACAAGTCTGACATAATACCCTACCAACACCTGGAGCCTTATAGCGAGGGAGGCGGGGCTTGTTCCACGCAGCCGACATGCCTAGCCTGTCTGACGGATGCTAAGTGCGGGTGGTGCGCTCCTACCAGATTGTGCGTTCCCAGACTACTGCGGAACTCCGGATGCTCGTCAACGCAGCACAGCGTTGGGAAGAGCGAGTCGCACTACTTCACCTTAGAACCAGACCACTGCCCCGCCTGCCACCAACATATCTACTGCTCGGAGTGTGTGGGGTCCGGAGAGTGTGAGTGGCTGCCGGACGATGCGTACTGTGCCAGGCGTGGGAGGTTCAGCGGTGCCGTGGTTAATGTACAAGGTTGTCCAGCACCTTGTCACCATCGTACATCTTGTACCACTTGTCTTGGTGACCCTGGACGATGTGCTTGGTGCCAACACACGCAGGTTAGTTAATTCTACTATTCTTCAAGTAAAACTGTTCGGAATTTTTAACCTCGATCAAAGTTTGTTAATAGTCTGATCTGAATTGTATATTTCTGTACAGTATTGATATTTAACTCAGTCAAAAGACTGAGTTGGGTGAAAAGATGAAAGTCTATGAACGTGAAGGTAGCTGCACCAAGGGGCAGACCAAGAAAGACGTGGAATCAAACCTTGCGGTCGATCTTGAATCGAAGAACTTGAAAAGTGAGGCAGCTCTGAACAGGGCTGCCTGGAAAGCAGCCGTTAGGGCGTGAGACCGAAGCTGCACTTTTTGTGAAGCATTCAGCCTTTAAATTTATGTATGTCTCGAGTCGCCCAACCCCAGCTATGGGGTACCGGTACTGGTATGTGCCTGAGTATATACATACATAAAAGACCAAACCACGGGACGTGGCATGGTTGGTAAAACTTTTTAAATTGCTTTATATAAGTCCCATATAATGTACAGTCAGGACCCCCAATTCGCGAGAATAGGGGTGACAGGAGGCATCGCGTATTGTGAATTCGGGTATTGTGGAACTAACTTTAAATGGGAATAATTAGATTGGGTGACATCTCTCAATTATGGCCTATTTTCGAAATTTTTGGCCCTATTTTCGACATTTTTGGCTCTACAGTACAGTCTATATCTTATATATAAGAAGAACAATGAATAAAAATATGAAACTATCCTTAAAATTAGTAGTAGATAGGCTAGGACTAGGACTAGGACCGTAGGACTTCACGATTTTCTCCAACTTCTCCCTCCCTAACCAAATCGTACGAACAGTTTACTCTGACAAGCCTATTGCACAGTTTCCTTCTCCTCTTTTCTTGCGAAACAACAATTCCACCTTCATTTTGTGTGTTATCTTCTTATATTGGCGTGGCATGGCGAAAAAAGTGGCAGGCACTACAAACGTTTGGTCACTCCGCACGGCTATGAGCGCTTGAGCGGGACTGGGAGGGAGGGAGGGAGGGTAAGCGGGAGGGAAGGCAGGCGTATGCCCGTCTTCTTCTTTTTTCAGAGCTACTCCTGGGCCTCGCGAAACGTAGACGTGCTCGCGTATCAAGCGGGAATAGCGGATTTGGCCCCTTCTTAGCTCTCGATTCGTGTATTGTGGTACCACCTCGCATAATTAATGCTTAATTAATTAATGTTATTTTCGAGGGGTAACTCGTGTATTAGGGTTTTCGCGAATTGTGGAATCGTGTATTGGGGGTCCTGACTGTATATATTTGCAACAATAATGCCCTATAATAATTCCCTATATAGCCATGATTTATGGGTTAAGAAAAACGTATAACACACTTAGAAATTGAAAGCCCAACTGTGGGGCAGCTCCTTTATATAATTTATTATAATGTAAAACTTGCAAAATAAATTAAATTGTGAAACTCGCAAAATAAACAAACCAAAACTGGGACGACACAAGACATATGCAAAATAACTAATAAAAATCGCTATGTGGAAATAATCTATCTATCTATCTATTGCCTGACGCCGTGATCCCCGAAGGGGTGGCCACGAACGAACCGCCCCCATGCACCTCTGTCCCCAGTCAGTCGACGCCCCTCCCCCCAATCAGCACCGCCTTCGTTCATGTAGTTCCTCACTCCATCCTTCCACCTCATATTCGGTCTACCTCTCCCCCTCTGTCCCTCCACCTCGCTCTCGTACACCCTCTTAGTCATTCTCTCGCTTTCCATACGTTCCATATGGCCGAACCATCTCAAGTTGTTCCTTTTCACACTTTCCAGCACATCTACCTCCACACCACACCTCCTTCTTACTTCCTCATTAGTCTGTCTATCCCTCCATGTAACTCCGCACGCACTCCTTAAGTAATTCATTTCCACTGCTCTCACTCTTGGTCTGAGTCTCTCAACCAACGTCCATGCTTCGCTTCCGTAAGTCAGTGTCGGGATTACCACACTGTCATGCAAGGACTTCTTCACTTCCATACTGACCACCCTATTTCTTGTTACTGCTTTTAGCGTTCCTACAACCCTCTTCCCCTGTTGTACCCTCTCCCGCACCTCTTCATCCATAGTCCCATCTTTACTCAACACACTGCCCAGATACTTAAAGGAGTTGACGATCTCCATAGCCTGACCGTTCAGCTTCACCTCACACTCTGTGACTTCACCCCTTTCGAAGACCATAACCTTGCTCTTCCCCGTATTTACCTTCAAATTCCGTTTTCGCACACTGTTCCAAACTCATTTACCAGACCCTGCAACTCCCATTCATTATCACTCATCAGAACTGTATCATCCGCAAACAGCAGTATAGGTAGCTTCCACTCAATTCCCTCCCTTTTCAGCGATACACCAACATCCACTGCTCTTGATAGTATTTCTTTCATAACTCCATCCATATATACAGTAAACAACCACGGGGACATCACACACCCCTGTTTCAAACCAACATTCAGGTCAAAGAACTCGCTCTGCTCACTCTCCACACGTACTGCCGCCTTTGCACCCTCATACATGCTCTTCACTGCTTTCAGCAACTTGCCCTCTACTCCGTATATTCTAAGTACTTTCCACAAACCTTCTCTATCCACTCTGTCATAGGCCTTCTCCAAGTCCATAATGGAAATAATGCTCATTAAAATAACATTTAGAAATAAAAGCCAAAACGGGGACGACACAATATAAAAGCAAAAGAACCTAATCCTGTACTCTCCCTCTTCCCACCCAGGAATGTTTCTTGTTCTCGGTGTACACCTCACTGTATCAATATGGTTCCTGTCGAGCCTGGTTGGATGAAGACCATACCAACGTGTCTTCTCTATCATCATCCAGCACAGCCGCACCCAACACAGCCACATCACAGCCGGGCCTAACAGCTACTGGGTAATATTATACTGTATAGAGCGTTCTTGTTTTTATAGTTCTTTAGACAGTCTGCCAGAACAGTTAAGTCCAGTAGACTGAGGCCGCTCCAGATGCTCAGGCCCCATAAAGGGCCAGGGTGAGATGAGATCTGTCTCTTAGAGGTCAGTGGGGGAGGGGATCATCAGCCCACGGGCTTGCACCCCCGGGCCAATGACCCCACCGTCCGCAGCCCCCCTTGCAGTGCCACCCATTCGGGCGATCTCGCCCATCTAAAAGGTGGGATAATGCGCTGATGAAATCTGCCTGCAACGGTGGCGCTGCTGGGAAAGCTTTGGATGGAGGAAACTGACCTCCTTCCCTGCTGCCCCCTCACAAACAGATCTCACTACACCCTACCTCCCCCCGGGGAATACAACCATTTCCTCACTCATGAACGGCAGTGAGAGTGAAAGGTGTACAGACTCTTAGTAAGGAGTTTACAGTTAGTGTTGGAGTCCACCAGGGATCTGTGTTAAGCTCTCTCTTTGTTATGGTTCTGGAGGCATTATCTGGAGATATTTAGAACTGGGCTCCCCTGGGAACTGTTATACACAGGTGACCTAGTACTTATTGTAGATAATGTGCAGGATGCCAAGGCCAAGCTCAGAGAACTTGTTGCCACTACTTACCACAAGAAGACTCCCTTTCCCCTTGAAGGGAAAGGTATATGCCCTGTGTTAGAAGTGCAACGATATATGCTTCAGAAACGTGGCCTGTCAAAGCGGATGACAGCAAGTAAGTCGTCAACTGAATGGAATGTAGCGAGATGAGAATGGCAAGATGGATGTGTGGGGCCAAACTGCAAGATAGGATATCAAGTGAAGAGTTAAGGAGAAGGTTAGGTATCAAGATAGTTTGGACATGTTGTGAGGATGGATGAACTAAGTTGGGTGAAAAAATGCAAGTCCGTGAACATGAAGGAAAAAAGAGGAAAAGTGGGGATTGGGCCTCAGTACATATATACATACAGTAAAAGTCCTGTAATCCGAATAGCAGGGGACCGGGCCTCGTTCCGATTACCGGATTTTTCGGATTATTGGAATTTACCCCTATGAACCTGTGTATTGATGGCTTGACGAAAACCTGAACACAATATAGGCTATGCATATGCACAATATAACGCTATACAGTACATCCAATATGACACATAATGGTAAACTTTTAAAGTGATTTCATGAACATATGATGTGTGTGTGTACCATTATGTGTTATTTTGGTGGGTTTTGGGTGGCCTAATGCCTCAAAAAGGGGACTTTGGGACTTTTTGAAATTCGGACTATCGGGTGAATTCGGATTTGGCCTCATTTAAAAAAAATCAGACTATTGGGAGATTCCAATTATCGGTCGTCGGACTTTTACTGTACGTATATACATGTATGTATATATATACTAAGGCATATGTGTATTAATTATAATAATGTACTGTACCGGTATGTATTATTTATATCTATGTATGTATTATTTCAGAGTAAAGTTGATGGGTTCAGAATGCCACGTGTGTGAATCTCATACCTCCTGTGAGCGTTGTCTGGAGACGTTATCTTGTGGTTGGTGTCACAGTGTGTTTAACCCAACCATTGGTGTCTGTACGGCCGGGGATTACTCTACTCCACATAAAGGTTAGTTAATAACCCCTGGATGAGGGCTGGTCCTGTCTAGAGTGAGGTTTAGCATTCTCTACCCAACCTTAGCCATGTTTGATGAGTATAGTATAGACATTTTGGCTCGAACATTCCTTGATTTTGGCCCTGTCACTCTTTTAACTCTGGGGGAGTCACTCGTCATAGGCAGTTTTGCCTTTTGTCTCCCTCATCCACATAGAAAAAAAAATATATATATAGGTATGTATGTATAGTCTGTACTCAGGCACATACTCCATCATTGGGGGTGGCCGATTCGAGACAGAGGCTGAACAGAAACAACATTTAAAGTTTCAGTTCTTAGGGTCCGGGACCACTTTCACGTTCCCTTGCCCCTTTCTCTTTCTTGGCTAGTAGGTGAAGTCTACAAGGGGAGGAGGATTCCTAGCCTACTGCCCCTATGAGTAGTTTGATGAGTAGATAACAATAAAAGTGTCAACAATACATTTGGTTATCAGCAACAGATCACCGTTGTGATCAGGGGATCAGGAGGTCAGAAGTGTGGGAAGCCATGAAAAGAGAGAAGTTGGGGAAAGCACTAGGAACAGATGGAGTGTGTGGGGAAATGTTGAGGTATGGTGGTGAGATAGTGATAGAATGGGTATGGAAAATGTGCAAACTAGCATGGGAGAAGGGGAGTGCACCCGATGACTGGAAGACTGGCATAATAGTCCCCCTATATAAGGGCAAAGGGGAAAGAGGAGTGTGTGGTAACCACCGAGGAATATGTCTTCTAAGCGTAGTAGGGAAGGTATACAGTAGGGTAGTGATTGAGAGAGTGAGAGTGAGAACGGAGAAATGGATAGGCGACGAGCAGGGAGGTTTTAGGAAGGGAAGAGGATGTGTAGATCAGATTTTTACCCTGAATTGTGTTGTGGAGAAATATCTGGAGAAGAAACAAAAGGTGTATGTTGCCTTTATGGACTTGGAGAAGGCCTATGACAGAGTGGATAGAGAAGGTTTGTGGAAAGTACTTAGAATATACGGAGTAGAGGGCAAGTTGCTGAAAGCAGTGAAGAGCATGTATGAGGGTGCAAAGGCGGCAGTACGTGTGGAGAGTGAGCAGAGCGAGTTCTTTGACCTGAATGTTGGTTTGAAACAGGGGTGTGTGATCTCCCCGTGGTTGTTTACTGTATATATGGATGGAGTCATGAAAGAAATACTATCAAGAGCAGTGGATGTTGGTGTATCGCTGAAAAGGGAGGGAATTGAGTGGAAGCTACCTATACTGCTGTTTGCGGATGATACAGTTCTGATGAGTGATAATGAATGGGAGTTGCAGGGTCTGGTAAATGAGTTTGGAACAGTGTGCGAAAACGGAATTTGAAGGTAAATACGGGGAAGAGCAAGGTTATGGTCTTCGAAAGGGGTGAAGTCACAGAGTGTGAGGTGAAGCTGATCGGTCAGGCTATGGAGATCGTCAACTCTTTTAAGTATCTGGGCAGTGTGTTGAGTAAAGATGGGACTATGGATGAAGAAGTGCGGGAGAGGGTACAACAGGGGAAGAGGGTTGTAGGAACGCTAAAAGCAGTAACAAGAAATAGGGTGGTCAGTATGGAAGTGAAGAAATCCTTGCATGACAGTGTGGTAATCCCGACACTGACTTACGGAAGCGAAGCATGGACGTTGGTTGAGAGACTCAGACCAAGAGTGAGAGCAGTGGAAATGAATTACTTAAGGAGTGCGTGCGGAGTTACATGGAGGGATAGACAGACTAATGAGGAAGTAAGAAGGAGGTGTGGTGTGGAGGTAGATGTGCTGGAAAGTGTGAAAAGGAACAACTTGAGATGGTTCGGCCATATGGAACGTATGGAAAGCGAGAGAATGACTAAGAGGGTGTACGAGAGCGAGGTGGAGGGACAGAGGGGGAGAGGTAGACCGAATATGAGGTGGAAGGATGGAGTGAGGAACTACATGAACGAAGGCGGTGCTGGTTGGGGGGAGGGGCGTCGACTGACTGGGGACAGAGGTGCATGGGGGCGGTTCGTTCGTGGCCACCCCTTCGGGGTTCACGGCGTCAGGCAATAGATAGATAGATAGATAGATCACCATTGTGCTATCTTTGACTCAGAAGTTGTGGTGTTAAATATTCTAAGCTTTCCTGAATGGAATCAATTTCATTAAATTCTTTATCTAGTATAGCCTATGTGTGGATTTTTTTTAGTTTTTTTTTTAGTTTAATTAGACCGCTGAGTTTCGAGACAAAACTCTCATAGGGCTGGCCCGAAGGATTAGTTTAAATCTCAGATAGGACGTAGAAGGCGGCGTAAGAATCGGAGTATGGGGGATATGGAAAAGGACGGGGAATCTGAGAGGATAGCATCAAGCAAGCAATATGGTGGGGTAAAGTAGCGGGGCAATCCATAAAGATATGATGAATAGTAAGAGGGGCATACTGGTGCTTGGCCATGGGGGGGAGACATCAGATATCCATGAGTTAATATGTGTGGATGCCACAGCCTGTAGTGCGGTTGGTAGAGCACTTGCCTGCATGCAAACCAAGAGGTTGATGGTTTGAGGCTCGGGCCAGCCAGTGTGTGTGTTAGTTTTGTGTTTTTTTATTTCAAGATAGACAGATGAATGAGGAAGTAAGAAGGAGGTGTGGTGTGGAGGTAGATGTGCTGGAAAGTGTGAAAAGGTACTTGAGATGGTTCGGCCATATGGAATGTATGGAAACGGAGAGAATGGCTAAGAGGGTGTACGAGAGCGAGGTAGAAGGACAGAGAGGGAGAGGTGCACCGAAGGAGAAGTGGAAGGATGGAGTGAGGAAGTATATGGATGAAGGCGGTGCTGGGTAGGAGGAGGGGCGTCGACTGACTGGGGACAGAGGTGCATGGGGCCGGTTCGTTCGTGGCCATCCCTTCGGGGATCACGGCGTCAGGCAATAGATAGATAGATATTTCAAGATTTTATTTTGCTAAAGCTTTATTTCCACATAGCGATTTTGATAAGTTCTTTTGCCTTTATATTGTGTCGTCCCTGTTTTGGTTTGTTTATTTTTACAAGTTTTTCATCATAATTGACAGACAACAGTGTTGTTGGCACAATCTAGTAATCTGTGGCAACTGTTCACTGAAGTCCCTGATACATCAGGGCACCCACCCTAGCCCAACTCTTGAGCTAGTATTGCTAGTACATGTATTCATATTTTTTCACCAACCCATAAATTAACTTATAAATAAACCTAATAAAAATATATATAAACCTAATGAATGAAATAAATAAAACTAATGAATACATGTGGTACTCCAAGGACTCAAACCTAGGATACTCACACCCAAATTCTATAAACTGCATCTAGTAAATTATGAACTTCGTGGGTTCATTTGAAAAGTTTGAGGAATCCTATGGAGCCATGACTTAAATCTTAGAGTGTAGCCTACATGCAAGTTAAGCCATAGTTTAGTAGATATAGATCTTTAAGTTATTTGCATACTAGTCATATGTTAAGATATTTGCTTTCTTAATTACTATTTTAATTTACTGTACTGTATTTACTATTATGATTGTATCTATAATTTTTTTTTTTTTTTTTTTTCTTCTATATTCCAACTTACTTCCTCTCGGGCATAGGCTGAGAGCCTTAACATTCACCGCTTTACAATGAACAGTGAAGCCTGTGAGGTCTTGTTCCATATTACCAATATGCTATACAAATGTTAACAATTATTAATTTGTATTATTATTATTATTATTTATTTATGTTACATATACTGTACATACTGTATATACTAGTTTACCTTATATCTATGTATGGATAAATTTGAATTTAAATTTTCTGTTCAGATGCTCATTTGTTTTTGTTTTGGTAACTGTCAGTCAGCTGAGAGACATTTTGGAGAGAACTGCATCATTTGAATTTGTCAACTTGTAAGTGAATATAATGGATACTACAGGAAGATATGTTTTAGTAATTCCCACTATGGAGGTGTAAGAATATACATGGAAGTGAATTATCATGGTAGCAGAGCGTAGTTCCCTCTGAAGACTTCAAGATGTCTGGAAATGATAGCAGTGCAGGTTACAAGGTTCCCCCATCTTCAGTGACAGTAAGCCCTATGACAGATGGGTGAATGAAATCAAAGTTTGGAGGAAGATTACTAAAGTTGACAAGAAGCAACAAGGAATAGCTGTGGCCTTATCACTTCCAAAGGGAAGTTTGACCAGAGATAAGGTATTTAATGAATTAGATCTGGATCTGTTGGATTGTGATGATGGCCTAGACAAACTAGTGAAGTTCCTGGATGGTGTCTATAAAAAGGATGACCTAACTGCAGCATATGAATCATGGTCACAATTTCACAAGCTCACAAAAGGATAATATTCAAGGACAGTAGTGCGACGTTATGAGAAACAATTTATTAGGGAAAATAGGCACCAATAGATTCGCCATATTTTTCTCCATATAGTCTACATGGAGGATTTTCGTTATCAACAAATTGAAAAATACCCACTTCACAGACAAATGCACCAAAAATCTAAGTCAAAGCGGGGGTGTGGGGGCGGCAGCCCCTACCTATAATACTAAGTTAGGTTAGGTAAGGTTGTTAGGTTAGGCTAATGTCCTTTCAAAGGGGTATAGGCTAGTGAACACTAGGATACCCTATACCCAGTCAGAGGTAAGAAGAAGAAGAAGAAGAGTCCTGCAGTAGTCTCCTTGAATGTTACCCAAACTCAGTCCCGCAATCTTGAGAGCTCTGCTACGGACGTGTTCATGTTTACAAAAAGTGTTCGAAATGGAGTACACTCGCTACGGTAAAGTGTTATGTTCTACAAAGATGTTACTGTATGTCTAATATATGAACCCACAGTAGCTGGCATGCAACTTGCAAGGGCTAGTGTTGTATCCCACGTACTGGGTCTAGGGCACTCTAGGGTTAGGTTAGGTTAGGTTAATATACTAGGTCTCGGAAACAAGATTCGTAGTTGCGGTAGTATTTACATCAAAACTATAGTTAACTATCAAAACTATTCTTCCACAGTGGAATCTATGTGAGTATATTATAAGGATTCCATAGAGCTTCACTTTCCCTAATAAATTATGTATAATAACGCTGCGAGTCTTTTTAAAAAAATTACCAATATTTGAACAGATGGTCAAGTCTCTGTTCAAAGTCTTGGAAAAATGTTATTTTAATACCACAAATTTTCAGAGTGTATTTTTTATAAAAAAAAAAAAAAAATGTACAGTTATACTACCCCTATTTTGTCGTTATTCTGTTGGTACTAATGGGTTAATATTATTAGTAGTAGACTTAGTATGGTATGATGATGCGCGGAAATGTATATTTGACTTGAAATAGATACATTGAAGTATTACAAACCTTCGCGAATCCATAAACAGGGAACGTGAGCTGGGTTTAAACCGTCGCGCACCCATAAACAGGGAACATGAGCTGGGTTTAGACCGGTCTATTTTCGGTTAGGTTAGGTTAGGCTAATGTTAAAAATACTAAAATGTGACGGTCCTCGGTATTAAACAACCCTGTATATCAAATAAAAAATAAAAAACAACAACAAATTACCTGAAAAACTCGTATCTGGTTGGTGATAAATTTTTATCAAATTAAAAAAAAATCCAGTTTCCGCGTCTGCTGAACCATCCAAAAACACGCTAAAAGGCTTGTTTTGAAGGGGGGAGGTGGTGGGGGGTAGTGGGGGAGGGGTAGTGTAACTAGATTTACCAAAAAAAAAAAAATTTGCATCAATATAGCCTATAGTGTTTGTAATTAATTAGAAATCTCGGGAAAACCTATTTTCCCCATTAGGCCTATCGATCGATGTTAAGACACGCTCCGGTAAGATTAGGAGTAGTGGGCGTACCACTACAGCTTAATTCATCTATAAAACATTAACCTAACCTAACCTAACCTAACCTAGTACTACATGAATACTAGGTTAGGTTAGGTTAGGTTGTTTGGTTAGGTTAATGTTTTATAGATGAGTTATTGTTGTTGTTCCCCAAGCTGCCTGGCTGAACAGCCCCAAGGCCCCGAGTAAGGCCAAGGCCATAAACGAGCGACCCCACAGAACCCTCCCTGCCGACCACAATAAAGCCTGGATGACCGAAGCCACTCCATGGCGGGAGGCTGAGAGGGTGCGTAAACGCCCGGGAAACCAAAGCCCCACCCAGGGCCCTGTGCCCCTCAGCAATTATGAAGAGAAAGTTGAGGGGCAAAGGAATAATGTGACGCTTTAGCTTCCAATCTTGGTAGATTGGGAGGTCAATCCACGGAAGAGACGCCGTCACTCGAGATCTAGAAAATATATAAGTAAAAGGAACAGTCAGAGTATAGATGAGTTATGCTGTATGTTGGTAGTGGTATGCCCACTACTCCTAATCTTACCCACGCCCCCCCATAGTGATTTGAAAAGACATTAGCCTAACCTAACAACCTTACCTAACCTAACCTTGTATAATGGGTGGGGGCTGGTTGAGTACTAATCCCTTAGTAAATGAAAAACAAAAAATGGCGGTAAAATTCTAGTTTCACGTACACAGCGACAAAAGGGAGGCGCCGTTGTAAAGGCATAGCTTCCCGACCAACTATGAAGATCAGGGAAATTGCTGGGTAAAAGACGTAATATAATGATAATAAACTACATTAACGACATTAGCCTAACCTAACAACCTTACCTAACCTAACCTAACCTAGTATTATGTAATAGCTATGGTGCCGCATATGGGGAGAAAATATTATTTTTTTTTACAGTAGGTATAATTCCTTATAATGCATTTCCGCCGCTTTGGACATATATAGGAATTAGGTATGGTATATGACAACTCTTTTAAGTAGTCATAGAAATTTATGAGTATGCTGTGAAAGCGAAACTAGAATTAAACCAAAATGGCTGTCGATTATACGAAGGTGAAAGAAAAGTCGATGAAGTCTACGGTGTTTACTCTGCAATCTTCAGCTTTGATTGATAACGGAAAAGTACCGTATTGACAACCTTGTTACGAAAATTAAATTTTAGTACCATACCGGTACTTTTATATTAGGTTATTCCGAGGGTTTAACACATTTTCATATGATCTTTAGAGCTATCGATAACTGATAGTACCGTATTGACAACCTTGTTACGAAAAAGACATTTTTGTACCATACTTTTTTATTAGGTTTTGCCGAGGGTTAAAACAAATTTTATTATGATCTTTAGAGCATATACAGTACTCCCTCGAATTTTGCGAGCATATGGTCGACATTGCAGCCCGCAAAATTCAAAATCGCAAATTTCAAATAACTAACCTTATGGGATTAATTGCATATGGTCGACATCTCATCATCGAGGGCCTATTTTTTGGTGATTTTCGTCCTTGTTTGTACACACATTATGACACATACACTTAATTATACATCCTACAATAAAGAAAAACACAGAAATACAGATTCAGGGGACCCAGGACACAGGTAACACTTCAATTTTGCCCAAGGAAGTCGATTATGCGAGAGCGTGAGAACATATAGGAGCGTGGGAGAATCTATAAACAGTAAACAATGGGCCGCAGGGCGGCCCGACGTCACGACCCTGCTACCCCTCCCCCCCGAAAACTAGTGCGGAAACCCCGTATCATTTGGCGCCACCCGCAAAACTCAAGTAATATCGCACATATCAAGTCCCGCAAAAAAGGTCAAATCTTGGGTCCCGTTCGCAAAATCGAAATTTCGCAAATTTGAAAGACGCAAAATTCGAGGGACTATTGTAGATCCAATATTTATCTTCAAATATATCAACAAAATTTGTGGTATTAAAATAACATTGAACCAAATTCTTTAGTAATCTAGTCCTAAATAACAGCAGTTTCAGCAAATCAGCCATTCAAGTGAAGAGTGAACCAGTAATGTTGACGGCAGCACATTCTGGTAGCAGTAGGCCTATACAAGATCCTGGTAGTTCAAGAGGTTCAGAAGACAGTGAAGCTGATATTCCTGACCTGGTATTCTATACAAATCATCACAAGAAGATGCCATATTACAATCAAGGAAACATGAATTACAAACAAGGAAGAAATGTGCCATCACAGCAGTATACGAGGAGGCACCAGTCAGATGACAAGAGGATGGCATACAACACTCTAAGGAAAGAAAACCCAACAGATGCCTACGGAAAACCTACACGTTGCCGGATATGTGGCTCAAAGTACCATTATGCATACAAGGTGTCCCGACAAAGAATACCAGCAGTAGGTCAAGTAGAAGAAAACAAGGTAACAAGTGAAATATGACAACTAAAGGAATGCCATCAAATTATGTTGAACAGTGATTTATGTAATGCATCTGATGGCAACAAAATGAAAACATTGATGTCTGAATCTTTCAACTGTGCTGTGTTAGACAGTGGTTGTACAACAACAGTATGTGGAGTTGATTGGTATAATTGTTACATTCAGTCCATTGATCATGATAAATCTTCATTAGTCAAGGAGATGAAAAGTTCCACATGGTTTAAATTTGGGGATGGTGTCAAAGTACAGTCTCTTAAAAGAGTTAAAATAAGAAGGGCATTAAGGCATAATGTACATGAGAACAAAGAGTTTGTATGTGATGGTGATTAGGTTTATTATAAGAGAGGACAGCAATAAATGGACAGGTCCAGGTAAAGTAATTGGTAGAGATGGTAAAGTAGTGTTGGTGAAACATGGTAACAGCTTAATACGAGTACATAATTCAAGGTTAACAAAATGTAATTACAAATTTGAAACTCATATCCAAGTCACAGACAATAATAACAATAATGCTCACAACAAGACCCATACCAGTACCAATTGTGACATCTCAAATAATCATATGTGTGATTCTGACAGTGAGGATGAGAATAATTCAGAGATTAATAATCAAGACAAACAGACTGAGACAGACACTTCCAAAAGTTGGCATGAGAGTTCAGTATCTCCCAGTTGGTGATTCAGTATGGAGAGAGGGTGTGATTGTAAGTCGGGGCAGGAAAGTGACTGGAAAATATAAGGATTGGCTTAACATTCAGGAACATGATGAATCTAAAGCCATTGATTGGAAGAATGATGTACAAAACTGGAAAGAGATGCATGAAAGTTTTACAAATGAAAATGCTAAAGGTAATGATATATACCGGTATGTTGTAGAAAGTAGACATGAAGAAAAGAGAGTAAGGGATGCTAAAATTAAAGAATTAGATAACTGGAAACAATTAAATGTGTATGATGAAGTACCCGACAAAGGTCAACCATGTATTTCTGTAAGATGGGTGTGTAGTGAGAAGCAGTTAGAAGATGGAAACATTAAAGTTAAGGATTGGTTGCTTGCTAGAGGCTTTGAAGAGAAGAATAGTGATGTTCAAACAGACTCACCTACAGCTGGAAAAGAAACCTTCAGAATTTTCATTGCTTTGATGGCTATGAACTCATGGAAATTTCACTCAATTGATGTAAAAGCTGCCTTCCTGCAAGGAGCAGAATTTGATGGAGAAGTTTATCTTAAACCTCCTAAGGACGTGGAGAACATAGAAGGCAAACTTTGGAAACTTAGAAAGTGTGTGTATGGTTTGAATGATGCTTCTCGAGTGTGGCATTGGAATAACTTGTTGTTGTTGTTCCCTAAGCTGCCTGGCCGAACAGCCCCGAGTCCCTGAGGAAGTCCATGGCCACGATCGGGCCTTCCCACAGAGCTCTCATTGAGTATAGATTGTGTTGTTGGCGTAAGTGGTTGTGTGAAATAACTTGTTTTTGCATTTACTTACAATACTTTTCTTTTCAGCGGACTGCACCACGCTAGTCGAGCCTCTCCTCCAAGCCTCCCTGGAAGCTTACAACGCTTCCACCATTTCCGCCATCTCCGACGAGCCCCGCAGCCTAGAGATATTGTGGTCCTACGCCGAGTGTCCGGACGTGGACGAGTGTAAACTGGGACTACATAATTGTCACGAGAACGCCACATGTACAAATACTCATCCCGGCTTTAACTGTTCCTGTAATAAAGGATTTAGAGGCAACGGGAGGGATACTTGTACCAGAACGTAAGTCAATATACATCTTTGTTGTCATTAGAATTATGAGTATCCTTTCCTCTCACTTAACCATAGGCTATTCATAAGTGCAGTTGGATGTAGTACATGATTAGAGTAATGTCCACTATTTGATAAATGGATATTTATCGTAGTCATGTGCTATACTTGTAACTACAGTAGGGTCTCACATAAAACGAGTTTATGGTCGATAAACGAGGGCGTTTTATGCGATTTCGTTTTATGTGAACACAGCATTTTGGTGGCGCAATATCGTCAATGTTCACTGTAAGCGAAAATTTTCGTACAAAGCGAACGATATTTTGTACGTTTTGTACGATATTTCGGCGCTCTATATGAAAACTCCTCGGATTTGCCCCACTTTGGCGGCGGACTCGTTTTATGTGATCACATTTGTTCTGATCGAAAATTAAATATTAATATTTTAGGTCGGTCGTTTTAATCGAGACTCGTTTCATGCGGGACCCTACTGTACCTTGGTGGTGTAATAGTTAGAGTGTTTAAAAATCTGTGTGTTATAACCCAGGTTCGAATCCCGGTGGATCACATGCTTGCTTTCATTAATTTCTTTGGGAGGTGTTTGGTGTTCGAGTGAAATTAATAAAAATAGATTATATGTTATTGCTTGCTTTCCTTTTGGACTACATAATTATCACAAGAACGCCACGTGTACAAATACTCATCCCGGCTTTAACTGTTCCTGTAATAAAGGATTTAGAGGAACAGAAGGGATACTTGTACCAGAACGTACGGTAAGTAAATGTACATGTACATTATATCTTTCCTAAGCTTCATGAAATCGTCTAAATGCAGCTGAAATCAAAGACAAAGACGTCATCGGTACAGTAGAGATTTAAACATTACTAGCAGGGGTACTACCACCACTACTACTACCATAATCACCATCATCAATCACTACTACCACAATCATCACAATACTACTACAGTACTCCCTCGAATTTTGCGAGAATATGGTCGACATTGCAGGCCGCAAAATTCAAAATCGCAAATTTCAAATAACTAACCTTATGGGATTAATTGAATATGGTCGACATCTCATCATCGAGGGCCTATTTTTTGGAGATTTTCGTCCTTGTTTGTACACACATTATGACACATACACTTAATTATACATCCTACAATAAAGAAAAACACAGAAATACAGATTCAGGGGACCCAGGGCACAGGTAGCACTTCAATTTTGCCCAAGGAAGTCGAGTATGCGAGAGCGTGAGGAGCGTGGGAGAATCTATAAACAGTAAACAATGGGCGGCAGGGCGGCCTGACGTCACGATCCTGCTACTCCCCCCCCGAAAACTAATGCGGAAACCCCGTATCATTTGGCGCCACCTGCAAAACTCAAGTAATATCGCACATATCAAGTCCCGCAAAAAGGGTAAATTCTTGGGTCCCGTTCACAAAATCGAAATTTCGCAAATTTGAAAGACGCAAAATTCGAGGGACTACTGTACTACCATAATCACCGGCCTCGACCTCCCTGTGCCTCATTAAACGGCGATCTCGATTTCGGACGCTAAATGACCTCCAATTTTGGATCTGACCTTATCCGTACCCCCATTTTGGGGGGCTACGAACAACTTTCGTTCCATACACCTTTTCCATCGGAGGCCTCCTGCCCCAAACGGCAATTTTTTTCATTTTTTTTTTTTCAATTTCGGCCTCGAAACTACCTCCGATCGTGGCCTCGCCCCCTCTATGACCTGACCCAGGTCAATTGACACCCACATGCAAAGTTTCAGCTCCCCAGGTCCAAAACTGCGGCCGCCTATTAACCTCTGAAGTGCGCATGGGGGTAATTGGAAACGTCCCCCTGTGCTGACGTATTTGAGGTGTTTCCGTCACTAAAATATTCATTGTGCCATTAATAGCATTAATACTTATCCATATGCACCTATTATGGGTTGATTATAAAGGTATTAACCTGAAACAACAATAAAACGAGTGAAAACAGCGTTTGGATGGTCAAAATCGGAGATATAGCCCGCGAGTTGTATAATGTATGGGTGAGGCAATCTGCTTTCCCGCCAATTTCCCCCAAGGCCACTGAGACACAGTCGATCGATACTCTCTCTCTCTCTCTTGCACTCGCTTGCTATCAGTGATGACCACACCCTCCAATCGGATTTCTAATGTTAGCACGAAAATATACCTCAGAATAAGGGAATAACAGGGAAAATAGGTGATAACTGAAGGAGAGGAGGAAAGTGGGGAAGGAGGGGAGGTAGAGGACTGAGATTTTGCATGGCCCAGGGGCCAAAAAAACAAAAAAAAAAACAATTTTTTTTTTTTTTTTTTTTTTTTTTTTTCGATGTCAAAAGTTGATTTTTTTTTTCTCTGACTCTTAAGAGTCTCCCCGCAGCTCCCGGGTTAAGAACGCACAGACAGACAAACAGACACACAAACTGATTTAACCCCTTATTAGCGGGGCCCGACTTAAGTCCGTATAGAGAACACCTGCCCAAAGAGCAGAGCCCGACTTAAGTCCGTGTGCAATTTTGGAGCAATATTACCTCTGAGAGAGAGACGAACGGTGGGCGGAGCGTAGGTCGGGCTCTGACCGTTCACCACGGGTCCCGCGGGCCTACTGACGTTTACTCCACACACATCCACCCTCCCTCCCTCACTACACAGGGTATTATGTCAAGAAATTACCGTATTTTAGGGATTTTTCCTTCGTCTTGCACGATCGTTGCAAGAGAACGCGTGGTCGTAGGAGGATGGTTCTGGTGTCATTGGAAAGCTGAATGAACGCCCTTTCAGGGATACATGAAAGATTGGTTTAATTTGAAATGCAAAAGAGCTTTGGGTAGGCGTGATGCAGCTTGGGCTAGATTAAGAAGAAGGAACACTGAGAGTAATCGGAATAAATATAAACAGGAGAGGAATAGATATGTTAACATAATTAGGCAAGTTAAAATGAACTATGAGAAGAACATAGTAAATAAATGTGAAAGTGACCCTAGATTATTTTATAAATATATAAACAGTAAGTTGAAGGTAAAGAAACAAATTACTAAATTAAGAGTTGATGCTAGAACGTATGAAAATGTATCGGACATGTGTGAGGTAATGAATAACAAATTGGGGTCAGTTTTTACTAGAGAGGAAGGTTTTGACGAACCACAGGCGGGAGTACTGGAGAGTGGTCTTAGTAAGATTGAAATAACTAGAGATGAGCTGTTATCTGCGATGAGAGGACTTGAAGTAAGGAAAGCTATGGGACCGGATGAAGTGTCTGCCTGGGTTTTAAAGGAGTGTGCAGAGCAATTAGTGGAGCCAGTGAGGGACATAATTCAAGCTTCCTTAGATAAAGGACAGGTTCCTGTTGAATGGAAAAGAGCTAATATCATTCCGATATACAAGAATGGAAACCCTGAGGACCCTCTAAACTATAGACCAGTTTCACTTACTAGTACTGTATGCAAGATTTGTGAAAAGCTAATTAGGAAGAGATGGATGAAAATGTTGGAGAGAAAGAAGATAATAACCCCAAAGCAATTTGGATTCAGAGAAGGGACATCTTGTGTTACCAGTTTGCTATGTTATTACAGTAGGGTGATAGATGTACTCCAAGAAAGAGGCGGATGGGTGGACTGCGTCTACTTAGACCTTTCCAAAGCATTCGATAAGGTACCACATAAGAGATTGTTATCTAAGCTTGAGACGCTAGGATGTGTCAGGGGGAGTTTGCTAAAATGGATGGAGAGCTATTTAACAGATAGGGAAATGAGGACCAACATTAGAGGAACTTACTCATCGTGGCGGAAAGTTGAGAGTGGTGTGCCGCAGGGATCTGTGTTGGCACCTCTCATGTTCCTTATGTACGTGAATGACCTGCCGATAGGCATAAACTCTTACATGTCAATGTTTGCAGATGACGTAAAAATTATGAGACAAATAACAAATAAAAGTAGTTGTGAGGAGCTGCAAGGGGATTTAGATAAAATATACGAATGGAGCACCAAGTGGAAAATGAAATTTAATATAAGTAAATGCCATGTGTTAAATATGGGAAGAAGTGTGAATAGACCAAATTGGGAGTACAGGATGGGAGATAATATAATTAGCAAGGCCGAAAAAGAAAAAGATTTAGGGTTGATTATACAAGATAATTTGTCGCCAGAGAAACATATTAACAAGCTCTTTAGCGGAATGTATGCAATGGCCGGGAATATGAAAGTTGCTCTGAACTACTTGGATGAGACCATGGTAGCGAAAATTATGAAGAGTATGATTAGACCAAGATTGGAGTATGCAGCAGTGGTGTGGTCCCCGCATCTAAAGAAGCATATTCACAAGTTAGAAAGAATCCAGAGAGCAGTCACTAGATTGGTTCCAAGTCTCAGAGAACTGCCATATGAAGGGAGGCTAGACAAATTAAATCTACCGAGTCTAAAAGAGAGGAGAGAGAGGGGAGACATGATAATGATGTACAAATGTACCCTGGGGCTGGAGAGGCTGGATAGGGAGGATATATTAATTATGGATACAGGAATAACTAGAGGCCACAGCTACAAAGTAAAAAGACCTACCTGCAAGAACGATATCAGGAAGTTTAGCTTCCCCTATAGATGTATTGACAAATGGAATGGGCTGGAGGAGGAGGTGGTAGGGGCAAGGAACATCCATATTTTCAAGAAAAAATTGGATAAAAAGTAGACTGAGAGACGGGACAACACGAGCTTAGCTCAACTCCTGTAAACTACAATTAGGTAAATACAATTAGGTAAATACATAATTGTATTACGCTCTGGCTCTTGTTTATGCATGAAAAAGAGCACGGAAACAAGGCCATTTAGGGTAAAACCACCCGCTTGGCGGGTAGTAGAAATTCCTTACGGGCCCGCTCGTAAGGCGTTAATAATATAGATTATATTTTGCTAAAGCGTTATTTCCACATAGCGATTTTGATAAGTTCTTTTGTCTTTATATTGTGTCGTCCCTGTTTTGGTTTGTTTAGTTTGCAAGATTTACCTTATAATTGAATTTGTTCTTCCCCCAGATGTTACGAGGACTGCATCCATGGTTATTGTTCGGGCCAACCAGACTACCTGTGTGTGTGTACCAAGGGTTGGACCGGACCAGACTGTTATACTAACTGTGGTTGTTATAACCACTCTACCTGTCATCAAGGGGTCGGCGTGTGTGATCAATGTCAAGACTGGACCTCCGGGGAATTCTGTCACCTCTGTCAGTAAGTAGACCGCAGTTTTGTCGGACTTTGTCCAAAACTAAATACTGTATCAGGTTATGACATTTGGTGGTTATTGGTGTTAAAAACGATGTATGTGGTATCCTGCAAGGATCACATGCTTTCAATAATTTCATTTGGGGGTTATTGGTGTTAAGAAGAAAATTAATTAATTACTCTTCTCTTTACAGACCCGGGAGCTTCGGTAATGCCACAACCAGCGTGGGTTGTCGTGAGTGTGAATGTAACGGTCACTGGAACGAAGATGTTGGTCAATGTGATCAAATAACCGGTCGCTGTTTCTGTCTACACAACACCCATGGCCTTAACTGTCATAAATGTTTACCAGGTGAGTGTTTAAACTTTCTCCCTCATGTTTAGCCCCATTACTTTTGACATTTTTAGAAATTTACCTCATTATGTTTGTCAATTTTAAAACCTTTTTCAACGGTACTGAATGAGTTAAATATATTCCAATCCTTCTCTCCACAGGTTTCTACGGCGACCCCCGAAACAACGGCCAATGCTACAGAAAATGTCACGCCCGTAACCTCATGTTCGGGGCCACGTCGGGACACCTTGGGGCCCAGACTACGGGGCTAGAGTCTCCCGCTACCTGTATGTGGGTGCTCACTCCCTTCCTCTCTCTCTCACGACCGTATGTGCTACCGTTGGATAGTGCGGCATCATCGGTGTTTACATACGGACATGCCAAGTTTGATACAGAACCTGGGTAAGTATTTAATTATGCTTGTGTTCTATTATTTCAAATTTTATTTTATTAAGCGTTATTTCCACATTGCAATTTTGATTAGTTCTTTTGAGTTTATATTATGTTGTCCCAGTTTTGGTTTGTTTATTTTGCAAGTTTTACATTATAATTCATATATAAGTTATGGTACTATTTCTCCCTCTATCTTCTATCCGTTTCTTTTCTGTCTGTTTCACCTCACTCACTCTCACTCTCTCAACCGTATGTGCTACCGTTGGATAGTGCCGCATCATCAGTGTTTTCATACGGACGTGACAAGTTTGATACTGAAGCTGGGTGAGTATTTAATATTTTGTTTTGTTTATATTATCTTTATTTCGTTTATATTTTCACTCACTCACACTCTCTCTTTCATACACAATACACCTCTAGACATTACTGAAGCTTCTATTTCTAAATTGAGTGAGTATCCTACTACATCTATTTTTCCTATTATCTCTCTCTCTCCTATAAAACAGTAACCCCTTAAAAATTTCCATCTACTGTATCTACAGTATGTATCAAGTTCAAAACAGAAATTGGGTAAGTACCGGTACAATACTGGTATCTAAATTTTCTTTGTTCTCTCTCTCTCTCGTTTTCATATACAGTACACCTCAAGAGAATACTGAAACTTCTATTTTCACTATATAATATAGAAATTGAGCGAGTACCGGTACTACATCTAATTTTCCTATTCATTCTCTCTCTCTCTCTCTCTCTCTCTCTCTCTCTCTCGTATATTCAACCGTTGCAGAGTTCACTATCTTCAGTATGTATTGGGTGGAGGGAGAGATGTGGATGGTTTAATAGATAGACATAGATTGGTTCAAATCCCGATGTATCAATGGGAAGATATTATTGGGATGGAATTTGTGCTGTACCTGGTATCAGTGCATTACCACAAGCCCACCGAAACGTCAATAAAATACCCTCATTGTTCCCTGATTAAATAGCACTGTATGAATATTCCCATATTCAAAATATGCTATAGGGGTGCAATGCCTGGTGAGTTATCTGCTCAACAGGTGGCGTTGTGTGTGTGTAAGTGTGAGAGTCCGAGTGTAGGGGTTGAGACAGTGAAGCACGGGAACGAGGTGGCTTCAGAGATGGGGTCGTTTCGGGCCATGAGTGAGCACCGTGCCTCATGTGAAGGCAAGATGGCAGGTGCTCGTTGTACTCTACGTGCTTCACATGTCTCACTCCCTAGACTGGAACAAGACCTCACAGGCTTCACTGTTCATTGTAAAGCGGTGAATGTTAAGGCTCTCAGCCTATGCCCGAGAGGAAGTAAATTGGAATATAGAAAAAAAAAAAAAAAAAAAAAAAAGATAGATAGACAAAAAAACAAATGGGGTACCATATGTGCCTGAGTATAGATAGATAGATAGTTCCTGATACAACTAATCATTGAGGAAATCAGTGTTGGGTGCAGCGAGAGGGTTGTTTACATTTTTCAACAGTCTTATAGCTAGAATATTAATGCTTATGAGTTAGCTATTATATCATACCCGTTTCTATAGCTAATCTAGAATAAAACTCATCACAATAATACCTTACCTGATTTTGTAGTACCGGTAAGTATAGAATATCATCATTTCCTCTTTTCTCCCCAGAACGTTCCTGATCTATGGATAAACATTTACTTTCACGAGTTACCCGTTATAGCGATTTTGATAAGTTGATTTAACTTTGTATTGTCTTTTTCCCAGATTTTTTTTTTTTTTTTTTTTTTTTTTTTTTTTTTTTTTTTTTATATATTCCAACTACTCCCTCTCGGGCATAGGCTGAGAGCCTGTACATTCCACCGCTCAACACGGTGAAGCCCGTGAGGTCTTGTTCCAGTCTGGGGAGTGAGACATGCGAAGCAACCATCATGGCTCGAAGCAGCTCCATCTCTGAAGCGGCCGGTTGCTTCGCCCAAGTGCTTCACCGTCTCACCCTCCAGACTCAGACCCTCACTCTCAGAACGCCACCTATTGAGCAGTGAACTCACTAGGCATTGTCCCCCTGTAACATATTTTGAATATGGGAATATTCATACAGTGTTATTTAATCAGGGAACAATGAGGGTATTTTTTTTGGCATTTCGGTGGGCTTTGTGGTAATGCACTGATACTAGGTACAGCACAAATTTAATCCCAATAATATCTTCCCATTGACATATCGGGATTTGAACCCGGGTCCATTGGATTACCAATCCAGTGGCATGACCACTCCACCACACCTCCCCTAAATCTTTGTTTGTTTAGTTTGCAAGTTTTACATTTTAATACCTTACCTATCACTAAAATACCTTACCTAATCTTGTATCAAACATGGAATTAACTGCCTTGATGGTGTAATGGTTAGTGTTAAAAATCTGTATGTGGTAACCCAGGTTAGAATCCTGATGGATCACATGCTTGCTTTCATTAATTTCTTAGAAAGGTGTTTGGTGTTGTGGTGAAATTAATGAAATATAGATAATTTATAGCCACCCCTTCGGGGATCACGGCGTCAGGCAATAGATAGATAGATAGATAATTTATAACCAACATAAAATAAAACTTATCACAAAAATATCTTAACTGATGTTGTAGCAAACATGGAATATCATCAACTTTCCTCTCTCCTTCCCAGAACGTTCCTCATCCAACTGACCATCGAGGAAATCAACGTGGCTTGCGGCGAGGGGGTCGTTTACATCTATGACGGTCTCCCCAGTTTCGTCTCCAACACCAGTCACGAAAGACCACGGATCGTAGCGGCATTTTGTGACACCCAAGCGACGTATCCGGTGACGGTGGAAGCAAGATCTGGATTCATGACAGTTTATTACCAGAAGGGGAGACCTCAACATGGGTTAGTGACGTCGCTATTCTTTACATTACATGTTGGTGGTGCAGTCAGCCTCTGTAGTACTGTATGTATGTATATATGTATGTACTGTACTCAGGCCCATTCCACATTTTTTTTTTTCCCTCGGGGTGGCCGACTTGAGACAGAGCCCAAACAGGGACAACACAACACAACAGAAAACAAAAGTAGTTACAGTAATTTCTTGTTACTGCCTTTTTGTAATACAGTTAAGGCTGGTGTGGTGTAGATACAGTGCTGCAAATTCTACAGGGGGACTTTGTTGAGTCTTGCTAAGGCACTGTTAGTGATGACATGATAGGGCAATGCTGTGGCAAGACTTTATTGTACATTACTCACTAAAGTAAAAGGATTGAATCTACCCTCTCTGTGAGTTATAGAGGTTAGTGTTCAAGAGTTCTGGCCTACTTATTTGGAATAGGTTATATGGTAATGTTGGTGGTGTAATGGTTTAGATGCTTATGTTCTGGGTGTGGTGTCCCGAGTTTGAATCCCGGGAGGACCATATGCTTTCATTAGTTTATTCAAGTGCATTGAGGTTTGTGATTGATGATTAATGTTATGAACAGGGTGTTACTTAAAAATATATAATTGTATTTATTGTTACAGATTCAACGCTAGCTATGAAGTGATCCACTGCGGGGCCCTCGGCGAAAACCACATCTGCGACGGGAACAAGCCTGTGTGTAAAGAACGATGGCGCGGTGTCGAGTGTGACCTGCCTGTGTGTCCGGACAAGTGTTGGGAGGGGGAGGGTCGCGGGAAATGTCACGGGGGCGACGGACAGTGTGTGTGCGCGCCAGAATTTGTTGGCGAAGATTGTGGTATTGTACAGGAGGACTACCATGTGAGTAGGCCTATTGTAGTTTAATTGTGTTCTTTTATTTCTACATTATATTTTGCTAAAGCGTTGTTTCCACATAATAATTTTGATAAGTCCTTTTGTCTTTATACTGTGTCGTCCCAGTTTTTGTTGGTTTATTTTGGAAGTTTTACAATTTAATTTTTATATTGTATTGGTTTGGTGTAGCCTACTGTATTTCTGTTGTAACATTGTAAGCAAATTCATGTAACTTTTCCTATATTCTTTCTCGTATTCATTCCAATCTTATAACAAAATTGTCCCGGGTTGACACGCTGAATACAGTATACAGTATATTATACTGTATATATATATACAGTATGGTTATATGGTTATATATACATATATGGACGTTGGTTGAGAGACTCAGACCAAGAGTGAGAGCAGTGGAAATGAATTACTTAAGGAGTGCGTGCGGAGTTACATGGAGGGATAGACAGACTAATGAGGAAGTAAGAAGGAGGTGTGGTGTGGAGGTAGATGTGCTGGAAAGTGTGAAAAGGAACAACTTGAGATGGTTCGGCCATATGGAACGTATGGAAAGCGAGAGAATGACTAAGAGGGTGTATGAGAGCGAGGTGGAGGGACAGAGGGGGAGAGGTAGACCGAATATGAGGTGGAAGGATGGAGTGAGGAAGTACATGAACGAAGGTGGTGCTGGTTGGGGGGAGGGGCGTCGACTGACTGGGGACAGAGGTGCATGGGGGCGTTTCGTTCGTGGCCACCCCTTCGGGGATCACGGCGTCAGGCAATATATATATATATATAATTATAATTATATATATATATATATATATATATATATATATATATATATATATATATATTTATATTTTTTTTTTTTTTTTACTGTGTATTGTAAACCTTATTAACTCTCCAACAATACCTCCTTCACTACTACTAAGAACACTACCACCATATTTCTAAACTATATCTACCATTCCACTATCATAAATACTGTTATTACAATATTTCTTCCCAAACTACTACTATTTTATAATCATTACCATACTTACACATATTTTTCTATCACTACTATTTCTTTCCAGACAATACTACTATTATTATTACTACTAACAATCAAAATATGTTACAGGTTGTGGTGACCCAACTACTAGACCCAGAGAAGATGTCCCTCACCCACTCCACGTACCTGAGCCAAGTCCTCCCTCGTCTGGGCCACTCGTTGGTTGTGGACCACCGGGGATCACTCTGGGTCTTCGCCGGTTACTCCCTCTCGCGCGGACCCCTCAACGACATCCAGCAGTTTGATACCCACAACACTACCAGCATTTGGCAGCAGGTGACGGTTAATGTGCAGTACGGGAGACACCAGCTCCCGCCGGCAAGGTACTTCCATGCAGCCGCCTACGTCCCCAATCAACGGGAGATGTACGTCTACGGGGGCCTCAACCGGACCGCGTTCTTGAGTGACTTCTGGCGGTTTAACATCGAGAAGGGAAGCTGGAACCATTTGAACAAGCACAGCGAGCTACCGGGACTTGCAGGACATACGCTGACTTATCGTAGAGACGGCTCAAACCAGTCGCTCGTCCTGATCGGTGGGGCATCGTCGCGGTACGGCTTCCTAGAGGGGGTCTGGGAGTACGATTTGATACAGTCTCACTGGAGGAAGCTTGATTCGACCGGAGCCGTGCCGGTGGGGGTCTACGGACACAGCACGGTCTACCACGAAGGGACCGGCACTTTCTACGTTTACGGTGGGTACTCCTTTAAAGTCTACAAGGTGGACCACTTCCCTGATCTATATGCCTTGGATTATGCCCGTGGGAAGTGGTCTGTTCTACCCCACGACGGAAACACCAACTCCAACCCGGCGTCCGTCCCAGCGCCCCGGACCTTCCACTCGGCCATCACCACCCCGGACTACATGGTCATACTCGGAGGGGACATCAGAGACCACCGCCTCACCGACCAAGGACTGATGGTGTATTCTTATAAGTGCAACATGTGGCTGCCCCTCAATTCCCGCTTCATCACTCTAGTCGGCCATCAAATCACCCCTAGAGCTGGGACGGCCGCTGCGATCGCCGCCGACGGGATCTATCTCTTCGGTGGTTACCATGGCACATTAGATGGCTCCCTAGTCCGAGTCGACATCCCTGTAGATCTCTGTACCTTAAACGCCAACCAGACCAAGTGCCGGGATGTTAAGGGCTGTGCCAACTGTGTCGTTTATCAAGACTCCGGAACAAACGCCTCGTACTGCTACTCCAATTTCGAGGAGGAACCGGAAGTGTGTCGGAACCCCACTGGCAAGAAGAACAGCGTGGTTGGTGTGCGGTGTGACGCTAGTATGATCGAGCAGTATGACTGCTATCAACATCGGTCCTGTACGGCTTGTCTGGCTGAGTGGCCCGCGTTATCCCACACTCGTCAACCTTGCAAATGGTGCCACACCTCCTCTGAAGGCAAATGTGTTGAGAAAAATGCCGATTGCGCATCTGTTGGTCCGTGCAAAGCCCAAGTCCACGACCACAGCAGCTCCGGATGCTACGAAGTCCAGGAGGCTAATCAGTGTAACGTTGGAACCTGCGTTGCCTCGGACTGCGACAAATGCCACGGACTCCAAGCCTGCATCTGGACCCGACAGGTGTTACTCAAGTCCGAATTAGGTCATTACAACCTCGAGGAGAAACCATCGATCAATAACTGGAACTGTGTCAACACAACCATCCAACAACACCTCAGTTACCATCCCTTAGAGTCGTCACCGCCGGCCCAATGCCCCGCCCGCTGTCACACCTACACAAACTGCACATCATGTCTCAATGCCACGGGGTCGGAGGGCGGCTGGCATAAATGTTACTGGTCCCCCTCACTAGAGGAATGTCTGGCACCGAGTTACATCCCCCTGCGTTGTGTCGGCGGGACTTGTGGATTGGTACTAACTGATGGACCTGAGCAGTGCCCCCGACCGTGTGCCAATTTTACACAATGTACCCAATGTTTAGCTCAACCCAAGTGTGGCTGGTGTGCCCTAGAGACGAACATCGGTGGCTTGGGCTTGTGTACGGAAGGCCTGCTTGAAGGTCCAGAAGGGGGCGCTTGTCGGGATTTGAATTTCAACACCATATTCTCCAACCTCTCACTGACGACGCTCCACAACTTGCGGACTACTGCTCGGTTGTATCTGGACAGCGGACAGACGCCTCGGCCTAAAGTCTCCTGGCACTACACGGACTGCCCGCACGAGGACGAGTGCCGCAACGGACACCACAACTGCGACGAGGAGAGCCAACAGTGCGAGGACCTGGAGGACGGCTATCACTGTATATGCGCCCCCGGGTATAACATGACAGAAGACGGCAGCTGTATCCCGGTGTGCTCCCAAGGCTGTGTCTACGGCTCCTGTATACAACCAGACAACTGTACCTGTAACTTTGGCTATGTCGGTCACAACTGCTCCATCAAATGCCAGTGTAACGGACACTCAAACTGCGCCGGACCAGATCAACTCGACGTGTGCCTCAAGTGTCACAATAATACCATGGGGGAACAGTGTCAGAAGTGTCAGCCACAGTTTGTAGTTGACCCACACGACGTCGGGCAGTGCATCAGCTGTTTCGACTATTGCAACCGGCACGCCAATGTCTGCGTCGACGAGGATTCGCTCGCTCAAGTGAATGTCTCCGCTTATGACTCTATATCGGAGCTTCTCGTGGCTTTGAACATAACGGAGGGAGCTCGGAAGGACGCACGGTGCTTAAAATGCGTGAATCACACCAGCGGACAGCGATGCGACACCTGTCTACCCGGTTATTTCCGAGGGAGTGAGGACCCCTTCCGTCCCTGTCGCCCGTGTCAGTGCAACGGCCACGGTACCACCTGCAACGCCATCTGGGGCACCGAATGTAACTGTAGCAATAACACCGACACCCAATGCTCCGGTAGTAAGGGACGGAACAGCGGTGTGGATAAAGATGAAGATAAACATTGCTGGCAAGAACAGTGTGCTAAATGTAAAGACACGTACCTTGGTAACCCGAGCTCTGGACATCAGTGCTACCGACAGATGAATGTAGAGAAGGACTATTGCCTCGACCCACGCACCCAGAGCGATTGTACCTCGACTCCATACCCTTTAGGCTCAGCAGTTACCGTTTTCTTTGCCGTACAGCCAAAGTTCATGAATGTGGACATCCGACTGGTGCTAGACGTGACGCGCGGAGGAGCAGACGTCTACTTCAGCTCCAAGGAAGACACATTCGTCGTTACGCTGAACACCTCTACCGGCCGCCAGCAAATAGAAATCGACCAGAAATATTCCCTGGCCTCCGAACCCACCCCGGCTAAACTCACCGCACCGCTCAAACGAGGGTACATGGGCCCGGGATTACCTGGGGCATTCCTACGAGCCGAGGGGCAGAAAACTAGACCCACCAACACCTCCCAGATGGACTACCAATACCAACTGAAGGAAGTTTGGGCAAAGGGATTGAAAACCTTCGCCACGGTGTCCAGATCCACGGATATATTGCTGGTCCATAACGTCACCAACCGACTGGTTATAACACTACCCCAGCACCACCATGACCTAAGATCAGCCAAGTTCTATGTAGCGGTGTATGGTGAGGAGCCAGACACTCACGGATCGATATTCTTCCGACAGGATCAGCCAAGGATCGACCTGTTCGTATTCTTTTCTGTGTTCTTCTCCTGCTTCTTCTTGTTCCTTGCTGTGTGTGTGGTGGTGTGGAAGATTAAGCAGGGTGTGGACTTGAGGCGAGCACGTCGTCGCCATGTGGTAGAGATGCTGCACATGGCCAAGCGTCCATTCTCCATAGCGACCCTGGTGCTGCACCCGGAGGACCCTGCTGCCATGGCCCTGGACCCCCTGGACATGGCCCCGGACCCGGCCTTGTGGTCCCCAACTCGGAGGAATAAACGTCCCGCTAAGAAGGACCGCTGCGGGGACAACTTCGACGTGGGTCCGCTAGCCGTCGAGCCAACGGACGACGGGGTAGCTGCCGTATTAACCGTCATGGTTCAGCTACCGGGCGGGGGTATAGGTACCCCCATGGCACCCCCTCAACATGCCCCCACCCACCGGCTAGCCCTGGGGTCGTCGCTGTGTTTAATGTCTCGTATATTCCCCCCAGCATCTCGACCGTTCCACCTTCGGAGGCGGACGTCCCACATGGCCACCTGAGACACAGTGTTACCGCCTGCCCTGGTATATATTTCTCCACCTCTTTAATTTCATATTATCAATTCCATATTCTAATATAAACATATACTGTATTGAAATGACAAAAGATTTATTCTGTATTGAGATGACAAAATATCTATTCTGTATTGAGATGACAAAATATCTATTCTGTATTGAGATGACAAAAGATTTATTCTGTATTTAGATAACAAAATATCTATTCTACTTACTTGACTATCCTATATGGCCAGAAAACACTATTTGAGTGTTTGCTATGGTTCATAAAAATTAACTCTGAAAAGAATACAAACACCATATGAGGAGGAGCACTTTATTGACAAAGTTTTGCATTTAGCTCATTTCTCCAAGGCGAAATGGTAATCCCCCTTTATCTATTCTACTTAACCTATCACACACACTCTCTAAACCAGGGAAGGTTAAGGCTCCGTACTCCCACACAAACCCCATCATTGTCGCTGGTATTTAATAGGGTATGATTCGTTTTAAGGGAGCCCCTTCTCCCTTATGTTTAGCATGTTAGTTTTGAGATATTAAGATGTCCGTTCCATTTCTTTGTCAATATTCAGACCTTTCATGCCATTTAGGTGTCAATAAATTTTTTCATGGCAAGCGATAGCAAGCCTGTAATTTTAAGAGTAATTTTTCTACCGAAAAATTTACAAATTTATCTTACAAGGAGGTCTAGCGAGGAAACTTGATAATAAAATAATAATTACATACCGGTACATAGACTAAAAAACCAGCACTACCCCCTTAATATAGTTTTGTCATATTCCTAGCTGGTCAGTTTGATACAAAGATGGAGTTTGTTTGAGAATACGGACCAAGGTATAATGAACTAAAACAATGACTGATAATGTCTAATAGTATATGCCATGGATAGAGCATCACATGGTAGCAATTAATGTATATAATGAAACTTATATTGTTGTATTTTTATGTATTTATTTAGGGGAACTACAATAGCCTACTTAATCAACTGTTTATATTTCTAATTATTACTATTATTGGTAAGACTACAGATCTCCCTCAATAAATGATTGGTTTATGTTCCTGAAAACCCAATTTTAAATAGAAAAATTGTATAGCGAAGCCTAAAATTAATGGGGACCAGCCAAAACCCAAATACCTAAAAACCAACAATAATATCCTAAACCAGGGCATCGGATAGTGAGGGAGACCTGTAATATATTGTAGTGATAATAACTTCAATAGCCTAATTGTCCAACTATTATTATTATTATTATTATTATTATTATTATTAGGACTATGTCATATGCAGCTTAACCCCTTCTATACCGGCGACGTATTTTCTATTTGATTTAAGCTACATTCAGACAATTTTATGAAGCTTACGAAAGATATGTGGTAGAAAACAGTATTAATTGACATAGTTTTTAGCCTCTTCATTGGTAAACGTCCTTCCTATGCTGAATAAAATTGTCTAAATTATTTTAGTAAGCGTTGTTTCCACATAGCGATTTTAATTTGACTTTATATTGTCTTTGTCCCAGTTTTGGTTTGTTTAGTTTGCAAGTTTTACATTTTAAAATGTAGCTGAACTAATATAAAAATACGTCGTCGGTATAGAAGGGGTTAATAATACCCTCTGACAATCAAAAGGCAATATATACGATCTCCAATATTACACAATTAGGTTGCTATTAATATTATTACCGAAAAAGAATGGGTAACGTCTTTTATATATAATATATATGATAATAATAATAAAAAATAGACCATAGCCTTTCAATATGTAGGCCTATATACAAGGAGTTATAATTCATTATTATTATTATTTGCTAGCACATTATCTCTATAAACCAAACTTCTGAGTTCTGTGGCCATTTACAAAAGTTCTACTGTTGTAATTTTTTCTGTGATATTATTGTGTAATCTCAGTCGTTGGTGTATGTACAGGCGGGCTCTAAAGTTTGTGATCGCTAGTTTGGGAGGTAAAGGTCAAAACTGAGAATGGTGTTATTATAATATAAAATTTGCAAAATAAACAAACCAAAATTTGGACGAACACAGTAAAAAGACAAAAAGAACTTATCAAAATCGCTATGTGGAAACCACGCTTTAGCAAAACGTAAATTTAAACATGAGGGAGAAGGGGGTCCAGAATTAATTAATTAAAAGTTTGTTTAACCAGACCACTGAGTCTAGAACAAGACTCTCACAGGGCTGGCCCGAAGGATTAAATCACATTGCGGTTAAAAGGTTAAAATGGCGGAGATACCGGATTAAGGGAAATAAGGAAAAAGTCGGAGAGTCAGATAAAATGTCAGCAAGGGATTTATTACCAAAGTAAGCAGTACGATAACAGGAATAAGCAGGGCAGTTACTAAAGACATGATGAATAGTGAGGGAAGTACGACAAGTGGGGACGGGGACGGATCATGAGGGGTGGACATTAAGTAACCATGGGTTAGACGTGAATGACCTATTCGGAGTCTCGTTAACAGTACTGTACCTCCTCAGGCTGAGACTGAAAGGAGGAGGACCAGGGGCGCACAGTAGGTTTAAGGGCACAAAGTTTATTAGTACAGGGAGTAGCCTCCCAAAGAGTCTGCCATGTAGAGAGGATATAAGGCTTCAACAAGGACAACCAGTCACCTTATGGAAGATGAGGCTGCCGGAGTGTCTTGGTAACAGCAGCTTTCGCAGCGTCTTCATTACCCTGAATCCCAATATGGGCGGGAATCCAGCAGAGCCATTTGCCATTTGCCATTACGCCATTTGCGCGTAACACATGAAGAGAGTACTGGATGGATGATATTAAGACGTGGGAGAGAGAATAGGTACCGAGGGCATCAAGAGCACTACGGGAGTCACTGTAAATGACAAACGTCTGTGGAGGCAGACCGTGAATAAAGTCAATGGCAGATTGGATGGCAAGGATCTCGGCAGTGAAAATTGATGCATGTCGTGGGAGGGAAAATTGAAGGGTGGCGGTGCGGGAGACAGCTGCAAGCCCAACACCAGCAGGAGACTTGGAACCATCAGTGTATATGGCAAAATGGGGGACCTTACGGCGTATGTGTTCAAGGGCGTGTTGATGATGGTGGCTGGGTACAAGCGGATACTTCCTAGATAAATAGGACAGGTGTATGCAAACACTGGGGAGGGAGATAGTCCAAGGGAGGGGGCCCAGAAAATCCAAATACCTCCGCTTAAATGACTGCTGCTAAACATGAGATAAAGGGGGTCCAGAATATCCAAATACCTTCCCTTAATTACTTGTAATAATTTTGTAGATTATGCAAACAATGAATTAGTGATAAATCCTAAACTAGTGGTGATGAACTTTAGAATTGGCCTGTACTGACTCACCTATTGCAGCTTGTGCCAAATATCAATAATCAACTCTAACAAGGAAACTCAATGAAAATAGGAATACAGTTAGATTTATGCATTTATAGTATTTAGGGTGATAATTATAATGTAAAACTTTCAAAATAAACACACCAAAACAGGGACGACACAATATAAAGACAATATTTAGAGGTAAAGTACTTTATATACAGCTCACCAGACTTAGCAAGATTGACTTATATTAGTGCATTTATACATACATACATACATATTTACATACAAGTTTAAAGACCACTTCGTTGATAGAGAGTGTTGTTAGGTTAGTCTCGCTTGCAAAACAAACAAACCAAAACAGGAACAATATATAGACAAAAGAACCCATCAAAATCACTGTGTGGAAACAATGCATTAAAGATTTAGCAAAACAATAGTTGGAAATAAAAACATATAATTTTAATGGTATTAGATATTTGATTACAGTACTGTTTTAGTACATTTAAAAGCATAAATATAGATAAATGAAACTGAATATAATCAAATTGCTTATACATTTACTAAAGGAGTTAGCTTTGCCAAGACTAAAGATTAAATTTTATTAGGTCTAGTTTTTAAGTCCTTGATGGTGTTGATTAAACGATTGGTACAAGTTGCAGTAAGACATATTTAGTGATTTTATAAGGGAGTATTGTACTGTGTTGTGCTTTGTTTCCAAGTTATGGAGTACATTTGACCAGTTTGAACACCAGTTTTCTATAAATAATGATTAATTGATCTATTTAGGGGTGACTGATCCCTTACAGACCTACCAACAACTACTTACAAATAATTTCTTAGCATATCATCCTAAAATGTCACATTCTCAGTGGTATTTTTTGGTTCATTTTATGACCTGTAGAAGACAGAGGGCTACTCTCGGTCCGGATGATATGCAGGAGTGAAGGAGAAAAGATTTTTAGAAATACACTGTACTATAACATACCTGTCCCTTCCATTCTGAGCCATAAATATACATACCGGTACATACATACATTCAAAGACCCGAATGCTCCACACGAAATGCAGTTCCAGACAGCCCTGATCAGAGCTGCCTCACTTGTCAGGATTATTAATTCAAGATCAGACAGTAAGGTCGGATACCACGTCTTTTTTGGTCTGCCTTTTGAGTCGCATACGAGTTGCATATGGTGCATATTGAGTCACATATACAGTACAGTCGTTAGAATCACCCGGAAAAAAGCACATCACAGTCAGATAACCTCTCTCTACAGTTTTATTTTTTTTACGATACTTATTGTTAAGACTTACAGTATTCGGTAGTGAGAATTGTCCAAACCACAGTGGGGGGGATTCATTAATTCTTAGCATTTGTTTGGTGCATTTATGATTAGTTTACGAGGCTGACCGGATGCTATTTATATCGTCAAACAAAAATGAAGTGAAAATTATGTATATTAGTAATTGGAAAACTGTATTGAGACTCGTAAAATGAATTAATTAAACAACAGAAAATTAAACATATACTGTATATGTAACGAAAGTGCTGTGTATTCATAACTGGAATAATGTATGGAGACTCGTACAGTAACTTGAAATATGTATAAAGTGAAATATTGAACGTACTGTATATAAAAATCGGAGGAGTTTATTGAAAGTACAGTGTATTTATAAGTGAAAATTGTATAAAGGCTAATACATGTACAGTAACTTGAAAATATATAAACTGAAATATTGGACTTACTTTGTGTAAGTAACTAAAGTGTTGTGTATTATAAGAGAAAACTGTATAATGGTTCGTAATTTGAAATATAAGACGGAAGTGCTGTATATTAATTAATAAGTCAAGAACTATTATGGTCCGTAAGTTGCAATACTGTAGTTATGTTAAAGGTTTTAATAAATTACTGTACAGTCGGCCAAATAAGTCATGTCTCGGCACCAAGTATATTTTGATAAATAATTGGTATCAGCAACATCTAAAACTTGATTTATTAGTTTCGAGTGAGATATACAAACATGTTCCTACACTTCCCCACCCTATTCAACATCCTACAAACATTAATATAGCACAGAGCGAACCAAACGTAATGACAGCTGAGACATGACTTATTAGCGCCACCGTACCTCAACTTAAAAGTCAAGATTAAAAAAATTAACCACATTTGCCAAAGTAATGCACAAACGAAACAGCCACACAAATTATTGAAACATGGAGTACAATATGTGAATAGAAATTCAACTACTGTACTGTACATTTTGCTGCAATATTACTTGAAACAAATAGTCTCAGTTGAAGTACACAATATATGAAACAGAAGCTCAACCTCATTTTTTCACATAACGTTGAAAAATAATGTGAAATGGAATCTCAAAATTAGTTCGCCCAAAAACTGTATATATAATATACAGTAGTCATAATTGAAATGCACAAAATGTGAAATAATATAAGTTTGATTCCCGAAGGGAAGTAGAGAAAACCTAATATTTAGTAGGGGCCCCTCCATCATTGACGATGTTGCCTATTAATATAATAGTCTCCATTCAACACCCACGTCAGTCGTTTGAATCAACCGCCCGCGAGGAAGAAAGAGATTAATCTTCATAAGTGCAACGCTACTTATCTTATGAAATCGTCATGTTGATCGGGTATCCACTACGAAAAAAATTCGTAAAAAATAAGAGAACTAAAAAGGGAAACAAAATTTCACTTTAACACTGTTATTCACAAGCTTCCCACATTCGGTGGATTTTCTTGCGTTGTGGCTTCTTACTGCCTCTCGCCAAGCGCAACGATTCGTCCTTCAATGATATACCAAGATAAACTCAAAATATCAGTGAATGGGAAGGGGATGGCTGGGAGGGACATAGTCGTCAATGATTCCGGGGCCCCTACTAAATATTAGGTTTTCTCTCCTTCCCTTCGGGAATCAAACCTATAATTTAATAGTGGCCCCTCCATCATTGACGATGTTGCCTGAATTTCAAGACTGGAGGGGGACATTCGTAAATATCAAACCCTAAATAACCGTATGGTTAAACCAAGAAACCTTATAACAGGAAAAAGAAATAGTAATTGTTTTGTTGTACCTACAACAGTATAAAATAGAAAAGTGTGAGCAGTGCGTTGCTTCAAAGAAACCTGCTCCAACAACAGAGTCCTCGTCCATGAGGTATTTGTTGTACCGTGTGACACAGAGTTAAATGCAAAAACCCCTTGTCACCTCGACCTGTAACCTGTGCTGAGCTCAGCTTGGTCCTTAGGTCCATTTATTGAGTTACTTCGACCAATACTAAACTTAGTGAATCTAGTGTAAACTAGACTAGAACATGTGTTGAGTCATGTCGACCAATACCAACCTTGCGTAATCTTAGTGCAACTAGCATAGAATCGTGCAATTTGCATAAATAGCAATTCTGAACATCTCAAGTTAACTCGACCAAAACCCAGTTTTCCGTAATCTAGTGCCACTAGCAAAGAAAACGGAACGTAACATATACAGTACAGTATAATGAACAGTAGTGAAACACAAGCTTTTATGATTCGTAAACTACATGAGCTTTAATTAAGTTTTGCAAACTTAAAAGTAACATATAGTATAATGAACAGTAGTGAAACACAATCTTTTATGATTCGTAAACTACATGAGCTTTAATTAAGTTTTGCAAACTTAAAAGTAACATATACAGTATAATGAACAGTAGTGGAACACAATCTTTTATTATTCGTAAACTATATGAGCTTTAATTAAGTTTAGCAAACTTAAAATGAATACAGGAGGTTTAATAATTTAAACAAATTTTCCCGAGCTTCTTAGCTCGTGCCTAATTGGGCTTGGCCTGGCGTAAATAACGCCTAGCTTGCCCTGCATTAACTTGTAATCCTGTGGAAGGGGGTTCATCTCTTGTACTGGCATCTGCATATCCCTCCCCCCCCCTTTTCCTTAAGCCCCTATTGGGCATCTACATCACAGTACCAACGGCTGGAATTACAAGTAAACAAGAAAAGGAGCGTGCCCATGTGCAGACTATAAGAAAAAAAGGGCTGGGCCATAATGAACTAGAGTTTGTAAAGGGAACAAACACATGTAAAGAAAAAAGTCTGCACCGAGGGCGCCTCCTGTGACTACCACGTCCTTTGCCCACTTGGTGTGGAGCGAGGACACGTAGGATCCAGGAAAAAACTTAGAGAGCTAGAAGAACAACTGGCCATATCAGTTAGTCCGCCGGGGGATGTCACAAATTGTCTAGTCTAAGAGGATCGAACAAGATACCTAGAGGGACATTAGCCGTAGGACCTGAATGGCCCCGACTCCGGCTTCCCCTGGCGGTAAACGTACCTCAGTCTGAACTTTTTCGCCTCATACCACTCAAAAAATCGTTCACGATTACAAAGAGGTCAGAGAAAAGCTCCGGTTCAGCGTAGCTGGCCATATATTACGGAGGGACAGGCGTTTTTAGTTTAAGCCGGAGGGAAAACAAAGAGCCTGGGATTGAAAAGGGGAAAAACGGTCACTTTTGAAGAGAGCTGATATGTGTGGAAGGCTAAGGATGAGACTGACATAGAGAGATCTCTGGTGTGTAAGGACTGCGAACAGCGTCAAGTTATTGCTAGGTTTTACTGAAAGTATAAGCCTAAGTAATCTAAACAACGCACGCTTTTGCCAGATCACTAAAAGCCACTCTACTGGCGGTGTGTAAGGAGAACGCGGCTGTAATTTTATATGGAACAGAATAAGGGCGAGAGAGCCCAAGCGGTATTCATCTTATCTCACTTAAGAAGAAAAGTGGGGGGAAAGTAAATAACCGAGATCGTAAAAGTGGGGACCTGCCGCTAAGCTGTCCCTGACCCCGGTAAAACATCTTGGTACGTGCGCACAGCTCAAATAATCATATGGAAAGAGGAAGATGCCCTCTCTAATATTATAGATGGGAATAAGATCCTGCCGGGGCGAACTGCTAGCCCCCCGTGGCTGGACGCTTCCCCCAAAAAGGGACCCCCCCCCCCCCAACAAGGCCTGCTGAGGGCTGAAACATTGCGTAATCATGAAGTGAGCTTAGCGAGAGTGAATACTGATTCGCGTTGTACCTTACATAACGTAAAGAGGGGGACATCCTGGGGAATTGACAAGTGTAACTAGAAAACAAAATTAGGATACCGTCCTCCAACCTACAGTATTTAGATGTACTAACTAGTAGGACATCACCCTAAAGACCTCCCGGTAGCCGCTTGCCGGCGGACGGTTGTCTGGCTTATAACCCAAGTAAGTGAGAGAGGGCCGGCCCTTCCTGGTGTGTGTCTGTCGCAGGGTTAACGGCATACGTCCACCAGACCTGGGATCGTGTGTGTCCTGTGTAATTACTAGGTATCACATCCCTTACGCAGAGGGTTGTATCATGCTGTTATGCCACGCCGGGTGAGGCCAAGTCGTGTGACTTTCGGGCAAGCACATTGCGGCAACCGGCGTAGGCCGGTTCGCGCAGAAGAGATAAGGTGGCGCAGCCACCTTTAGGAAGTAACACCTCGTCGAACCTCGGAACCCCATTGTACTAGCACTGTCGAGGGAGAGAGGGTGGACACACGACCCATTCCTAAAGCATTTTATGTTGGAGGGGAAACTGTCCGTTGGCCGCTTGTAGCCTTCGGGGAAACGTGATGGGGGTTCCCTACATTCAATATCCTCCTAACCTCCACATCTCCCTGTCTAGCTAATCATGAGCTTCGCAGTGGAGACCAGAGAGAACAAAAATCCTATAATAAGCATGCATAGGTCCCCTGAGCCATACCGAGTCTGAGGAGCTGCCGTGACCTGACTGCCTCAAATAAGGCTGTCTGGATTCGTGAAAGCTTTCGCCGGGGAAGGGAGGAGATATTAATGAGAAGCTTTTAGCTAATTCCTCCTTCCGCCTTGGGGGCGTAGCCCTAGTAAACAGGAAGCTAACAAACTTCCTGTGGGCATTATCTCTGACGAGAAAATTACCTTTGGAGTTCAAGAGGCCGAGAAGCAAAGGAAAATCCTCTGCAGTTAATTAAGGGGCGATGAAAAAATCCAAAATTAGGGCGGGGGACCCCTCCCGGTTGTTGTGTTAGCCAGTCAAACTCGGTAATGGAGGTGAAACTGGGGACAGAGGGTTAGATGGAAGAAAACTATCGCAAATTGTGGGAGTTCCTGATCCCACGTTACCCATGGTCCATCCCACCCAGAATTGGGTGAGGTGAGAAAACGACCGGAGGAAAGTACTTGACCGGTTATCCGGCGAGTATTCCGGGTATGTGTTGTCCCGCCGTAATACCGTTTCCTGACCCTGACAACTAGCGTTCCAGTGAAAATATTTTTTGATTGCCAGGCATAGTGACATGGAGAGATATTTTAAGGCTTAGGAAACAACATTGGATAAATATTGAGATGACCGATTGTACTACTATCGAGTCGATCTGATAAACAAACCCCTGGGACTGATGCTACCAAGATCGCCCATCCGTTCGTGGTATGTAGACTGGGAGATAGTGAACTCCGGCGTGTTAAGTCCCTAGAGTTTCATAGTGAGAGCCATACTGCCTCTCCAGCACCAGTCCTACTTTATTGAATTAGATGAGGATCCTCCCTCGATTTCAATCATTCAAGTGGGATTGAAAGCTAGAGGTTGTTGAGTAATGAACTTAGGCCTCTGACTTAACATCCACTTTTGGCCTTACTGAGTCCGTAATGATTTATTCGTAAGTATGCCTAACACGGGGCGAAGCGCCGGGAGGGCTGTGATGATTAAACAAAACGGCTTTTAATCCATGGAACCCGTGAGAAAAAAATCTACAAGGTATACCGTATAGACCATTGCCAACTCAAATCAGACAGGTTTGACTAATCCTAGATCGCCAACCCGTAGGGATCCGTCACTTATACATAGTGTTTTATGGGGTGAACCTGAACCGTTCTCACGAGGCCTGTGGCCGTGTAACGTCTAGGAAAATAGGAAAAAAAAAATTCTAGATACCCAGCAAGCTGATGTCTACAGACAGGCTTGTAAAACGGTCCATACACCGGCAGTATAAATTAACACATCGTACTTGTAAGAGTTATGTCGTTAAATTATCGCTGAACGCATCCCACTCTTTATCTATTATAGATTCGTGAACAAAGAAGGTAAACATTGTTTGCATTTGTTTTCCTCATTGTTTTGGGATGAGTCGCCTCGCCGGCTGAGGTTGAGCGTAAACAAACAAGCCGTCCCGCCGGCCTAAGTGCTTGATACTTATGAGCCGTATGACTGGCTTAAGTAATCGTAAGAACCATTCACCGAGATACTGATCGACTATTCTTAACTTAGTTTTTTTTAAGGAAAGAAAATTTATGAGCCGTATAACTAGCTTAAGTAATCAGAGGAACCATTACCCGAGATACTGATAGACTTTTTTTAACTTAGATTTGTTGAAGGAAAGAAAATTTTACTTACTCGAGCCCGAGACCTAGGTTCCATTACTCGTAAGTGTCCATCGAGAACGCTGTCCGGCGAGCCTGGAGGGTTCTTGTATCGGGGGGGGGGGGGGGGCTGAGTCATAACCAATGGCTAATTGCTCAGCTAAGTGGTGAGTACTGATTGCCTATATGCAACGTTATCCCTGATTCTGGGGAATTTTGTGTTTTGAAAGTTAGCAACTGTAAACAATTCCCATACTGTGGGCATTTAGGGATCTCTCGATCATGGCCGCCGGGCCCAATTGATCTATACAAAAAACTCGTCCAATCCGCACCAGGATCTATGCCCCCCGGGCATTGCTGGGAATTCCAGAGGCAAACTTAGATGCAGCCTGTCATCATCTTAGAGTGCAAGTAATTAAAATGTCAAAGACGCAAAAGATCTGGGGGTTCCGTGTGGGGGCAAAAGTAAAAATTTTGACTACCCACTGATCCCCCCTCCCTGCCGTGCTGATCTGGAAAGAATTTCCAGGAATCAATGCTCATAAGGTTAATCTGAGAGGAGTTAACCCTCTCACTACCATATGACGCAGATGTTGCCAGATTAGCAATACTAAATAGAGTTCTCTCACTCTTATAATTACCTCTAAAATTAGTTTTCTGCCCACAGCTAACTCAAAGACAACTGCAGAGGTTGAAGTAACTAAACTAAAGGTTTCTAAATACCCCTGATGGTAACAAAGGCTTTAAAGTATCCCTAATAGGCTCAAAATTGCGTCAAGAATGTGAGAGGGTTAATAACATGCTAGTACAAGTTCGCCGGAAAGTTAGAAAAACAGTCACTATTAGTCTAACCTTCGACCGGACCCCGAGTCTATCCAATATTGGAATTATTTGGTGTAGAAAATGCCTACCTGTGACTAGCGTCACTGGCCCAAAAACCATATAGATTATAGCATATAATCTGACCTTCGTAACTGGATCCCCGCAGGGCGATGAAGCCGGAGGTCCTGGGTATATAGACTCCCTTATCCTGACGGACTCACTGAGCGATTAGCAGTTTTATATGACCCGAAGTAACCCGTGAACGGGCTCATGTCGTATGTCAGAGAGGGTAAGTCTTATTGCTCGGCTACCAATCAGGGCAAATTCCCGTGGTGTGCCGAGTATAGGGGCCTTTTAATAAGTAGCACTTCCCGTAGGGAGGCATGTAGGAAAGCCCACACGCCGGGACATTCGGAGGGTTTAACTATTTGTAAAATAGAAACCGGTGGCCCTGCCAAGTAAACAAAACCGCCGGAAAAAAACATCCAAAATTCTCCAGAGGCATCGACATCACACAGATGCCAATCTATGACCTAAGTCATCGTTGTTTAGGCCAGTTGGCGGCGGATATCTGCGTGCAATTTAGAAAAAAGTGCTAGCAGACGCCGGTACGTGTACACACCTAGCCGCCGGAAAAGACGGGGTAAACACAACAAAGGGCCGTTCACACAGAAGACGGAGTGCCATCCTATAACTAGTCATTGTTTAGGCCAGTTGGTGGCGGGTTTCTGCGCGCTTTTTATGAAAAAATGCTGGCAGGCGCCGGTACGTTTACCCTAGCCGCCGTGAAAGACGGTGTAAACACAACAATGGGCCGGGCGGCACGCCAAAATCTTTATCCTTGCCGGACATCCCTCCCTCCGCCGGCCCTCCCAGGTCGCCGGAAGAAGGGAAACCACAAAGATCCCAAGACAGGGAGGAAAGAGGAACACAACCACGCGTCGGTACTGAACGGACTCAGAACAGAGGCCGGCGGGGCCAGAGAGAAGGAGTTCATTCGGTGAAAAGCACAACAACGAGAGAAAACCACCCTTACCCTCAAAACCACCCTGACGTATGGACGTCTCCTTGGACTCCCGGGAAGTGTGCAACACTAACCCACAGGGAGCGCAAGAAAAGGGGGACATAAATTAATTAATTCGATAGGCATAAACTCCTACATGTCAATGTTTGCAGATGACGTAAAAATTATGAGACAAATAACAAATAAAAGTAGTTGTGAGGAGCTGCAAGGGGATTTAGATAAAATATACGAATGGAGCACCAAGTGGAAAATGAAATTTAATATAAGTAAATGCCATGTGTTAAATATGGGAAGAAGTGTGAATAGACCAAATTGGGAGTACAGGATGGGAGATAATATAATTAGCAAGGCCGAAAAAGAAAAGGATTTAGGGTTGATTATACAAGATAATTTGTCGCCAGAGAAACATATTAACAAGCTCTTTAGCGGAATGTATGCAATGGCCGGGAATATGAAAGTTGCTCTGAACTACTTGGATGAGACCATGGTAGCGAAAATTATGAAGAGTATGATTAGACCAAGATTGGAGTATGCAGCAGTGGTGTGGTCCCCACATCTAAAGAAGCATATTCACAAGTTAGAAAGAATCCAGAGAGCAGTACTAGATTGGTTCCAAGTCTCAGAGAACTGCCATATGAAGGGAGGCTAGACAAATTAAATCTACCGAGTCTAAAAGAGAGGAGAGAGAGGGGAGACATGATAATTATGTACAAATGCACCCGGGGGCTGGAGAGGCTGGATAGGGAGGATATATTAATTATGGATACAGGAATAACTAGAGGCCACAGCTACAAAGTAAAAAGACCTACCTGCAAGAACGATATCAGGAAGTTTAGCTTCCCCTATAGATGTATTGACAAATGGAATGGGCTGGAGGAGGAGGTGATAGGGGCAAGGAATATCCATATTTTCAAGAAAAAATTGGATAAAAAGTAGACTGAGAGACGGGACAACACGAGCTTAGCTCAACTCCTGTAAACTACAATTAGGTAAATACACAGAGAAAAATTAAATAGATCCCCCCAAAAGCGAACCTAAAGGCTTAATCATGATAAAATAACTTTCAGAATGAAAAAATACGAAAGAGCAGCGAAAGCAGAGCAAAAGGCTCCGAGAAAGCCCTCAAATGGGACTTCTCAGCAAACACAGACACCGGAAGGTCCCACAACCACGTGTGACAACCGAAACCAGCCGCGTCTTCTAAAAGACAAAGACGGGGTCCCAAGACCCAAAGCTGAACTAAGGAACAGCTAGCGAAGAATAAAAGCCTCCCAACTAAAGGGAAAGCAAAAGAACTAACAAAGGCTCAGGGAAAGCCCCCAAACGGGGCTTCCCGGCAGACACGGAACTCCAGAAGGTTCCACAACCACGTGTGACAACCTTAACCCAGCGCGTCTGCTAAAAAGTCAAAGATGGGGTCCCAAGACCCACAGCTGGACAAAGGAACAGCTATCGAAGAATAAAAGAGCCTCCTAACTAAAGGAAAAGCAAAAACTAAGGCACATAGCAACAATGAAAACCACGCGTGGTAACAAGAATGAACACAAGTGACCGCCTGAAAGTACCCTAATTTTAACACTACCTGCGGGCCAACAATACACAACCCGTGCTAGCTAATCTAAAACCTTGCTTACTATCCCCCAGATCTATACAAATGAGTAAGGACTCACGAGAGGAGAGCGAACGTCGAATGAAGCCAGAGCTCGGGGGCACTAGTGTTGTCGGTGGGCCCGCGAGGAAAAGGACGACGAATCGTTGCGCTTGGCGAGAGGCGGTAAGAAGCCACAACGCAAGAAAATCCACCGAATGTGGGAAGCTTGTGAATAACAGTGTTAAAGTGGAAATTCTTTTCCCTTTTTTGTTCTCTTTATTTTTTTACATAGTTTTTTCGTAGTGGATACCCGATCAACATGACGATTCCATAAGATAAGTAGCGTTGCACTTATGAAGATAAATCTCTTCTTCCTCGCGGGCAGTTGATTCAAACGACTGACGTGGGTGTTGAATGGAGACAATTATATTAATAGGCAACATCGTCAATGATGGAGGGGCCACTATTATATACTTTAATACAATTTGCCACAATGCGGTTACACAAAAAATGGCTGCAAATGATTGAAACAAACAATATTGAGGTGAAACAAATTGCCTCATTTTACTTAATCGTACTGTACAGTGCGATACAGAAGATAAAATATGTGAATCTATAGAAAATCTACCAACCCGTACTTTATCCCTTCCCTGATCTTATAGCTAACCCAGAGCAGGGTGTTAAACAAAAGTTGAGTCCATTACTATTAGTCTAATCCAGAACCCTTACCTGATCTTATACCTAATTAAGGAACACCCCATTCTTAACATTAATCCTCCATTACAAACCCCAATGCACTTACCTGATCTTATAGCTAACCCAGACTACCTTACCTGATCTTATAGCTAACCTATAATCCTCAGAAGCGTCACAAATGTCTGCACAATATCCGCCAATGTCTAACCATCACTGAAAATAGTCCTTGGTGTATGAAGTGGTTTATAAAATTTGCAAGAACTAATGAATAAGTCAGTCAGTCAGTCAGTAGCCGGCCCTTACTCCCACAAGGGGTAGGGAAGATCAGCAAGAAACACGAAAAATTAAAGAGGTGACAGAAGAAACAGTTCACCCACAAAAAGCAAGCACACAAGATTTCAGAAGCACCAATCACTCATCAAATAATGAACAATAAATTTCAATATTAAGGACGTCTATCAGAGGAAATAAATATAATTGTACGGTATTTCATTAATCATTTCAGTACTGGTGATTTATATGGTCTCTTGTTGACCTTTTATCGGATTCTCCATCCTTTTCCTTCCTCCCCATCGTCCGTTTTTTGCGTTACCTTAAGCTCCTTTCAGTAATCTGATCTAATCCTTCAGGCCAGACCTACGAGAGTTCCGTATGGAGCTCAGTGGTCTGGTTAATCTGCTCTACTTAACTAACTCATTTGACACACTGCTGTAAAATTCACATAAATTATCAAGGTAACTCATTTTGGCTGTACATAAAGATCATATTAATTTGCACAAGTTTATCTGTATTTCTGAATTTTTAAGGATATTGTATTTTATCACATATATATATATATATATATATATATATTTTATATATTCTTGCACAAATTGTGTACAGTACCATATGCATTTTCTCATAGGTATAATTTTTAACTTTAATTCACATGCACAACTTGTAAGGATTTTTGTATGCATTTACGGTCTACATTTTATTATTATGTAGTGCATTTATATACCGTACTGTACTGCATTAAGCATTTTTACATGTAAAATATTATATAGCACAAATTATGAATCTCTTGGTTAGGAACACAATTTTACTGCATATCTTTCTTCTTGTGCTCGTGACTTTTTTCTCTGTAAACAACGCAATTATATTCTGAGCGTTAGGTTGTGAAAAAGAACTTGAGCCGTTTTGTAAAGATAAAAAAAATATTTCTACAGGTGTCATTTCGTTCACTAATGTGTCGGCCGTAACTTAAGAATATGAGCGGAAGTCTTACTCTGACTATAAAGCACGTAGGACGGTCGGTTATACAAGAACGAATTAATTGAAAAAATAATATTAATGGCGGAACAGCAAAGATCATTGCCGCCGAAAGTAAAGAAACAAACTAAAACCCAGAAAAGCGGAGAAAAAGATAAAACTAAAAATTAAGAAATACAAAATTAAATCAAATGACCGAGGAAGAGAGAGTGAGAGAAAAGTCAAATAAGAAAGTAATAAATATGGTACACAACATTAACTGAAGAAACTGATAACAATAAAAAAGTTGACGGTACAGGTATCCCTCGATATACGATTGGGTTACGTTACTGAAACCCCGATCTTAAATAGAAAAATCACATGGTAAACCCTAAAAATGAATGGGGTAAATAGGGATGCGTTCTGGGACCAGCCAAAATCCCAAACACAAACACCTAAAAACCTATAATAATATTGTAAATCGGGGCATCAGATAGTGAGGGAGACCTGTACTGAAGACAAATGGTGTATTAAAACTGGTAAAACTGAGGACATAAATGTTTTCTCTGCTCAACTTGTACTAACTATGAACTGTGCTCAGTAGACAATCGTACTTATTGAGGCTGTTAGGACTTTGTGTTTCACTTTATAAATTAAAATGTAAAACTTGCAAACTAAACAAACTAAAATTGGGACAAGGACAATATAAAGTCAAATTAAATTATCAAAATCGCTGTGGAAACAACGCTTACTAAAATGAAAATTATTAAATAAAAGAACACAATCCACCACATAGGGTGTACATTACTACATGAGCAAGTTAATCTGTTTCCCAAGCAAACTAATCGCACATATAACAACGCACTATCGTCACGTTTGGGAAGTCCGGGACGTTCTGGTAAATTTTACTACTAAACTCTGCATGAATAAAGAAGCTACATGTTAAATGTCAAAATATTATTTAAAATCAAATTTGCAACATGACAAGACATTAACAATAGTACAAAATACAAATAATATATAAAATACAGTACAGCACTCGCTAACGATAGTGCTATCGGGTAGGTACCTGTAAGCATAGCATGCCTCAAGTGACCCCTATCAATAACTACCCTACAAATAACCTACATTTATCGCACTAATAAACTAAGGAAATCGCAAAAGCAAGCAATTGATACTATCGACAATGAATACATATAAAATAAAGACAAATAATTGCAAAATATGAGGTAACAACAGATTTAAACAAAGTGTACTCTTTTAACAAGAACAATCAATTTAAAAAATCATCAATATTAATATTAATAATAGAAAAAGAAAAAGATAAACAATAAATACAGACAAAAAACAAACTCAGTACTTGACAATATAGGTAACAGAAATATTAACTTATATTTCACATTATAAACTCGGTACTTGGCAATATACAAAAGGTCACCGAAATATTGACGAACCAAATACTGAAAAACGGTACTGTAGTTTGAACGCTGAATTAATTTAAATCTTTGAAAGCAGAATTGATCTGAAAAAAGGTACTTATGAATTAATTTTAAGCTTTGAAAGAAGAAATTATCTTAAAAATTGTTACTTTATGGAAATACTAAATAACAGTACATTCATTTTAAGCTTGAAAGAATTATTGATCTGAGAAAATGTTATTTTACTGTAGTAGTCAAAATAGTTGTTTTGCTTTTATTCCGTTTGTCTTAATCGGGCGAGACATTTCATCCCTTAACAGATAATTTCCTGACAAGCAGAAAAAGAAACTTACAAATACTCGTCTGGTTGAGATAAACAGAATATTGATTTATTGCACCGACGGAAATATTTGATTATGCGTGTATAAGACCTGTAGAATTCTCACCTTTATTTTATTCACAAACTATTAATTCTGGCCTCACAAAACTACTATACTATACTGTACTCTGTTCATACTAACTTGCACCCGACCCCTTCCCCCAAATGACCATGTGTTCACTCATCTATTCACAAGCATTCTCCATTCATTCCTGTTTATACCGAGAAATAGAATTAAAACCAAACGCTAAGAAAAAATAAGAAACAATAATTCACGAGAGAATTATAACCAGCCTCAAGAAATGTGAAAATGCCACCATCCTTGCCAAGTCAATATGAACAGAGTACAGTCAAATACCGCAGCTTGGAGCAATCCGTGGCAATCTGTAAATATACTGTACGCACATATTATGTATACCTGTATGTATGTATACCCTAGCTATGACTGACTGATGTGTACATAGCATTAAACTATTCAGGTTTACAGTAGAAGATAATATATGTATAGCAATTATCTCATTTATTTTTTTGAAGAACTTGTGTATTAAGCTTATACTGTAAGGGTGCCATAATTTGTTTCGACTTTCACATTTGCTCTCACATCTTTTTGAAAAAAAAAATCTCTATCAAATTTCTTTTGCTCTCTAAAATCAACTTTCTCAATTTTATTTTATTTTTTTTTTTATCTTCCTTCCCAACCAGCCGGCTGGTTGAGCGTCTTGACTTTCTACTCAGGAGGTCTAGCGTTCGCGCCGCGAAGATATTTTTCCACTATACTCTGGTTGGTTACTGTCTCCCTTGAGCATGTGGATGGGGTAATAGTCTATGTTGGTTATTACAGTGCCATTGAATCTCAAGAGATAAATTGCATTTAATAAAAGACCTGGCTATTATTATTTTCATATCTACCAGCTCTCTCTCTCTCTCTCCCCCCCGACCCTTTTTATAATCCATCATCTATAGCCTACTGTACATTCTTTTGCTCAATTTTCTTATCATCCTTAACAATCACTTAAATTCTCTCCCATTTCTGTTGCTCAATTTCCTCTCATACCTTCCTTAACGTTCACTTAAATTTCCCCCCCCCCCTCTCTCTCAACTCATATTTCTTTTGCTCAGTTTGCTCTCATTTCTTTTATTTCGCTCTCTCTCAACTCTTTTATCTCTCTGGCTTCAAAAAACAATTCCTTCCCACTGTATGTATAATTCCAAGATCCGCTGTGAATAAGCTTATACAGAATGAACAATATATTAGAGTGTATTAACCCCTTGAGGATTAGGAGGCATTTGGACAGTTTATTCTGGCTATTACTCTAGTCCATTCATTCTAGGTTTGGCAGAAATCGTAACCTATAACCTCTCATAACTCTAAAAGGACTATAGTAATTGAGCTAATTTTTCTAGGGAATAGGTGTGGAAATTGACAGTTCATTTGCTCTAGCCCTTTTTGAGTTAGAGGTTAGAGGTTACGATTTCGGCCTAACTTAGAATGAACGGACTATAGAAGATTTTATTAACACTTCTAGTACCGGTGACGCATATTTGATTTCAGCTGCATTTAGATGATTTCATGAAACTTAGGAAGGATATTTGGCAGCTAATAGGATGGATTAAGAGGTCTACCAATTAAAAGGATACAGACTGTCCTTCCTAAGCTGAATAAGATTGCTTAAGTTGCCAGAACAGAATGAAAAAGACGTCGTCGGTACAGTAGAGGCTCAGGAGGGATCTGCGCAAGTCAAAAGGTTCATTCCGATAGACTTTACCCCTTAAAGGCTAGAGATCCTTCTTAAGCTGTATAAAATAGTCTACCAATAGCCAGAATAAACCGCTACAACGCACCCTGATCCTCAAAGGGTTAAGTTATAATAGCCTAGAACTGTACAGTGTTGGCTACAGTGACTTTTTAACAGTAATTATTGGGATTATAATGTAAAACTTGCAAAACAAACTAACCAAAACAGGAACGACATAATATAAAGACAAAAGAACGTATAAAAATCACTACTGTATGTGGAAGTAACAATTTAGTAAAGTAAAATTTTGAAACAAAGGAACACAAAACTTATTTACTGGTAAAGAGTCACTGCAGACAATAAACAAAGACCCCAGAATCTCAACCCATAATTGTAATTTAAAACCTGCTGATGAGCTTTAAGGGACCTTGTACATTAGTGTACCCATAGAGAGAATGTCTGCTACAGCAAAGTTTATGTCCTTTACTGGAAAGGAGTTTGGTTTAAGGTCGGGTGAGGTTCATTCCGCTAACTCGTAATTGACCTGTAGATTATTTTTGTTTTGTTAAAGAGATAAAAGGCAAGGCTGCCTGTAACAAGTGTCCCCTCCCAAACAAATGGAAAGAGATAGCTGTATTTATTAACCAGGATTCTTATAGAGTAAAATCATTGTTCATTGTGGTTTAAATAGAAGATTATAGAATACTGGATTAACAATAGAATGTTATTGGTTGTGACTACAGGTCTCCCTCAATTTATTAATGTGTTACATTCCTGAAACCTTGATCTTAACCCTGTAGCGCACGTATGGCCACCATGGCGTCCTTAAGCTCTGCACGAAATTCGGTAAAACCACACGAAAAATGCCATGGCGTCCATTTAGGACTCTATATATCTGGTTTACTAGCCCATATGTGGAGGTATATGGCAAAAATCCATAGCCGAGTGAACGGGAACAATGAAAAAACGTTAGCAGCCCCAGACCGTGTGTCACCTGTCCATGGAAACTTAAAAACTTACTCAGAACTGAGAGGGTTAAATAGAAACACAGTATTGCGAACCCTAAAATTATTGGGGTAAATCGGGATGCGTTCTCGGACTAGCCAAAACACAAACATCTAAAATAATATTGTAAATTGAGGCATTGGATAATGAGGGAGACCTGTACATGTATACAGTATATAAAAGACCAGATAATAGGAGTTACGAGGTTGTAGTAACTGAATTTCTTGCCTCTTAACAAACTTATTAGGTAAATTTACTTTTCTTGTTATCTCTAGGGTAATATGTATTCATCAATTTGAAACTAGTAAGGTCAATTGACTACTTGCGAGTTTCAGGTTATAAGGATGTTGGAGCAGTAGATATTGATATTTAGCAGAATTACCAGCTAAATTATGGTTGTAGTACATTTATAAATACATGAAACCCAATTCAACACATACTTTCTATCAATCAGAAATCTATATTATTGCATTTATGTTAAATATCGATGTTTACGACTCCAACTTTCTTATACATAGCCTAAAACTCGCAAGTGGTCAAAGTTAATCATCGACTTGAAACTTCCAATAAATAATTTCACCCGTACTGACGTCACCCGAATTTATAAACCAATATTCCTAGTCTATTAGCTGTAAGTAGGCGAGCAATCATGACCACTAACCTCTGTAACTCAAGAACGACTAGAGTAATCGAGCTAATATTTACCATTTGGGAAGAGTGAAGATGTGGAAATTTACAGCCAATTTGCTCTGCCCCTTTTTGAGTTACAGAGGATATAGGTCATGATTTCCTCTCGCCTACTTACAGCGAATAGACTATAACACTGAACATCATCGTTTACAGACTTTGTTGTATACACATAATATATATAAATTAATTCTTATTGTCCATCCATATTTTTTAGCTAGCTTATATTAATTTTGAACCGATTGCTACGTGTCCAAACATAGACTCTATAAAAATTGCAGCGTTGTATTCTACGGGAAGATGGTTGTCCTGTGTATGATCTCTTAATTGGTGCTTGTAGCATTATTTTTGGCATCCATTTGATTTCCCACGACAAAGACCCCCTTCACCCCTTCAGCACCAGGACGCCATTTTACCTTTGATGCTGGGTAAAAGTAGACAATTGTATGTACTGTAGTTTAAGAAAGACCTTTGTTATTCAGAGGGTTTATTGAGATCGTAGTTTCCCCTTTGAATCCTAGAAGTTTTTATCATTTAGTTTAACCAGACTACTTTGAGTCCTAGAAGTACATTACAGGTATAAGCTAAAGAAAATAATCTACTGGTCACCAGAATATGAAGAAAATTACATCATGGTGCTGTAAGGGGTTAACAAATTATAATATACTGTATAGAATAACCAAACCAGTTATATGTACAGTACCTGTCCAGAAATACTATTAATTATCTCGCTATTAATGTATATTTCTTTGTCATGGTTTTCACGGAATCTCCAGGGTTACTATGCCAGGAATATGCTAGAGTTGACGGACTTGGTTTAGTTGACTGAAGACTTGGTAGAGTAGACTGACGACTTGGTAGAGTTAATTATAAAACGCGTGTTGTTGACGGACATGATTTAGTTGATTGAAGACTTGGTGGAGTTGATTTAAAACATGTAGAGTTCATGACGGACTTGGTAGAGTTGATGGACTTGCTGACTAACTTGATTGAATGGACTGAAGACTTGATAGAGCAGACAGAGATCTTGGAAGAGTTGATTTAAAACGTGTGGAGTTGATGGACGGACTTGATTTAGTTGACAGACGACTTGGTAGAATGGATTTAAAACGTGTATAGTTTTAGCGGACTAACGACTCGGTATGATATAAAGTAGACCTACTTATTAAGAGTTACCATCACTAAACCATACATACAGTATAGTCTAGCAACAAATATCTTCTTACAAACCCCTTCTGTACCGGCTAGGTTTGTTCAGTTTTATTCTAACTACTGTACAGTATATTTAGATGATTTTGTGCAGTTTAAGAAGGATCTATGGTAATAAAAGGGTTAATATTATTTCACCAACCAACCCCACTTCCAAACTCAACAAATACATGTGGCACTCCAAGGACTCGAACCTAGGATACTCACACCAAAATTCCGCGCATTTATGCATTACGCTATCAAGACAGTTAAAGAATTATGCACAAGCCTACGATTTATTGAGATACTTCGAAGCCTGTTCATTGCCAGAGATCCTTCCTAAACTGAATAAAATAGATTAGTAGTAGCCACAATGCATGAAAAAGACGTCGCTGGTACAGAAGGGGTTAAAATCCTTGAGGATTATGTTGTGTTTTGCCTGTCTATTTTGGCTATCAGTAGATGATTATATACAGCTTAGGAAGGATCTGTGGGAATCAAAAGGGTGAAGACTATATCAATCAACCATCTGACTTGCACACACCCTTCCTAATCTGAGTAAATTCATGTAACAATAGCCAGAAAACAGAAATGCATTATCGTATCTTAAAAGGGTAAAATACTATTATTATTTTAGGTGCCGACCTTCCTAACCAACGGACAATGTGTAGAAAGTTACAGTATTATTATTTTTTTTAATGATGGTTGACAATAAATGTTACTGTAAATGTAAACAATGTATTTTTATCCTATTATTATTATTGAAGAGGCTCTGTCTCGAGTCAGCCACCCCCAATCAAAAATATAATAAAATGGGGTGTCTGCCAGAGTATATAAATAGATAGATAGATATAGATTATTGAAGAGTAGTAGAGTACTGTAGATAGCGCCCACGAACTTGACAATAATCTTTATCCATGACCTCTTTGTAACTCAAAAGGGCCTAGAGCAAACTGGCTGTAATTATCCACACCTATTTCCTGGTGGGCTCTTCCCAAATTATAGAAATGTCAACCAGATTGCTTTAATTCATTTTGAGTTATAAGAAGTTAAGGGGGTAAGATAATTGTCAAGTTCACTGGCGCTACCTATAGTGATTATACTGGGGCACATACCCCATAGCTGGGGTGGCCAACTCGAGACAAGAGCCCAAAATGAAACTACATTACATGAAAAATTAAATTAAAATTATAATATTCACACACATCTAGGTTGCTCAGAGGACCCAGAGACCATGGATATGAGGGGTCTCTAGCAAAAGATTCCCAGGTCCCAGATCTCTCAAAGAGGTTTCGGTCACGTAGCGGAACCAAACCACAATGCCCGCGTATATACAGGGTTCCATGCTTGTATGGAACTGGAAACTTATTAATACAGTAAGTAACTTCACCCCCTTGTCAAGTCATGTCATATCATAAAAGAAAAACAATGGTGAAATAACATAAAACAAGTTTATTGGTTTATAAATAAATATATATGATGGCATATAAAATAATGTCGGACTGTTTTCATAATTATAACAACATAATTTGCTACCAAATCTTTGTAATAACTCAATAATCAAGATGAGAACAAGCCAAATTAACATCGGCTGAAAATGGCATTGGCTACCAAGGAAAACTAAAAAAAACAAGGTTCATAACCAAATTAGAATAAATTACAAAAATATTAGAAATCTATCTATCTATCTACCGGTATCTATTGCCAGACGCCTTACTCCCTTTAATGAGGGTGGCCATACACAAAATGCCCCCAAGCGGACCTATCCCCTATAAACTCATGCCAGTTTACTGAAGGACTTACAGGATTGACCACTCAATTTAGGGTTCGTCCGACTCCGAGGCCTTTCATGTATCTTATTAGCACTATTTTTCTACAGTGGTGTACGGCTAATCCATCCACTAACCTGCTTCACTTTTAGGTAAGCATTACTGATTTGTATTAGAAATAAATTACAATAAAAATCAAGAGGGTTAAATAAGTTTAGAAATGTCAATATAGATTAAATTAGCTTAGAAAAAGAATGCAGAGAAGTTAAAAAGTTGAGATTAACCCTTCCGACCCGGGCTCCCCCTCCAAAGGACAGTGTGGGTTACCCGGGCGATTTGGCCGAAAAACGTCAAGGCCTAGGCTACCGTATCTTTGTTATTTTAACTGCTAGAAATTTCCCACGCATCTATAAACGTAGTGCGGTTTTCAATCCGTAGATTGGCATTGAGTAGAGCTCTGTAAGTCAACTGGTTCAGTTGTGATGACAATTTCCGTGGAGCGAATTTTGCCGCGATGTTGACAATATCGGAGCTTTTCAGACACTAATTTCGTCTGACGTCACAACAACAACATTGATCCGACGTCTCCTTGTTTTCGGAGGTGCGGTGACGCAACGATAGACTTCTTTTACATGCGTCGGACGCACAGCGTTCAGACCAAGCTGAATAGGCTTTTAAGCTTACTGTTTTTATAAGGACACCCGGGGTCCTGCCCATCTGCCGCAGTGTCCTTTTAAAAGGACAGCCGGGCTGAAAGGGTTAAATAAAACTAAGTTTTGAATAAATGAACTCGAAAAAAGATTAAGTGTAGAAAAGGTATGAATAAATTGTGAACAGATAAACTTGGAAAAAGAATAAGTGTAGAAAAGCTAAGAATATATAGTGAATAAATATACCGGTACTAAGAATAAAATTTGAAATAATAAACTTGATAAAATAGAAGAAGCTTACGACATATTTTACGAGGAGCTGCTAAACATATCAATGATGGAATAGGGGCACTCGGGGAAGACATCCGCGCAGTCGCCATCAAACTTCCCGTGATCGCTGGCTTCCAGATAATTCAACTTGTCTCTCTGCTGCCGTAGTTTACCTCCGTTACCTCGCTTCTTCTTCCCCTCCTCCCTTTTCTTCTCTCCTTCCTTCTTCTCTACCTCCTCTTCCTCTGTTGCTTCTGTGGTTGTTTCTTCTTCTTCTTCTTCTTGTTCTCCCTGTATGGTTCCAACTCTCTCATAGCTCTTGAGGGTGTCCAAGACGGCATGGCTCAGGTCGGAGTCATTAGTCATCCGTCTGACAAAATGAAAATATACCATATATTGTACAGTACATTAAATAGTCTTGAAAATAAATTGATACTGCAATAGATATAGATAGTTATCTTTTTAATTTATGAGAGGGGGCTGAAGTGTTCTAAAGGATAGAATACTGGTACTGTACTGGTACTATAGGTAGCACCAACGAACTTGACAAAAATCTTGATCTCTGACATCTTTATATCTCAAAAGGGCCTAGAGCAAACTGGCTGTAAATATCCACATCTATTTCCTGATGGGCTCTTCCCAAATAATGGAAATGTCTGCTCGATTGTTTTCATTTATTTTGAGTTATGAGAAGTTAAAGGGTTTTGCCAAGTTCGCTGGTGCTACCTATACCCATGTCTCTACTGCATGTTATAAGAAGTACTGGTAACTAAAATTGGGGTAACTCAGCCTGAACCTACTGTGGCATCAAAGTTAAAATGAGGCTCAGGCAGAATTCCTCTAAGTCTTAGATTTAGTTATATTAGCTCTTAACACTCAAAGGACGGGGCCGATTGTAACATTGATCAACTACCTGCCAGGCGTGCATATTTACCGAAAACGAGCTTCATTCCATGCATAAACAAGAGCCAGAGCGTAATACAATTATGTATCCGTGAAAGGGTCATAATAGAGATTTCCAATGACACCTGAATCATCCTTGTACGACAACGGGTTATCCTGTAGCGATCGCGCAACTGTAGGTGAAAATACCCTAAATAAGGTAATTTCCTCAGTTTAATCCTTATATTGCGAGGCCGGGTGTGTGTAGGGAGGCGGCGGTGGTCATAGAACCGGCCCAGTGGTGGTGCCGAGCGGTCAGACCCCGCCTATCGTCCTCCCAATGCACGGACTCTCTCTCAGAGCCCCTAATGTGCTCAGAATGCCGCCCGTCATATGACGGGTACCAGAGGATAGGCCATTTATCTCTCGCCCGTCATATGACGGTCACCGTTGGTTAAGGGTTAATGGCTACTGTCCACAGATAAATAAGTTTCATTAATCTGTCAGAGGGGGTTAAGTAGGCTTGGTATATAAATGCAACATAGCATATATTCAGATAACTCATCATAATTTTACCGGAAATCAGATTATAAATGAGATCTTGAATCAAGATATCAAGGGATTAACCCCTTCTATACTGGCGCCGTCCTTTTAATTTTATTCTGGCTACCGGTACTATTAGATGATTTTATTCAGTTTCAAAAGGGCGTCAAGCAATTAACAGACTTCAAATTATCTCTCTTAACCATTTCTACTACCATAGACTCTTTATAAACTGCACACAATCGTCTAAATATGGCTACAATAAAACTAAGAAGTCACCGGTACAGAATAGGTTAAAACACATGAACACTCTGGTTGTACAACTAACCTTACAATAATCTCCAACATTTCTCCAACCAAACCTTCTGGATGTAGTGGTGGCATACTGGCTAGTTCACAAAGGGCACGACGCACACAACCACCACCGTCCACACCAAGCCTGGGAACATAGTAAAAATATAACTAAATTATAATGTAAAACTTGAAAAATATAAAAAACAAAATAGGAATGACAAAAACACAAATAAAAATAATTATGTGGAATTAACGATTTAGCAAAATACAATGTTGAAATATAAGAACACAAAATGCACATACCAAACATGATAGATAATGTATAGCCTATACTAAACATATTAAGCCACAAAAAACTCATGTATACATGAAGTATGACGCACATGATGCAGTTTCAGTCTCTCATCCTAGTAGTGGCTTTCTAGGCTGCCTAATTTGTAAGGTTTTTAAATTTGAGATCAGATTGTATGACTATGATTCCACATATTTTCAGGTCTACCCCTCGGTGCAGCTCCCTCCACTTTCACGGATGCATTTATTCACCCAGTTTAGATCATCCATCCTTTCCACATGCCCAACTCTTGATACCTACCTGCCTTCTCCTTAGATGTAATAATCTATCTTTATTAATTTCACTCCAACACCAAACACCTCCCAAATAAATAATGAAAGAAAGCATGTGATCCAATGTAATAAGAATAAAACACAACTGGATGAAAAAAAGCATAAAGCAGGTATCACACAAGCGCTTTTTTCCTCAACATTGGTCTGGCAGCTTTTGAGGTCAACATTTATAATATTTTGGTTACCTAAATTCACCTACCATCAGTCTAGTTTCCGATACCAGTGCAAAATACTCCAGAAATGTTGCCAGAAAAATACCGATTATCGAATGTTGACTACTGTACTGTATAAAGCTCTTGTGTGATACCGGCTTAAGTTGACACAGGCGTGGGTTGAGGTCCTGTTACAAGAAATGAGACTGAAATAAGAATATGGAAATCTGCAACAGGTCTACTGGTCCAATCAGAGCAATTCCTTATAAGCAGGTATCCTTCTCTAGTACTTAGTTGTTGTTGTTGTTGTTCCCCAAGCTGCCTGGCCAAACAGCCCCAAGGCCATAACCGAGCGCCCCCACAGAACCCTCCATGCCGACCACAATAAAGCCTGGGTGACCGAAGCCACTCCATGGCGGGGAGCTGAGGAAGATGCGGAAATGCCCGGGAAACCAAAGCCACACCCAGGGCCCTGTGCCCCTCAGCAATTATGAAGAGAAAGTTGAGGGGCAAAGGAAAAATGTGACGCTTTGGCTTCCAATCTTGGTAGATTGGGAGGTTAATCCACGGAAGAGACGCCGTCACTTGAGATCTAGAAAATATATAAGTAAAAGGAACAGTCAGAGTAAGCTATGGGTATGGCGGAGATCGCTCAGTTCTCACTCTGATAGACCAGCCCATCACCACATGACTAGATCCCAATCCTCTCAACATCAGCTAGGAAAGGCCCTAGAAAGCCGCCTTTGGCTGGGGGATAGCTCCCCTATTTCAACCCCTATCGGGGTTGGGCACCCGCCCACTTAGTACTTAGTTGCTAGTGTTTGTGTGGGGGTATATATTATGCAAGGATGTTCATTCAAGGAAAAAAAAAATCTTTACACTAACGCTCTTAACATTCTGGGAGTGTGGTGATGGGATGGTCTATCAGTGTGAGAACTGAGCGATCTCTGCCATACCCATAGCTTACTCTGACTGATCCTTTTACTTATATATTTTCTAGATCTCAAGTGACGGCGTCTCTTCCGTGGATTGACCATCTACCAAGATTGGAAGCCAAAGTGTCACATTTTTCCTTTGCCCCTCAACTTTCTCTTCATAATTGCTGAGGGACACAGGGCCCTGGGTGTGGCTTTGGTTTCCCGGGCATTTCCGCACCCTCCTCAGCTCCCCGCCATGGAGTGGCTTCGGTCACCTAGGCTTTATTGTGGTCAGCAGGGAAGGTTCTGTGGGGGCGCTCTGTTATGGCCTTGGCCTTGCTCGGGGCCTTGGGGCTGTTCGGCCAGGCAGCTTGGGGAACAACAACAACAACATTCTGGGAGTGGGTCGAAAATCTTGTGATAATATAGACATATGTTTCGCCCAATTCATTCCATTCATATACAAATAATGGGTAGATAGATAGATTTTTTCTTTTTGCCAGACGCCATAATTCCCGAGAAGGGGTGACCGTGAATATTAGGAGGGTTTCACGAATCACTCGGTCAGTTACCCGGCCTTGACAACTACCAATAACATTTTGACATTGAGGGCTCGATCCGCCGAACCTCTGATCAGCAGGCGACGGTCTACTGACTATGCCACGGCTCGCGATAAATAGATAGACCAGTGTAAAGATTACTTATTCCGCGAGTGTACAGTACGTATATTATTTGACTTACATAGACAACAGGCCCTCCATATCAGAAGCCATGGCTCCCACGGCTTCACTCCAGACTTCCGATGCCTTCTTCCCGTCCTCCCTCTTCTGCAGCAAGTCCGGCAGTTCCATCTCAAATATGAATGGTGCCTCAAAGTTAATATTGTCACCCTCGTACACTGGGAACAGCGGCATTATAAACCTCGCCTCTACCTGCAGAAAGAGAACATTTATTAATACTTTTCTACACTATTCTATATACTCAGGCCCAATGCCCACTTTTCCATTTTTTTTTGGGGGGGGGGACTCAAGACAGCCAGAATAGGGACAACACAACAATGAACACACAAAAACAAATCCACACACATCTAGATCATCCAGGAGAAGACCCAGAGACCAGGGTCACCAAGGTCCCTCTTTTTTTCTACACTACATATCTCAAATATGAAGGGTGCCCGTTAATGTCACCCTCGTACACTGGGAACAGGGGCATTATAAACCGCGCCTCTACCTGCGAACAGAGATTTTTTTTTATGTCTTGATGGTGTAATGGTTAGAGTGTGTAAGTTCTGCATGTGGTGTCCTGGGTTAGAATCCTGGGAGAACCACATGCTTTCATAAATTTAATTTGGGGTACAGTATTATTGTTGTTAAGTACAATGTTAAAAATAAATACAATCTATCTATTAAAATGTTAAACTTGCAAAACAAACACACCAAAACAGGAACCACACAATATACAGAAAATATAAGTCCCCCTCCATATCTGATGCCCCTATTTACAATATTATTATAGGTCTTCAAGAATCTTTAATCTCCCCTCCTCTCTCTGATTCACCTCACTCCAATTAAAAGCAATCTCTCTCTTTCACCTCAAATTTAACGTCAAGACAATTGACCACTTGCGAGTTTTGGTCTATAAGGAAGTTGGAGCCGTAGCCATCAATATTTAGCAGAATTACCAGCTAAAATACGGTGCGTCTATGTGGTTACAGGTCAAGCAAGGCAATCAAGCTACCGGTAATTTATTTAATTAGCCTACCGTATCTATAGGTAGCGACAACGAACTTGACAATGATCATGACCCCTTAACTTCTTATAACTCAAAATGAATGAAAGCAATCGAGCTGACATTTCTATCATTTGGGAAGAGTCCACCAGGAAATAGGTGTGGAGAATTACAGCCAGTTCCCTCAAGGCCCTTTCGAGTTATGAGAAGCTAAGGGGTCAAAATAATCGTCAAGTTAGTTGACGCTACCTATACCTCAAATCAGGAATCTTTAATCTCAACTCCCCCCCCCTCTCTAATTCACCTCACTCTTCCAATCAATTCTTTCTCTCTCTCCTCAAATTTAACTCACCTCAATATAAAGAGGCATTTTGGCCTTCACCATCAACTGTCTCTTATGACGCGGCTTTGTGCCAGACAACCTCAGCGCGTCTATGTGGTTTGTGGTCAGGTTGAGGTTAAGCAGGGCATCCAGGGGGTCGCGGGGCACCGGGAGGTCAAGGGCTGCTCGGGAGAAAGCTGAGAGGAGGTCATGAGTCGCCGTGGTGATGTATTCTGCATGACCTAGGTTGACCCCTATCACCGCCACCAAAGCGAGGCATAGTGCTGTGGAAGAGAAAAAATATATTGATTTACAGAGAATTACATAGACACACTGATCACACAGAACTTATGATCCAAGTGAGCTGAACAGGACTAAGGACTTAATACTGGTAGAGACCGTAGAATCTGAATAAAGAATAGAATAGCATAGCAGAAGGTTGTGCTGGGTTAGCTATCTATCTATTTACTCAGGCCCATTCCCCATTTTTCTAAAAAAAAAATCTGGGGGTGGCCGACTCGAGACAGAGCCCGAACAGGGACATCACAACACAATAATGAACACACATAAACAAAATACAAATTCACAAACATCTGTGCTGGGTTAGCTACCGGTACTATATCAGGTAGGTTATGATAAGAGGGTTCTAGGTTAGCTACAACATCATGTAAGGTAACATTATCCCCAATTCAAGATGAAAGGAAGAAATACAGTATTTATGGGCCGTGGCATGGTCGGTAGCACGTCTGACTGCTGATCAAAAGGTCGGCAGTTCGATCCCAGGCCGTGCCATTGGTAGACGTCAAGAGTTTGGTCGCTCAGGTCTAGCGATTCGTGGCAAATTTCCAGTAAAGTCCCTGTAACAATTTTGTGTGAAGACTTAAATGAATATGAGAGGAATACAAGACAAATACTGTAACATGGAATAGCATTGTTTTCGCCATTTTATCCCTTCCAAAGACAAAAATTAGAACTGTTGACCACAATTCTATATTTACATTGACAATAATAAAGACTAAAAAGGATGAACTAGACTTTGGTTTGACACCCTGTGCCCTGTCAATCAAGGGAAGGGTGCGCACGGCGTTAAAAACTACATCTGCATCATACAGTATGGGGTTTTGGATTAGGCCTAGGTATAAACAGTGTGGCTGGATGGTCGAATACCGTCCAACTCGGCCCATTACTAACTCGGACCACATGTCCTAATGCCCTTGCTTATGGTCTTTATTCTAGGCTATTCTACGCATCGAATAGTAGGCTAAATCAACAGACTAGCCTATAAACAATTTAAAACAGCTTTATTATTACAGGAGTCAGTGATAAAATATAATATGTATATGTTTATACACAATCTGTATTAGTTAGTTTAGGAAGGACCTCTAGCATTCAAACATAGACAGCAACGTGGTGAGACACTGCTTTTAATTTTTGTTAAACAACTTTATTATTACAAGTCATTGGTAAAATATAATAGCCATTATTTCTTCCTGGGGGCGTTCAGCCTGTGAAAGTCGAACTTTCTGCAATGGGGTGTAAATTTGTTGATTGTTCATAGCAAAAATTACAATTCCAGTTGATTCCCAGCCACTCTCGCACTGCTTTTCTGTATGCTTTCCTTGTGATGCCAGTACCACAGGTTCGGTGTTACCATAGATTGCAATCACACTGCAGTCCCTTCCGCAAAGGACGCACATCCTTAAAGCATACTAAGCATTAATTGATTAGGCCTAGTCATTATGTTCGTTGTAGCGATGCAGTGTAAGAACTGAATTAACTTTGCACTGTTTGATTCACTCACATTCGATCACTGCTTAATCATCTTCGAAACATTTAAGTGTACTGTATATATAATAAAAGTATGATTACATATATCGTATGTAGTTGACTCAACTCATTGTATCATTGTAAGGGCGGGTGCCCAACCCCGAAAGGGGTTGAAATAGGGGAGCTATCCCCCCGCCAAAGATGGCTTTCTAGGGCCTTTCCTAGCTGATGCTAAGAGGATTGGGTTCTAGTCATGTGGTGATGGGCTGGTCTATCAGAGTGAGAACTGAGCGATCTCTGCCATACCCATAGCTTACTCTGACTGTTCCTTTTACTTATATATTTTCTGGATCTCGAGTGGCGGCGTCTCTTCCGTGGATTGACCTCCCAATCTACCAAGATTGGAAGCCAAAGCGTCACATTTTTCCTTTGCCCCTCAACTTTCTCTTCATAATTGCTGAGGGGCACAGGGCCCTGGGTTGGGCTTTGGTTTCCCGGGCGTTTCTGCGCCTTCCTCAGCTCCCCGCCGTGGAGTGGCTTCGGTCACCCGGGCTTTATCGTGGTCGGCGGGAAGGGTTCTGTGGAGGCGCTCGGTTGTGGCCTTGGCCTTGCTCGGGGCTGTTCGGCCAGGCAGCTTGGGGAACAGCAACAACTCATTGTATCATTAATTTTCTTTGAATCCTTTCTTCATCAGTGGTGCGCCTACTTATAGGCTATTGACTCAAACCACTAAAGTAATAGGCTACATTGTTCGAAGCACTGATTATTAACTCCTTCAGCCATATTATGTTCCAGTAAGTCCGAGGAGGCGGGAGCCCCAGGATCATTGCCACTCTACACTCACAACAATACTGCGGCCGTTAGAATTATCGCAGGAGGCTGAGGTTGCCACCAACGGTTTTATCGTATGGTAACTTATCGGACTTACTGAGCTCATATGACGCAAAATCGCGTCATAAACTTATTGGAGAGGTATAGAGATAAGTCCATATGACGCGATCGCGTCATATGAGTTTTTGGTTATAAGTTCCATATGACGCGATTGCGTCATATACGTCGCAAGGAGTTAAAGGTGTCAACGTTGCGCGTTTTGATAGTTAAATCTCTTTCAAATCAGTGAGCCGTGTTTTCTACCACCCCCACTATCTCCGATAGACTGGAAAAGGTGTCGTGTTTGTTTGAACCCTTTCTTTATCATTGGTGGGCCTACATTGTATTTGGCGGACCTAATTATGTTAATTCAAACCACTCAAGTTTGAATCCATTGTTCAAAACACAGATTAAAGATTTTCAAATAAATGGGCCGAATTGGTACCTAGTTGGTAATGCAAGACGGGCCGAGTTGGTAGTAAGTGAGCCGAGTTGGTAATCTTAGATGGGCCGAGTTGGCCCTACACCGGATGGTCAAGGGGCAATTAGGTAAGACATAGTAGGTCATGGGCAGGGTGTCAAACGAAAGCCGAGTCCATTACTTTTACTCTTTATTATTGTATGGGTTAAGATAAAATTATGGTTAATAGTTCAAAAGTTGTCTTTGGAAGTGATAAAATGGCCAAAACAATGCTATTTCACGTTATTTTCTTGTATTCCTTTTCATATTCATTCAAGTCTTCAAACACAATTACTCCCGTTTGACACACTGCCCCTATCACCGCCACTAAAGTGAGGCATAGTGCTGTGGAAATAGGGTATGATGATTTGAAGATTAATTGGTTTCTGACTTTCTGAGTTAGCTATATAACTATACCCTATTCCAAAACTCGTGGCAAGAATGCATTGTTTACACTACGCAGAGCGGACGCTTGCGATCATGTTCCCGTCTATTTTAACTGCCGTTGGATACAATAATATGAGGGGGGGCTTTGCCCCTATCACCCCCCCCCCCTCATGACATATTGTCATCATCATATATATTGCCAGCAGGGGGCAAATAACCGAAACAATCGCTGTCAAAATAGACGTGAACTTAACCGCGGAAATCGACCTATGTAAACATGACTACCGTACGCCAAACGGAGTCCCACAAGGATCCGTCCTATCGCCCGCACTCTTCAATCTGTACATGCACGATATAACTACACCCAATACGCCCCAAATAAACTTAGCCTCCTATGCAGATGACATAACACTCACATGCACACACCATGACCCAAGAAGAGCAACAGATCTCCTTCAACCCTATCTCAACACACTACATGGCTGGTGCACTACAAACAGACTTAATCTAGCTCCAGCCAAATCCACCGCAACCCTGCTCACAAGCTGGACAGGTGAACACGAATACATCCCTCAACTCACCATAAACAACACATACACACACACCCAAAATCCTAGGAGTAACATATGATACTCATATGATATTCAAACAGCACACCACAAACATTAAAAAGAAACTGACACCCAGACTTAACGCCCTCAGGTCACTTGCTCACACAAAATTTGGACACAACAAAGAAACTACCACCACAGTATATAAACAATACATAAGATCAGTGATGGAATATGCAAGCCCAGCCTGGGCTTCTAACCTAGCTGAAACACATCATAAGACCTTACAGACTATTCAAAACAAAGCCCTGAAGATCATTACAGGCTGCACAGCTACTGCACCCACAGATCACCTACATCAAGAAACCAAAATCCCCAAAGTCAAAGACCATCTGGACATGAGAGGCACGCAATTCCTGGCAGCAGCCTCCACGAACCAAGACCACCCACTAAACTACATGGCAACACACCCACAGACACCAAGAAATATCAAAACAACACCCAGCACACGGTATCACACACAATTATTGTCCTCTCCCTCCCTGCCCACCCCGAACCAACTTCCAGAAGCACATCCATACTCATATCTCTCGCCAATCCATCCACTCACTCATAGACAACACGCAGCTGCATGCACAACCTCCCGAAATCCATCCTTCCGAATCCTCCCTCCCTCGCGAGGACAGAGTCCACCTGGCCAGGCTGAGATGCGGACACCATCCAGCTCTCCTGAGCTATCGGAAGAGACTGGATGACTCCGTTGTCGACGCCTGCCCGGGATGTAACACAGCACCCCATACCATTAAACACATCATAGAAGACTGCATTTCACACAACCACTTACGCCAACAACATAATCTACACTCAATGAGAGCTCTGTGGGAAAGCCCGATCGTGGCCATGGCCATCCTCAGGGACTCGGGGCTGTTCGGCCAGGCAGCTTAGGGAACAACAACAACCGTACGCCCGGACACTACATCCTTCCCCAAAACTCTTGAATGTTAACCTCTATAGCTCACAAATGACTAGCGTAATCCAGCTGCTAATATTTCTACCATTTGGGAAGGGTCAACCAGTCAATAGGCGAGAAGATTTACAGCCCATTTCCTCTAGCCCTTTACGAGTTACAGAGGTTAGGATTCAAAATATCTGGGTCGTGATGCGCTGATCTATCAGAGTGAGAGTTGAGCGATCTCTGCCATACCCATAGCTTACTCTGACTGTTCCTTTTACTAATATATTTTCTAGATCTCAAGTGACGGCGTCTCTTCCGTGGAATGACCTCCCTACTGCAAACCTAGAGGTTGGCAGATTGGGAGCCAAAGCGTCACATTTGTCCTTTGCCCCTCAACTTTCCCTTCATAATTAATGAGGGGCACAGGGCCTTGGGTGGGGCTTTGGTTTCCCAGGCATTTCCGCACCCTCCTCAGCTCCCCGCCTTGGAGTGGCTTCCGTCACCTGGGCTTTATTAGTGGTAAGCAGAGAGGGTTTTGTGAGGCCGCTCGATTATGGCCTTGGCCTTGCTCGGAACCTTGGGGCTGCTCGGCCAGACAGCCTGGGGAACAGCAACAACAACACACTATCTGGACTACTAATATGGTACAGGGTACTGTATAGTGGATTTGTGATAGGTTTAGTTTAGGGTTAGCAGCTTTAGCTACAAGGTCAGATGAGCTACAATAGATTGTAAGATTCTGTGTAGCGGCGAGAACTGTTTTCAGATGCCTAATTACTAAGAAACATTGAATAATATCTTTTAACCTTACCTAACCTAGTATACTAGTGGATTATTTATGAATGCAATTGTTATTATTATTGCTGTTCCCCAGGCTGTCTGACCGAGCAGTCCCAAGGTCCCGAGCAAGGCCATAACCGAGCGCCCCAACAGAACCCTCCCTGCTTACCATTAATAAAGCCCAGGTGACCGAAGCCACTCCAAGGCGAGGAGCTGAAGAGGGTTCGGAAACGATCGGGAAACCAAAGCGCCCTGTGCCCCTCAGCAATTATGAGGGGCAAAATATAAAAATATAATTTAACGTTACAAAATTATTGGGAATTATTCTATAATTGCACCTATACGAGCTAAGCAAATTATTATTGTACTTAACAGGAAGGTACGACAAGGTAAGTGATGTGGTATAGGTGGCAATATGCGGAAATGGATTATAAGGGCATTCCGCCCCCTTTGACCCCCTTACAAAAATCTACGACTACTCACTCCACCCCAACTTGATTTCTACCGTTTCACTCAACCAGCAGGGGTGCCCACCCATAATACTAGGATCGGTTAGGTCAGGCTAATGTCTCTCTGAAACAATGTAAAATCTGTGTCACATCTAGATTGATAGACTTTTGTCAGAGGGGGCGGAATGCCTTTATAATCCATTTCCGCATATTGCCACCAATACCACATCACTTACCTCGTCAAACCTTCCTGTTAAATACAATAATATTTTGTTTAGCTCGTATAGGTGCAATTATAGAAATTTACCAATTATTGAAATATAGGCCAATGTAGCCTACAGGTCTCCCCGCTACACAGGATTATACCGAATAGGGTTCTGGGTTAGCTATAAGATCAGGTAAGGTATGGTAGGGTTCTGGGTTAGCTATAATATCAGGTAAAGTATGAATAGATAGGGTTCTATGTTAGCTGTAAGGTGTAATACATATGGTTGGTTGTGCGTTAACTATAGGATCAAATAAGTACACAGTCTACAATTATTGGGTTCTGGGTTAGCTATAAGACTAATCGACTCATGATAAATACGGCTAGCTATATCACTAATATATGAATAGAATAGGCTACGCTCAATACACAGGAACACAATAATTATCATACATTTACGTGACCCAACAAATAGCCTACATGCACACAAAATTATGGGTAAGATTTTACGGTGTAACAGTTACAAGCCCCATCGATGTTTGTGTAGCCTATAGGAATGTTATATAATAGTCTTCAGTCCTATATATGTCCTTCCCTTCGCAAATGTATTAGCCTATAAGGGAGATATAGGGTAAAAGACAGTCTTGTCTGCATAATGACAAGTCCTGTTTTACGGGATTTCTGCTTTATAGATTTTTTTCCCCTCCTACCTTACAGTTGCGCGATCCAGTGCTGCTTTGGTAATTGCGTACATTTTATTTAACCTACTCCATCCACATCAAAATAACGTTAAGGTTAGTTTCTATCCACGTATTACTATTAGGTTAGGTTTCTTAGTTAGGTTCATGACAAGGTTCAGCTGGTAGGTATGGGATAAACTAGGGACACATACTAGCTGGTACTAGCTAGTTCTTCCCATATTACCCATTTTTACCCCGCAATTTCCCTGATCTTCATAGCCCTCCCCACTAGTGGGGGCCGTGTTTTTAGATTGTTGGATAATGGGTAAATACTCATTTGCTGCAGTCCTTGGTATAAAACAACACTGTATATAGGCTATAAGAACATAAGAAAATGGGAGTCTGCAGAAAGCCGATTGGCCTAAGCAAGGCAGATCCCTGTCCCACACAACCCCAATTCAATTACAAAGCCCTATTATAGGCTTAACACTCTAATACCCTGAGGATCATCTTACCAAAACCGTTAGAGATTAACGCAGGATTATGGGGGTCTGCAGAGCGCTGATTGGCCCAACCCAGCTGATCCCCCTTCACACCCAACCCTTCTCGTCCAAATGCTTATCCAATTTTACCTTAAAAGCTCCCTACCGTTTTAGATCCCACTATAGCACTTGGTAGTCCATTCCACCCATCGGATAATTTTTGTCATTCTACGCTGTACTCTCTCCAATGAATCTATGTCCATTCTGAATTTCTGTAATAATGACACCAAAATTGGACAGCATAATCCATATGGGGTCTCACTAATGACAAGTAAAGTTTTAAGATAACATCAGCAGTTCTGTTACTCACACTCCTATCAAAGAAAAAAATGCAAAAAAATGCAAAAAAAAAAAATACATGCTAGGCTAAAACTCATGACTGTCACACCATATCAATTTACCAAATTACGCAACACTGCATGCAAAGACTGAAGCACATACACACATTTTTTCAGCTAGGCCTATGTGGGGGGGGGGGGGGCCTTTTAGGGTAGGGTAAACTATACGCATAATACGAAATCAGTGCATTAATTAATCATTATGAAGGTTTCAAGGTGTGTGTGAGAGCCACAATGAGTCGACAAAACGAGAACAGGGGGCAAAACAAGAAAAAGGAAGATGTAGTTGTCGAAATAGATGTCAGGGAGAGATCAGAGATGGCGGCGATGTAAACAAACCCAGTGCAGTCTACGGTAGCAGCGAGGAGGACGATAAATGTGGTTCGTGTGCAAATATTGTGAATAGTCAGGAACATGCTATGCACTGTGAGGTGTGCAAGATTAAACAGAGTGAAATTGAGGAAAAACTGAATGCCTTGACCGAGACTGTAGGGGAAGGCCAGGATAGGGCCTAACAGTAAAGCTATGGAGGCTAGGTCAATCCCCCTTGGTGAAAAGGTTGACAGTCATGACAAGCAATGTAACAATTTAGAGATTAGACTTGGTAATCTTGAAGCAAACTGTGCAGGATTGGAGGAGAAAATGAAGGGAAGTTCTGGTAATGGCACCAATACCAATTATGCGGAGGTGGTCAGGAACGAAGCGGTTCCAGTACTTCAAGATATTATGAAACAAGAGATCGAGCAACTCAAGAAAACGATGTACGAGTGTGGTATCATTTGAAAGACGGCTTGACAAGTACTGGACAAACCAAGAAGTCAAATAAAATTTTGAAGACAAATTAATAACCAACCCGGGCCACCACACTAGTTTGTATTTTGACGATGACATCGATCTGGACATAGAGGCGTCCAGTACTTCAGTAAGGTAAGGTAAAGTTAGGCTGTATTAGCCTAGTTGGTACTGGTACCGGTAACCGATAGTTAAATTGTCAATGGTCGAATTGCACGAAAACCGAACAATAATGATATAGCTAACAGGCAAAATAAGTTTGGTCACTCAAATACACCCCACCAACATGTCTCCGGAAATATCAACAAAAGGACCAATAATTGACGTGCCCCACGATTGCAAGCATGTGGTCGCAATGCCAAGCACATAAAACAGACTTACCACACTCCACAGCATTAATATAACCAATAATAATCAACATAAACACCAAATTATGCATAAATATTCAACACCACTCACCTCAATCCCCTACAATAAAGGCCACTACTAACCTGTGAGCCGCGACATAATCTACCCCCTTTGACGGCTGGAACCAGACTGGCTCAGCGGCGAGCCGGCGACTCTTTATTTGGGAGGCCATGTTTGCAGCACCAAATCCTGTCCTCTGCGCATGCGTGAGAATCGCGATTTTTTTTGTTTTCCTTTATACGATTATATTATCTTATTTAACCTAACTTAACCTAACCTGAGGCGGGTCCATGTGCTCGTACGTCTGGCATAGCTTTCACATAGCAACCTGGCATGTGATTTTTTGAGTTATTTTCGTATTTTAACCACTTCAGCATTATGGCCTCGTGTTAATTTAATTCTGACTAACATTAAATGATACTATTTAGCATAGGAAGGATCTCTGGATGTAAACTGAATCACATTTCGTACGTCTGGCATTTCCATCTCATGATCACCTGTCATGTGAATTTGCCGGTCTATTATTTTTAACATACAATGGGTATTGGTATAATACTTGCAAATTGGTGAGCATCTTCATTATTTGAGGATTAAATAGGAACATGTGATCACATTAACACATAAACAAATAAGGCAAATACTGTAGCCTACTCAGAATAGCTGTACCGTCTGCTTTAGGCATGCAAATACAATAATATAGGCCTACATTGTAAGGATTTTCGATTATCTCGTTTCGCCCCAGTGACATTTTGCTTTCTGCATGTAGGCTACCAGCCTTTTGTCAATCTGAAATTACATTTGTGTAATTTACTTTCGACAATCCAGACATCTATTCTGTAATGATCATGTTGATTTATCTCATTTGAATATGGCTTGTTCTATTGTATTCTATTCGTAAATGTCATCTTCAAAATTAGTAGAATCATGTAAGATATTCATTGCTTCTATTTATTGACATCCTTCCTAAGCTGAAACACGTCTTGTAACTCAAGAAGGGCTAGAGCAAATGGGCTGTAAATTTCCACACCTATTCTCAGGCTAACTCTTCCCAAATGGCAGAAATATTAGCTGGATTACGCCAGTCGTTTGGGAGTTATAGAGGTTAGTGGTCAACATTTTTGGCCTAATGACTGGACCTAACTACTGACATTCCTAACAAATATCTTACAAAGTATTAAATGTGTAATAAGATACACTATACATTATAATATATATTTAATATATCATATGAGAGAGAGAGAGAGAGTGAGTGAGAGAGAGAGAGAGTTAATGTAATGCATATCACATGGATACCGTATAGCCTATACGTGGGTCATCCATCTCTCTCTCTCTCTCTCTCTCTCTGGGTCACCTATATCCCCACTAAATCCTTTCCTTCCTTAACCCAGTGTCGTCTCTATTTCCACCAATAGAAACGCACCCACACACCCACACACCTCTAACCCCCCCCCCCCCCCTCCCCCTCTCTCACACACGCACACACCTCTACCTCTCTCTCTCTCTCTCTCTCTCACACACACCTCTACCTCTGTCTCACAGACCAGGAAGCATCATGAGACATGAGGATCACATCTGTCCTGGTGACCCTATTCCTGATTACCTGGCATGGGTGAGAGCTACACAGACACACACACCTTGCGAGCCATAATAAGTAGTCTGGCTTTTAACCCACCCAGTATCGGGGACATCCTTTTGTATTTCATTCTGGCTATTATTAGGCAATTTTATTCAGCTTAAAAATGGCCTCCAGCAATTAACAGGCTTCGAACTATCTCACTCAAGTCTGTTTATTACCACAGATCCTTCTTAAACTGCATAACATCGCCTAAATATAGCTATAATATAACTAAAAAGATGTTGCCGGTACAGAAGGGTTAAGGGGAGATCTCCACTCGAGGGTTTTTGTCTTGACCCCTTTCTCCCTCATGTTTATCCCCATTGCTTTTGATATTATAAAACGTTTGCCCCATTAGTTTAGCTATTTTAAGAACTTTCACCCCATATTAAGACCTTTCGTGCCATTCAGGTGTCAATTTTATCCTGGCGAGCGATAGCGAGCCTGTAATTTAAGAGGAACCGGCCTTAGGCCGGGACATTTTTCTACCGAAAAATTTACAAATTTATCTTGAAAGGGACTCAATGGGGTGTAATTTTAAGCTTGATGGAGGTCTAGGGAACCAACTAAAAACCTCCCCTTAACCCATCCAGTATCGGTGACATCCTTTTCACTATCATTCAGGCAACTATTAGACGATTTTGATAAGTTTTTATAAGGCCTCCAGCAATTGACCACTTGCGAGTTTGAGGCCATAAGGAAGTTGGAGCCGTAAACATCGGTATTAAACAGAAATACAATAATACAGTAGATGTCTAATGGATAAAACGAATGTTGAATTTAGTTGTATGTATTTATAAATGTACTACAACCGCATTTTAGCTGGTAATTCTGGTAAATATCCATGTCAAAAACTCCAACTTCCTTATATCCTGAAACTCCCAAGTGGTCAATTAACAGCCTTCAAACTATCTCACTTAAAACCCTTTTTAGTACCGTACCCCAGATCCTTCTTAACCCCTTCAGACTCATATGACACAGAGGTTGCCAGATTAGCAATAAGAAATAGAGTTCTCTCACTCTTATAATACCCTCTCCAAAATTAGTTTTCTGCCCACAGCTAACTCAAAGACAACTGCAGAGGTTGAAGTAACTAAACTAAAGGTTTCTAAATACCCCTGATGGTAACAAAGGCTTTAAAGTATCCCCAATAGGCTCAACACAGCTAACTCAAAGACAACTGCAGAGGTTGAAGTAACTAAACTAAAGGTTTCTAAATACCCCTGATGGTAACAAAGGCTTTAAAGTATCCCTAATAGACTCAAAATTGCGTCATATGTTGGAGAGGGTTAAACTGCACACAATGGTCTGAATATAGCTAGCATATAATAATAAAGACGTCGCCGGTACATAAGGGGTTAATCTAAACTGTTATTTTTCCACCTCCCCTCAATACCCTTTTTATAACCATATATTTTACAGCGTAGACTATACTGTATACTTAAGGGGAGTCACCTGCTTTCTCTCTCTCATTTTTCTCTCTGGTTTGTATCCATTAGGCCCCAATCAGCCTGCTGTTTTAAGACGTTTATCCCCATCCAGGTGTCGATTTCTTCCTGGCGAGCGATATAGCCAGCATTTTATGAAGAAATCCGGCTTTACCGAGAAATTTAGCCTGCTGTCAAAATTAAAACTCGGTAACGAGTAAGTAACTCGTTACCGATCGCCAGAAAGAAATCGACACCTGGATGGGGATAAACGTCTTAAAACAGTAGGCTGAATGGAGCCGAATGGATACAACCCAGAGAGAGAAAAAAAATCGAGATGGGCCCCCTTAATGTAACTGTGTAGCCATGTGCGTCAATGACCCAGAGAAATCCTATATTAATACACACATCATGTACACTGCATTAGTACACACACCATGTATACACCATGAACGAGGATGTGGGTGGTGGTGGTGGTGGTGGTGGTGGGAGAGAGATGAAAGGAAGGAAATAGGAACAGTTTCTATTACATGTCTGGATCCCTTTCTCCCTCATGTTTAGCATAGTAGTTTTGAGGTTTTAAGACGTTCGTTCCGTTAGTTTGGCGATTTTGAGACATTTCGCCTCATTTTGTATTGAATATTAAGAGCTTTCGTGCCATTTTGGTGTCGATATTTTCCTGGCAAGCATAAGCAAGCCTCTAATTTGATAAGGAATCGGCCTTCGACCGGGATATTTTTCTACCGAAACATGTACAAATTTATCTTGAAAGGTGACTAGGGGGTGTTTTTCTAAGCTTGATGGAGGTCTAGCGAGGAAACTCAAAAATAATTAAATACATAAATATATAGCCCAAAAACCAACTACTACTACCCCCTAAAGAAGGATCTGTGGTAGTTAAATGGGTTGTTGTTGTTGTTGTTGTTGTTCTTCCCCAAGCTGCCTGGCCGAACAGCCCCAAGGCCCCGAGTAAGGCCAAGGCCATAAACGAGCGCCCCCACAGAACCCTCCCTGCCGACCACAATAAAGCCTGGGTGACCAAAGCCACTCCAAGGCGGGGAGCTGAGAGGGTGCGTAAACGCCCGGGAAATCAAAGCCCCACCCAGGGCCCTGTGCCCCTCAGCAATTATGAAGAGAAAGTTGAGGGGCAAAGGAATAATGTGACGCTTTAGCTTCCAATCTTGGTAGATTGGAAGGTCAATCCACGGAAGAGACGCCGTCACATGAGATCTAGAAAATATATAAGTAAAAGGAACAGTCAGAGTAAGCTATGGGTATGGCAGAGATCGCTCAGGTCTCACTCTGATAGACCAGCCCATCACCAGAGTTAAATGGGTTAAATGAGGTAGTTCGCAGCCTGTTAATTGCTGGAGGCCCATTTGAAACTGAATGCAATCGTCTAATAGTATCCAGAATAAAGAGAGAGAGAGAGAGAGAGAGAGAGTGAGAGAGAGACTAAAAAGACGTTGCCGGTACAGAAGGGGTTAAGAAGGGTTTTACGATTGTTCCCTAGACTCCCCCAATACTCCCCTTCGATATAAATTTGTAAATTTTTCGATGGGAAAATTTCTCTGAAAATACAGGCTCGGTATCGCTCGCCAGCAAAATAATTGACATCTAAATGGCATGAAAGGTCTTAATATTGACAAAAACGGGACGAAAGGTCTTAAATTCGCCAAACTAATTGGGCGAACGCATTAAAATAACACAAATAATGGAGCTAAACATGAGGGAGAAGGGGGTCCAGAAAACCTCGCTACCCCCTCCCCCCCCCCCCACACACACTCGTTTGTTTCCTCTCACTCTCTCTCTCTCTCTCTCTCTCTCCCCCCCCTCTCTCTCTCTCTCTCTCTCTCTCTCTCTCTCTCTCTCTCTCTCTCTCTCTCTCTCCATAATTTTGCCACCTAAAGCATTCATGAATTCCGATTATATTATGATACTACATATTTCTTGTAACTCCCCCACCCCTCTCTCTCTCTCTCTCTCTCTCTCTCTCTCTCTCTCTCTCTCTCTCTCTCTCTCTCTCTCTCTCTCTCTCACTCAATCACTCACTCACACACACACACATTATCTATCTCTCTCTCTCACACACTCAATCAATCACTCCACACACACATTATCTATCTCTCTCTCTCTCTCACACACTTACTCAATCAATCACTCACACACACACATTATCTATCTCTCTCTCTCTCTCACACACTTACTCACTCAATCAATCACTCACACACACACATTATCTATCTCTCTCTCTCTCACACACTTACTCACTCAATCAATCACTCACACACACACACATTATCTATCTCTCTCTCTCTCACACACACACTTACTCACTCAATCAATCACTCCACACACACACATTATCTATCTCTCTCACACACTTACTCACTCAATCAATCACTCCACACACACACATTATCTATCTCTCTCTCTCTCACACACACTTACTCACTCAATCAATCACACACTTACTCACTCAATCAATCACTCACATACACACATTATCTATCTCTCTCTCTCACACACACTTACTCACTCAATCAATCACTCCACACACACACATTATCTATCTCTCTCTCTCTCACACACACTTACTCACTCAATCAATCACTCCACACACACACATTATCTATCTCTCTCTCTCTCACACACACTTACTCACTCAATCAATCACTCACACACACACATTATCTCTCTCTCTCTCTCACACACACTTACTCACTCAATCAATCACTCACACACACACATTATCTATCTCTCTCTCTCTCACACACACTTACTCACTCAATCACTCACACACACACATTATCTATCTCTCTCTCTCTCACACACTTACTCACTCAATCAATCACTCACACACACACATTATCTATCTCTCTCTCACACACACTTACTCACTCAATCAATCACTCACACACACACATTATCTATCTCTCTCTCTCTCACACACTTACTCACTCAATCAATCACTCACACACACACATTATCTATCTCTCTCTCTCTCACACACACTTACTCACTCAATCAATCACTCACACACACACATTATCTATCTCTCTCTCTCACACACACTTACTCACTCAATCAATCACTCCACACACACACACACATTATCTATCTCTCTCTCTCTCTCACACACTTACTCACTCAATCAATCACTCACACACACACATTATCTATCTCTCTCTCTCTCACACACACTTACTCACTCAATCAATCACTCCACACACACACATTATCTATCTCTCTCTCTCTCTCTCACACACACTTACTCACTCAATCACTCCACACACACACATTATCTATCTCTCTCTCTCTCACACACACGTACTCACTCAATCAATCAGTCACACACACACATTATCTATCTCTCTGTCTCTCACACACACTTACTCACTCAATTAATCACTCCACACACACACACATTATCTATCTCTCTCTCTCTCTCACACACTTACTCACTCAATCAATCACTCCACACACACACATTATCTATCTCTCTCTCTCTCTCACACACACTTACTCACTCAATCAATCACTCCACACACACACATTATCTATCTCTCTCTCTCTCACACACACTTACTCACTCAATCAATCACTCACACACACACATTATCTATCTCTCTCTCTCACACACACTTACTCACTCAATCAATCACTCACACACACACATTATCTATCTCTCTCTCTCTCACACACACTTACTCACTCAATCAATCACTCCACACACACACATTATCTATCTCTCTCTCTCACACACACACTTACTCACTCAATCAATCACTCCACACACACACATTATCTATCTCTCTCTCTCTCACACACACTTACTCACTCAATCAATCACTCACACACACACATTATCTATCTCTCTCTCTCTCTCTCACACACTTACTCACTCAATCAATCACTCACACACACACATTATCTCTCTCTCTCTCTCTCTCTCTCTCACTCACTCACTCTCATACACACACGCACACACATTTCTCTATCTCTCTCTCTCTCTCTCTCTCTCTCTCACTCACTCACTTACTCACTCTCATACACACACGCACACACATTCTCTCTCTCTTCTCAGGTCTGCACTCCTATGTCTCAGGGGTACAAGGTCCTCCCCGCTACAGAGGACAAGAGTGAGAGACTTGGACTTTGAAATGGTCGTGGCGGAGGGACGAATTGGGGAACAACTAGGTTGATTGTAGGGAGGTCTAAAAGGAAAAACAAGAAAAAAGAAGGAAACATGCTTACATTACTGAAATGTTTGTGGACATGCAGTAATGCAAGTAATGGTCACTCTTCTGTAAATCTAAAATGGCTTACTTAAGAATGGGAAAGGGGTGGGACCTTCTATTTTTTTTTCTTTTAGATTTATATAAGTGTGTGTGTGTGTGAGTGCGGTTGTGTGTATGTCTCTGTGTGTGTGTGTGTGTGCAACAATATCTCTAAGGCAGACTGTATTATCAGATATGCTTATTATGCAATTCTGTCTCCTTGTCTTGCAATAACACATGAATGTATGACGACACACACACACACACACACACACACACACACACACACACACACACACACACACTATATACATTTTTGAAAGTTGATTAATATACGTGAGGTAAATTCATTAGTAGTAGTAGTAGTAGTAGTAGTAGTAGTAGTAGTAGTAGTATTTTTATGTTATGTTTTCTGAATTGATGGTTATTTCTTCTGAATTATTATAATTAATATTATTATTTATTTTTGTTATATATATATACCGTATATATATATATATATATATATATATACCGGTATATAATAATAATAATAATATTAATTATAATAATTCAGAAGAAATAACCATCAATTCAGAAAACATAACATAAAAATACTACTACTACTACTACTACTACTATTAAACAAACAAAAAACAATAAAACAACAATACAAAAATATACAATACAAATCCTAACTGTTAAGAGACATACAGTAAAAAAGGAACAGCCAAAGAAAGCAATGTAGAACAAGACCACCGCAACATAACCCATCACTTGAGGCCCCCCCCCCCCCCCCCCACCCCCCAGTCTAAACATCAGACAATCATATTCTTTCACACCAACACATTCGGCAAAGTTCCGTTCCTTAAGGGGAGGGTTTTAGTTTGTTCCCTAGACCTCCATCAAGCTTATCACTAATTAACTATACACCCTAGACCACTTTTCAAGATAAATTTGTACATTTTTCGGTAGAAAACATTTCAGTTCCTCTTAAGTTACAGGCTCGCTTTCGCTCGCCAGGAAAAAATAGACACCTGAATGGCACGGAAGGCGACACAAATAGGGCGAAAGTTCTCAAAATCGCTAAACTAATGGGGCGAACGTCTTACAATCCCAAAAACAATGGGGCTAAACATGAGAGAGAAAGGGGTCCAGCAAAACAATACACTTCATACAATCATCTTTCACACCAACACAATCGGCCAAGCTCCGTTCCTACCTCGCGGAAATGTGATCCACACGACAATATACCTTTTGTTATTATTCTACGTGTATGAGGGAGACAAAAGGCAAAGCTATCTGTAACAAGCCCTCCCAATATCTAGGAACTTTAGAAATCAAAGGGGTAAAAAGTATGTCAGTTGAACTCTAGCTCTTTTTTTGTAAACAATTTAGGAAGGATATCTTGGAATGAGAGCGGTATAAACTATCTCAATTTAGGATAGGAAAGGTTAGATTAGGCTCAGGTAAGGTAAAGTGAAAAATGTCCAAGTCTTCATTGTTCAGGATATTTGACAAACTGTCTTCATGGTGTAATGGATAGTGTGTTTAAACATATGTGTGGTAACCCAGGTTCAAACCCCAGTGGATCACATACGTTCATTAATTTCATTAGAGGTGTTTGGTGTTGGAGTAAAATTAATATAAATAGATAATCTTTAGGGAGGTGGGGGGTTAGAAAATAATAGGGGGCGTGGCTTACCTAGGAGGTGGGCGGGGCTATAGATACAGTGGCTGGTGGTGACGTCCTTGCATCCAAGGAAGGTGAACTGTATAGGGCTTGCATCAGTCTCTCTCTCTCAGTGTCACCTCAACCACCACACTGTAAGTACACAAAGATACGCTCCTTAACACATTCAGTACCGGTCACATCCTTTTCATTACATTACCATTAGACGATTGTATTCAGGTTAGGAAGGACGTCTACCAATTAAAAGGTCAAAGACTCAATTAATCCTTTAAGCAACTATATATATACAGTATATATACAGTATATATATATATTTTTTTTTCTATGTGAGTGAGGGAGACAAAAGGCTGGACTACCTGTAACGAGTGCCTCTCCCAGAGTTGAAAGAGTGACAGGGCCAAAATCAAGGGACGTTCGAGCCAAAATGCCAGGACACACGGAGTTTGAAGCAACTTAAGTCATAGGAAGAGGGAAAGACTGATTCTGGGAGAATTCCAGAGCTCAGCAGTTGAATAGAAGAAAAACTGATAATAGCGTTTCAATCTTGGGTTGGAGAGTTGCACAGAGTATGGGTGGGACTGTGTTGTAAGACCGGTACTACGTACCCTACATAGAGGTGGTGGTATACACTGGGAAAGCTCCGAGGAACACTGATTATTATAGTAGCGATATAATAGCAAGAGAGATGCAACATATTTCCTTATATTTCCTATATATTTCCTTAACTTTATAAAATCGTCTAAATGTTGCTGAATTAAAATTAAAATTACGTCACCGGTACTGAAAGATTTCGGTGCTGATGAGTGATTGGTGCTTCTGAATGCTTGTGTGCTTGCTGCCTGTGGCTGAACTTTAATATGTGTTTTTCTCCTGTCACCACTTTCTCCTTTCTCGTGTCTCTTGCTGATCCCCCCTACCCCTTGTGGAAGTGAGGGCTGGCTACTGACTGACTGGTCCTTCTAAAATCTTAATGCTTGTGTGCTTTCTTTTTGCGGGCGAACTGTTATATGTAGGTGTTGTTCTCCTGTCATCACTTTTTCCTTTCTTGTGTCTCTTGCTGATCCTCCTTATTGGTGCTTCTGAATGCTTGTGTGCTTGCTTTTTGTGGGCGAACTTTATGTGTTCTTCTCCTGTCACCTCTTTTTCCTTTCTCGTGTCTCTTGCTGATCCTCCCTACCCCTTGTGGGAGTAAGGGCTGGTTATTGACTGACTGACAGAGGTCTAGGGAGAAAACTAAAAACTTCCCCTTAACCCTTTCAGAAATCACCAAAATGCGGCCGCAGCACGCGTTACTCCTCTTGACGGCGATATGTGGGTGCCTGCTGACAGTACCGACAGAGGCGGTAACGGAGGGGGAGGAGGAGCCAAACTTCTCATACGGCACCAAACCCGCACTGTCATGGCTGGAGGACTTGTTACCTGGTGACAGTAGTAACACACCACACTCACGCAAGAAGCGGTTCCTGGGTTTGCCGTTGGGAACAAATTTGGAGGTAAGGCTATTATTAACCCCTTGGCTGCGGGACCCATCACCATACAGGAACAAAATCCGGTTCCCCTTCTCCGTCATGTTTAGCCCGAATAGTTTTGAGATTTTAAGGCGTTCGTCCCACTAGTTTGGATATTTTAAGAACTTTGTCGCCATTTTTTTTTAAATTTTAACACTCAAGCAGCGGGGCCCGACATATGTCGCAAGGGATGTTAAGCACATTATCGGCTCTTGAGAGAGAGTCCACGCGTTGGGAGGACGATAGGCGGGCTCTGACCGTTCGGCATGGACCGAGCGAGGTGACTGAGGTCCCCACCACAACATTACACATCCAATGCCTCGCCAGACAAGGAAAAAACTAAGGGAATTACCGTATTTTATGGTTTTTGCACTCGTGTTGCAACATCGTTGCAAGAGAACCCATGGTCGTACAAGGTTGATTCAGGTGTCATTGGAAAGCTCTATTATTGCCCTTTCACGGATACATAATTCTATTACGCTCTGGCTCTTGTTTATGCATGAAAAAGAGCATGGAATGAAGCTCGTTTAGGGTAAATATGCCCGCCAGGCAGGTAGTAGAAGTTACAAATATCCCCGTTTGACAGGGGTTAATACCTTTCGTGCTATTTCGATGTAAAAAAAAATCCTGGCAAACGATAGTGAACTTGCAACTTAAAGGAACTGACCTCTGGCGGGCACTTTTCTACTAAAAAATGCACAGATTTATTTAGAAAAGGGTTCTTGGGGGCATTTTTACAAGCTTGATGGAGGTGTAGGGAGGAAACTTAAAAATATCTATATAAATTATAAAATGTGTCCCCTTAACCCTTACACTGCGGGAACCATACAGGTACGTTCTGGCAATTTCCTGCAATTTAAAGCCCATTAAAGCCTGTGGAGACGAGTGCAATTGAGCAGGAGCGCGGCAGGCCCCCGGCCGCTCTCTGGCGCGTCTGCCGCGGGACTGAGACTCTCACCTCATGTCTCGCGTGATATATTCAGTGTTGCTAAAGGCAAAGCGTGACATTGCTTATTACTAGCGAATATTGCTGATGTCTGTAGTAACGCTGCGGGGGAACTCCGCGCGCTACACAGCTCGATCTTTTCTGGATACTAGTTCAGTGGACATCTCAGCAGGTCTTGCTTCATGTACACATTTTGAAATTATTGTTTTTAATGGATTCTAATTCAGCGGACATATTTACAGGTCAAATGGTCGCTCAACTTCCCCTTCGACACATTCACTTTCTACAAAGCAAAGTTTCAAATGGCCGTGCCCATCAAGATCCCCTTCCCTGAGGCTCTGATCGTAGGGGGAGGGGCGGGGGGGAAGGATGGAGAGAAGAGGCGGAGAAGGGAAGCGGAGGAGGGGGGGATGGAGGGAGGAGAAGAGGAGGAAGAGGTGGGGGTGCCATTCAAGGCCACCACCCTGGAGGAACACCATCGACAGAGAAGGGCAGCACGTCAGGAGCGGTCGTCGGTGTATAGCTATATGGAGGCCGCCTTTGAAAAGTAAGTGTTAATTTCTGACACTTATCTCTTTGATCTGTTTTTTTTTTCCCCTATGTGGATGAGGGAAACAAAAAGCAAAACTGTCTGTGATGAGTGCCTCCCCCAGAGTTGTTGTTGTTGTTCCCCAGGCTGTCTGACCGAACAGCCCCAAGGTCCCGACCAAGGCCAAGGACACAACCGAGCACCCCCACAGAACCCTCCCTGTTTTACCACTAAGAATGCTCAGGTGCCCGAAACCGCTCCCAGGGGAGGAGCTGAGGAGGCTGCGGAAATGCCCGGGACACCGAAGCCCCACCCAAGGGCCTGTGCCCCTTAACAATTATGAAGGGAAAGTTGAGGGGCAAAGGAAAAATGTGACATTTTGGCTCCCAGTCTGCCAACCTCTAGGTTGGCAGTGACAAGAAATGTTCTAGCCAAAATGCCTGGACACACAAAGTTTGAAGTAATTTAATTTATAGGATGAGGGAAAGATGGATTCAGGGAGAGAGAGAGAGAGAGAGAGAGAGAGAGAGAGAGAGAGAGAGAGAGAGAAAGTGTGTGTGTGTGTGTGTGTGTGTAAAAAGAGGAGGAGAAGATGAAGAAGAGAGGCACAGAAGAGGAAGAGGAGGTAGAATTGTTGTACAAGGCTAATATGCTATATGAGCATCGTCGACAGCGGGGGGCAGAAGTGATCATCGGAAATAGCTAGAAGTCCGTATTTGAAAAACAGAAAAAAAAGAGTGGTATATACCTATCAAACGAACATATTCTATTATGTTCTAACTACCACCCTAGTCTGCTTATAACCACAGAGGGCGCCTTGAGCAATCCGCGACGTAGAGTAGTTGAAGTTAGAAAACGATGGGCAAACACGGAGAGCTTATACATAATTGGATGGATAATTAGACAGACATATAGATAGATAGATCGACAGATAGCTATATATAAATTAATGGATATATATATATATATATATATATATATATATATATATAGAGAGAGAGAGAGAGAGAGAGAGAGAGAATGAGAGTGAGATAAATATATATAAATAGAAAGAGAGAGAAACAGAGAGTGAGAGTAAGAGAGAGTGAGAGTAAGAGAGAGCGAGAGATAGAGAGAGCGCATCTACAATCTATCCACTATCCACAGGGCTGGCGTCAACGGAAGGGGGTGCCTACTGAGAGCGATGTGTGAGGTGGCTGAAGCGCCGTTCGACCAGGGACTATTAGGAGAGATGATCAACACACTACTAACGTAAGTAATACTACCATATTTGTTTTTACTACCAAATATATTCACCTTAAGAGATAGATAGATAGATAGATAGATACATAGATAGATATACCGTGTGTGGGTTTTTTTCCTATGTGAGTGAGGGAGACAAAAGGCAGAACCTCTCTGTATCGAGTGCTTCCCCCAGAGTTGAAAGAGTGACAGTGCCAAAATCAAGGGACGTTCGAGCATCTATATATATATATATATATACTGTATATATATATATATATATATATATATATATATATATATATATATATATATATACAGTATATCACATTATATTAATTATAGTTTCCGCCCTAGACCTCTAGCAATCTTATCAAATTACCCCCAAGGTCCCCCTTCGAGATAAATGTGTGCATTTTTCGGTAGAAGGACGTGTGATACCACCTCAAAGTCGGTGTCACAGGAGCGGCTATTACGGCAATTTCTTCTGGCATCTTCAGGATTAAATTTATGTTTCATGTCAGTCTCTTAAAATCATATCCATTCAGTCTAGTTGTTGATTCCAATGCGAAAATACCGAAAAACTAGTATGAGAAAAAACTTGCTCTTCGAAAATTGACGGAAAAAGCGCTCGTGTGACATCGCCCTAACTCCGGCTTTTGCACAGTGTTGCCATATTCGCGGGTTTTGCACAGTGTTGCCATTCTCGCGGTTATCAGTACAGTTCTTTATTGGTTAAAGAAAGTTACAGTCAGTTTGTGAGGTGTAGTTTGTGGTCTAGTCTGCTTGGTACCGTACAAGGATGGGGCTAGACACAGTATAGAGAATGAGACAGTTATATAGTTGAATAATTAGTTAACTCCTTCTGTACCGATAACGTTTGTTAAATTTTACTCTAGCAATATTTAGACGATGTTGTTCAGTTTACGAAGGATCTGTGCTAGTAAAAATGGTTAAGTAAGATAGTTCGAAGCCTGTTAATTGCTGGAGGCTCTATTTAAACTGAATAAATAGTCTAATAGTAGCCTCAGTAAAGTTAAAAGTACGACACCGGTACGGAAGGGGTTAATAAAGGCAAATAGGAGAGATTATTATTAAGTTGGAACCTTATAGAAAGTTGAGTATAGATTTGAGAGAACTGAGAGTGAGGATTGACTAGGAGATATATATATATATAAATAAAGGACTACAAAGGAAAACAAGCAACAACATATCTACTGATCCTTACGAGGCAGCTACAGATTCTATATGAACACAGGAAAAGATAACACAGTATAAAGTGGTGCTATTCATTTGTAAACACTAATAATCAGGGGTTAAGTGCGAAATATTTATCAAGACGATTTTTGAATATTATTATTATTATCATTATTATTATTAATTATTAGTATTAATTAACTGTATTGGTGGTGTAATGGTTTAGGTGTTTATGTTCTGGGTGTGGGGTGTCCCGAGTTGGAATCCCGGGAGGACCATATGCTTTCATTAGTTTCTTCAAGTACATTGGGGTTTGTAATTGATGATTAATGTTAAGAACGGGATGTTACTTATATTATTATTATTATTGTATGCACAGGGCCTCGCTAGCAGGACGACCAGACGATCCTAGCGAGTCAGCAGAGTACGACCAATTTATCGAAGCAGAGTTACACGGTCGACTCAACGGCAAGTGTGAGGAGAGATACAACAAATGCAAGACTTCACCCTTCGATCTCATCCCGGAACTTGCTCATACTGTCACTTAGGTAGCAATCTTTGTTAGCTACAATTTTTGTGTGTGTGTGTTTAAGGGGAGATGGGCCGTTTTTTGGTCTATTAATTTATTTATTCCTTTATTTCTGTTTCCTCGCTAGACCTCCATCAAACTTGGAAAAACACCCATTAGATCCCCCTTCAGGGTTAATTTGTACATTTTTCGGTAGAAAAATGTCTTGGCCGAAGGCCGGTTCTTCCACAATTACAGGATCACTATCGTTCGCCAGGAAAAAAATCGACACCTAAATAGCACGAAAGGTCTTAATATTGACAACAAAATGGGGCGAAAGGTCTTAAAATCGACCAACTCATGGGGCAAACATCTTAAAATCTGAAAACTAATGGGGCTAAACATGAGAGAAAAGGGTCCAGAAAAGTGACCCATCTCCCCTTAAGATGATGATGCATCTTACGTCTGGCCGTGTTGCTCTTTGTAAAAAAAATGTGTAAAGAGTAATGCTGAATAATTGTGGAAGAGAACAAGTCAATATCTTCCAGAATTTGTGGTAACCACCCCAATCGCCAGTTATTTATGTGTAATTTCTTCTCGTCTACCTCTCATCCCATTCACCATAATTGTATACCAATTACATTAACAAATAATACGGCCGATTTTGTAAACCAAATCAGGAATAGTTTACATTTAACCCCTTCAGCACGATGACGTAATTTTCATCATATTCTGGTTACCATTATATGATTTTCTTCAGTTTATAATCAACTTCTAGAACTCAAAGGGATACATACGATCTCAAAAAGCCCTCTGAATAACATAGGTCCTTCTTAAAACTGCATACAATCGTTTAATGTTAGCCAGAATAAAGGGTAAAAAGCCATCATCGTGTTAAAGGGGTTAAAAGCAAACATGGTGGCAGTTTTATATAGAAAAGCCAATTTAATAACTAGAAAATGCATAATAACGAACACATAGAGTACGGTACCTACCCACATAACACATAGAGTACGGTACCTACCCACATAACACATAGAGTACGGTACCCACCCACATAACACGACTGCCTTGGCTAGACCAATGTTTTTGCTATGCTTATGCAATGCTTCTGCTAGGCCTATGTGTTTGTTTTAACTAATACAATTACTTCCAATAATTGCCCAAATTACCTTTGCTACGTTTGCTGTTGATACAGATATGAATAGTACTTCATACTCATTTGCTATATCTATTAAAATAACTATAATTGCTAGTTAATTAACCTAATTTTCTTATGAAATAATAAATATTGATTTAATTAAAGCTATAAAGCTATTGTACTCAAATTACAAATATATTATCCATAATTACTGCTGCTTTAGCTACGATTACAATAACCGCAAATATTTAAGGTACCGGTAAATGACTGCAATTGCTATGGCAACAGCTTCTTGCTACTACAACAATTTGTTATACTACTACCAAAACTGCTTCTACTTTTACTACTTCTACTACTAATACTACCACTACTACTACTACTACTACTACTACTACCATAGCAACTTCTGATACAATAACAATAACTTATACTACAACTGCTGAATCTAATTTGCTACAAACAATAATAACATCAGCTACAACTGCCTGTGATACAACCTAATATAACATTTTATAACAACAGTTTTTGCTACAATTAACACTTCACCATCACCTCAATTTGTTTTCTTCTATATTCCATCTACTCCCTCTCAGGCATAGGCTGAGAGCCTGTACATTCAACCGTTATGTCCCCTACATATGTCCCCTACTAACTTCCTAGTCCTGCCACGTTAGTGGCAGGGCAGTAGTTCCCTTTCCAATGTTCCCTTACCCACTCTAAACCACTGTTTGGACACTTGATCCTCAGTGTTTTGGAGGACAAGCAGCCTAGAAGGGTCACTAGATCTGTTGTTGCTTGATTTCCTTTGTACTCCTTTGTACTCCTTTGTTATTGAACGGTAAAGCCGGTGAGGTCTCGTTCCAGTCTAGGGGGTGAGACATGTGAAACACTTTTAGCTGCAACCAGCCCCTGCCATCTTGCCTTCGCAGGATGCATGGGGCTTAGTTGTTCACTCACGGCTCGAAGCAACCCAATCTCTGAAGCTGCCTCGCTCCAGTGCAGCACTGTCTTACCTCCTAGACTCGGACCCTCACTCTCAGAACGCCACCTATTGAGCAATTAACTCACTAGGCATTGCAAAGCTTCAGCTACCCCTGTTTTTGCTTTAACTAACACAATTATCACATTTGAATATAAACACCATATGAGGAGGAGCACTTTATTGACAACGATTGCCATATAGCTTCATCAGGCTATTTATTGTCATTCTTTGGCCTGATGAAGCTATACGCGGAACGTTGCCAATAAAGTGCTCCTTCTCATATGGTTGTTTATTTTAATTGTCAACTTCCCTGAGCTTATTTTGATCAATTATCACGTTTGCTTTGCCACACATGCGTTTCTATATCTATCTATCTATCTATCTATCTATCTATCTATCTATCTATCTATCTATTACTAACATTATAATCCTACCCGTTTCAGTAAAATCCATAACTGTTTTTGGTACAACTTATCACAGTTACCTCTGTTGCAAGTAAATTACCACAACTGCCTTTGCTATAAACGTTACAATGGCTTTGCTACAACAAATCCACATACAAATGTTTGCTATAACTACTACAATAACTAAAGCTTCCTCAAGTGCTATGCTACAAATGCTGCAACTGCTTTGCTACAACAAACACAATAACCACATGTTTTGCTATAAGTATTGCAATATATTAAGCTTCCTCAATTAAATCAAGTGGTATGCTACAAATGATGCAACTGCTTTGCTACAACAAACACAATAACCACATGTTTTGCTATAAGTATTGCAATATATTAAGCTTCCTCAATTAAATCAAGTGGTATGCTACAAATGCTTCGATACAACTAACACAATTACCACATATTTTGACAATATATATTGCAATGACCAAAGCCTCCTCAATTGAGTCAAGGGTTATGCTACACCTGCTTTGCTACAACTAACTCAATTGCAACAAGTTTATGCTACATTTACTGCAATAACCAAAGCCTCCGAAAGTGCTTTGCTTCAAATGCTACAACTGCTTTGCTATGAATAACACAATTACAACAAGTTTTGTTATAACTACTACAATAAACCAAAGCTTCCTTAAGGATTATGCTACACACGCTACAACTGCTTTGCAACAACTAACACACACACACACACACCACAAGTCTGTATTACAACTACTACAATAACCTCGAGTACTTTGTTCCAAATGCCACAAATAACAATTGTTTTTGTTGCAATGAACTTAAGCAACACGAGTGCTTTGGCTACAACTAGGCCTACCATAACTAACTATTCTACAACCACTGTTTTCTTTCTATGCGAGTGAGGGAAACAAAATGCAGAACTGCCTGTGACGAGTGCCTCCCCCAGCTATTACAATACATTAAATCTCAAATGCTTAGCCTATAACACAATTGCCAAAACAAAGCTTACTTACTTACATCAACTGCCACCTAAATTCATGTAACTGGGAAAACATATCGGTATCTAGTTGAAAAAGTAACTAATTTATTCTACATGTGTCTCTAGTCCAATAACAAATGACTAACGTAAATAATAGCTCGTTAACCCTTTTAAGGGGAGGGTTTTAGTTTGTTTCCTACTCCTCCAGCAATCTTAAAACTTCAACCCCTTGACCCCCTTTCAAGATATATTTGTACATTTTTCGGTAGAAACATGTCCCGGCCGGTAACTCTCAAATTACAGGAACGCTATCGCTCGCCAGGATAAACTCGACACCTAAATGGCACGAAAGGTCTTAAAATTGACAGAATGGGGGCGTAAAATCTTAAAATCAAACTAATGGGGCAAACGTCTTAAAATCTCAAAGCAATAGGGCTGGACATTAGGGAGAAAGGGGTCAAGAAAAAAGTCCCTCAAGTGGAAATCTCCCCTTAAGATACGAGGATGTGGTTCTTTATTTATGCTGGCTGTTTTGTGTAATTAGATTCCTAGAGCCTTCCAAGCCTGAGAAAAATCGTTTAATATTGGCCAGAATAAGTTAAAACCCGTCCTCGAAGACGGAAAGGGTTAAATATATATTTATTCCACTATTAATTAAACTAACTTTGATAACAGCTTGATAAAATCACACAATTGCTAACTTAGCTAATATTATGATTTTTTTTTTTTTTTTTTAATTAAAGTTTTTCTAACACATCAAAAATAATAATTGGGGTAGAACATTAAAAGGTATTCTTAATAACTTAGGAAGTGTGTGTGTGTGTGTGTGTGTGTGTGTGTGAGTGTGTGATATTGATGGCAAAAATAAATTAATGTGAAAACCGTACGTGTGTGTTTGTGTATGTGTGTGTGTGTTTCGTATGTTTGTGTATGCGGTTGTGTCTTTTGCATAGTGTGTGTTTTCATTCATAGTAAAAAAAAAAAAAAAAAAAATACTTTAAAAATAAAATAAAAATAAAATAAAAATAAAATACTGGGAGAGGGTAGCCTACATAGTGAAACCATGTGCCATAATAAATCAATCACTTTTCTTCAGTATTGTTAAGTATTTTCTAAGTCTTCTTGTTATCTTACTTTGCTGTACAGTTGCCTAAATAAGTAACGTCACAGAACAAATTACCTTTCAATACGAAAACGACATCTTATACCAGAGTAATGTAGTTATCGAAACATAATTTTTCAAACACATGCTTACATTTAAGGGGGGGTGGGGGTGGGGGGTCGAGTGCTCCCTAAACCCCAATCAAACTTATAAAAAACACCCCCAAGACCCCCCCCCCCCCTTCGATATAAATGTGTACATTTTTTTGGTAGAAATATACGCTTCGCTTTTGTCAAGACCCCCTTCGATATAAATTTGTATATTTTTTGATATAAACATATGCTTTGATTTTGCATAGTGCCTGACGCCTAAGTATGAACATCTCAACTTCGATAGTATTCGTCTTGTTAGTGAAACGTAATACAAATAACACCATAGTCAACATCTGTCAGACATTATTATTACACACAATTCTATGACAGTACTTGTTTTGTCCGACTGTACGGTAGCAATATTTAGGTTTAATCTCCTTTACTCTCAATTTACTTTATTTATATATTTATATATTTATGTATGTTCTTGTAACACTATTTATTTGTATAATTATTTCGATTGTTTCTAAATAAAATGTTGACTGTTTTTGTTTATTGAAACGTCTTATTTACCTTATACACCACAAAAAACATATGAGTATGGAAATGATGGCGCATTTAGACAGTATATTCTGGCTATCATTAAACGATTTTCGACAGTTTAGGAAGGATCTGTGGGAGTTATAAGGGTATAGACTATCTCTGTTAACCCTCTGACTGCCATACACCCTTCCTAATCGAAATAAAATTGTCAAATAATAGCCAGGACACAGACACGAAATGCGTAATCGGATCTTGAAAGGGATAAAATAAAAAAATCATAATAATATATCCATTTAAAGGTATATGAGTGGTAATAAACCCCCATCTGGATAGCCTAATGCTTAGTGTGTGGAATTGCGGTGCAAGTATCCTAGGTTCGAGTCTTTGGAGTACCACATGTGTTAATTATTTTCACTGATTCAATTAGTTAGGCTTATTTGTAAATTAATTGGTGGGTTGGTGAAAACAAATATGAAAATATCTCTATCAAAATAAAGTACTCCCAATTGTCTTATAGGTTAAAATCCCGGGAGGATCATAGGCTTTCATAAATTTCATCGGGAGGTGTTTGGTGTTAGGAGTGAAATTAACCCTTTGAGTACCAGTGACGTGTGTTATAATTCATTCTAGCTATTAACCCTTTGAGTACCAGTGACGTGTGTTATAATTCATTCTAGCTATTACCCTTTGAGTACCAGTGACGTGTGTTATAAATTCTAGTCTAGCTATTAACCCTTTGAGTACCAGTGACGTGTGTTATAATTCATTCTAGCTATTAACCCTTTGAGTACCAGTGACGTGTGTTATAATTCATTCTAGCTATTAACCCTTTGAGTACCAGTGACGTGTGTTATAATTCATTCTAGCTATTAACCCTTTGAGTACCAGTGACGTGTGTTATAATTCATTCTAGCTATTAACCCTTTGAGTACCAGTGACGTGTGTTATAATTCATTCTAGCTATTAAACCCTTTGAGTACCAGTGACGTGTGTTATAATTCATTCTAGCTATTAACCCTTTGAGTACCAGTGACGTGTGTTATAATTCATTCTAGCTATTAACCCTTTGAGTACCAGTGACGTGTGTTATAATTCATTCTAGCTATTAACCCTTTGAGTACCAGTGACGTGTGTTATAATTCATTCTAGCTATTAACCCTTTGAGTACCAGTGACGTGTGTTATAATTCATTCTAGCTATTAACCCTTTGAGTACCAGTGACGTGTGTTATAATTCATTCTAGCTATATTTATACGATATTATGCAGCTTATGAAGGACTGTGGTAGTTGAAAGGGTTAGTTGAGATAGCTTGAAGCCTTATTATTGCTTGAAGTCCTTCCTAAGCTGAATATTAATGCCTAATCGTCTCCAGAATGTAATAAAAATGATGTCCGCGGTACTGAACGGGTTAATAAGGTCGACTATACCTTCTTCATACCCTTATTATACCCTTGTGATGCACCTTCTTAGGAACGATATATTCCTTTATTTAATTGATATTTCAGAATGTGCAAAGAGGGGTACTCTTAACCCCTTCTGTACCGGAGACGTCTTTTGAGTTTCTTCTAGCCATATTTATACGATTGTGTGCAGTTTAAGAAGAATATGTGGTAGCAAAAGGGTTAAGTGAGAGTTCGAAGCCTGATAATTGCTGGAAGGACCTTTTTAAACTTAATAAAATGGTACGGAATAGCCTAATAGTAGCCAGAATAAAGTTAAAAGGACGTCACCGGTAATGATCGGGTATAATTATAAAGAGGTTATGGGGTCAGTATTTTTGGCCTACCTATAATGAATGAACTATAGTAATACTGATGGTTAGGTATACTTGTGACAGGGCTAGAGAAAATGGGCTGTAAATGTCCACACCTATTCCCTGGCTGGCCCTTCCCAAATGGTAGAAATATTAGCTGGATTACTCAAGTCGTTTGTGAGTTACAGAGGTTAATGTTCAAGAGTGTTGGCCTACTTATTTGGAACAGGGTATAGCCAGCAAACAAGATAATCGGACGAAAGATGGGGATATAGGGAACGACGTGAAGAGAGAGAGAGAGAGAGAGAGAGAGAGAGAGAGAGAGATAATCGGACGAAAGATGGGGATATAGGGAACGACGTGCGAGAGAGAGAGAGAGAGAGAGTAGAGAGAGAGAGATAGAGAGAGAGAGAGAGAGAGAGAGAGAGAGAGGAGAGAGAGATGGAGGGAACGATGAAGAAAGAAAAGAGATAGAAGAGAGAGAGAGAGAGAGAGAGAGAGAGAGAGAGAGAGAGAGAGAGAGAGAGAGAGAGAGAGAGAGAGAGAGAGAGAGAGATAATCGGACGAAAGATGGGGATATAGGGAATGAGTACAAAGGAGTACAAAGGAGTACAAAGGAAATCAAGCAACAACAGATCTAGTGACCCTTCTAGGTTGCTTGTCCTCCAAAACACTGAGGATCAAGTGTCCAAACAGTGGTTTAGAGTGGGTAAGGGAACATTGGAAAGGGAACTACTGCCCTGCCACTAACGTGGCAGGACTAGGAAGTTAGTAGGGGACATATGGGTTAGTAACTGAGGGGAGGATAAAGTTATTCATTTACAAACGCAGTCAGTCCCCGCGACTGACTGCGAGATATTTGTCTAGGCGTAATTTAAATGAATCAACGGTGCTGCAGTCTATAACGTCTCGGGGAAGCCCATTCCACAAGTTGACAACTCGATTGAAGAAGAAATTCTTAGATTCGTGCGAGTTAAAAGATTTACCAATAATTTTGCAACCGTTTCCCCGCGTGTAATTAGATTGGTCGATAGTGAAGTACTTACTACAGTTCATATTGTCGATGCCTTTGATGATTTTGAACACTTTGAATTAAGTCGCCTCTTAATCTGCGCTGGGTTAAAGGAAATAGATTTAATTCTCTAAGACGCTCTTCGTATGGTTTGTTCTTTAGGCTAGGTATCATTTTGGTAACTCTACGTTGAACTCGTTCTAGCTTGTTTATATCTTTTTGGGTAATAAGGGCACCAGGATTGAACGCAGTATTCCAGAAGAGGGCGGACTAAGGAATTGTAAAGGGTTAGGATAACTTCTTTGGATTTATGCTCAAATGACCTGCCTATAAAGCCAATTATTTTGTGTTGCCTTCTTAACAACTTCTGAACATTGTTTGACTCGGTTTTAGGTTTACTCGATATTGTTACTCCCAGATCAGTTTCTCTGTTTACATTCTTAAGCTGAGTGCCATTCATCGAATAGTTTGCTTTCTCATTTAGGTATCCGACATGTAGTAACTTTACATTTATCCGCATTGAAACTCATTTGCCAAATTTGGGCCCAACATGACAATTTTATCTAGATTGTGTTGCATATCGTCAACTTGTTCTTTTGAGAGTACGCTATTTTGCAATTTTTGTATCGTCGCAAATTTTGAGATTGTGGCAGGTGAGACCCTCATCTATGTCGTTGATGTAAATTAGAAAGAGAATTGGTCCTAGTACCGATCCCTGGGGTACCCCGCTACTTACATTGGTCCATTTAGATGCCTTACCGTTTATGACTACCCTTTGCTTTCTGTTGCTGAGCCAATTTTCTATCCATTTCAACACACCGTCTTGTATTCCATGCGCTTTTAGTTTTAGCAGTAAACGTGGTGGGGAACTTTTGTCAAAGGCCTTTTGAAAATCAGGTATATAATATCTACAGATTTACTCTCATCGTAGAGGTTGAGGATATCGTGGAAGAAGTCTAAGAGGTTTGTTAAACAGGAACGTTTTTTACGAAAGCCGTGTTGAGTATCTTTAAGTATGTTATTTTCCTCCAAGTGATTTACGAGTCTGTCTCGTATGACCGTTTCTAGCATTTTACATACAACTGAGGTTAAGCTAATTGGACGATAGTTACTGGGTAGGGATTTGCTGCCTTTTTTGAATATCGGTGTTACGTTGGCTAGCTTCCACTGATCAGGCATAGTTCCAGACTGCAAGGATTTATTGAATAGTATGTCAGTGGTTTGGAGAGCTCATTCTTAGCTTCCCTTTAGAACTCTATGCGAGATTGTATCAGGTCCTGGCGTTTTATTTACCTTGAGTTTATCTAAACAATTCAATACTTCTCTCTCTGTAACGGTGATATTGCTTAGAACATCTGAAATCTGAATCGGCGATGGTGTAGGGATATCACTGAGGTCTTCTGTTGTAAAAACTGATGCAAAGAAGGTATTGAGGGCATTACTCATTTGTACTTCGTCTTTGGTGTATTCTCCTTTTTCATCGACTAACGGTCCAACAGTTGAAGTAACTACTTTTTTCTTTCTGATATAACTATAGAATTCTTTCGGGTTTGTTTTACTTTGATTCGCAATATGTAACTCTAAGGTCTTTTTACTTTGCTTAATTAACTTTTTGGCTTTGCGTCGTAGCTCTACAAATTTCACCCGTTCTTCGTTTCGTCATTTTGTGAGGATTTTAATCTATCATTAGCAAAATTTTTAGCAAGCAGGCAGTTTGAAATATCTTTATTCCACCATTTGGGCTTATTATTATGGCCTGGACGCCGTATTTTCGATGGTATGCAGTCTTGCACTGCTTTTAGGTAAGTGGTTTCGAATAACTTCCAAGATGTATTTATGTCGTTATTGTTAATTAAAAAGCTCCAGTCAGTTTCTTTAAACATAGCTCTAAGTTTATGGAAGTTTGCTTTCTTGAAATTAGGGACTTTTTCGAATCTACTATTTGGTTCGTTACTAGTAAACTTTAAAGTGAAAGTTATCGTACGATGGTCGCTGTTACTGAATTCATCACCAACATTCAAATTCTCTATCAATTCTTCTTTTGTTGCAAGTACAATGTCAAGAACGTTATTACCACGGGTCGGCATTCGAACAAATTGATAAAGCGAACTCTCTTGCAAGTTCGTATACAAGTCATGTCCGGAGTGTGAAGTAAGAGTATCGCCCCACTTGGTCACAGGTAAATTAAAGTCGCCAAAAATTACGGTATCTTGTGAGTTACTTACATCTGCAATTTGTTCGTAAAATTTCTCGGTCAGTTTTGCACTGATTGAGCTGGAGGTCTGTATATTAACGCAAGTATTATTTTTGTACCTTTATTATTCCTTTATTAGCACAAAAGATGTCGACGTTCACAATTTGAGGTTTTGACACTAGGGTCGGGTTAAGACTTTCTTTGATATAAAATAAAACGCCACCTCCATTTTTATTTATTCGGCTGTTCTCAAACATTACATAACCGGGAAGTGAATACTCTGCTAAAAAGTCTCTATCTTGTGTATTGAGCCAAGATTCTGTTATGCCAATCACATCATAATTTTCTGTAAACACTAGTTCCTCTAAATCTGAAAATTTATTGCGTATGCCTACGAGCGTTTGCATAGAAAACCTTTAAAGTTGCGGTTTTAGAACTCGCAGATCGTTCTTTCATCGAATTTTTTGGTTCTGGTCGGATCTCCATTTACATTCATGGCTGTCCTCGGTCCTCGGTCGTTATCCCTGACGGTTTTGAATTTGGGTCGTGTTGGTGGAGCTTTATCCAAATTCGCGGTTCTTGACGGATTAGTATTTAATTCCTTTGTAGATTGCCGTCCTCGCTGTCTTCGGTCCTCCTTCCTGGTTGTCCTGTGCTGAGTCGATTTCTTCTCCGAAAATCCTTCACCGCATCGTTGAGAAGACGCCCAAAACGCGCTGCTCCCACCTGGTTCAGATGAACTCCATCATCCGAAAACAAATAGTCATCGTAGTAGAAATTGTCCCAGGTGTCGACGAATCCCACGTTCTCCTTCCTGCAGAGGTTTGCTAGACAACGATTTGTGCTGGTGGCTATGTTGTAAAATCGGCTCTCTACACCGAGCCGGGGGACGATTCCTGAGACGATGATCCTTGATGACTTCTCCTTAAACGACTTGATCAGCTGCTGGTACTTTAAAAGCAAATCTTCCGACCGGGTTCGCTGTATATCGTTGGATCCAACGTGGATGACGTACATTGTATTTGCAGGGGCCAGCTTTGATACTTCGTCAACCGGCTGCAACTACGTCATCCACACCACCACCAGGGATACAAAAACGCTTCCTGGTCTTAGGTGCCCTGGCGCAAAACTCTGTGAGCTGACCACGTATCATCGCGTCTCCCACGAGCCGGACTTCTTCTATTTCCTCTTCGTCATCTGAGTCGGCGAATATCTGGAAAACGGTTTTGACACTCGGTAATCGGTATGTGTTTCCTGGTCTTGGGGCAAACGTCGTTCCTCACGACACGGAAGTTGTCTTGAGGGGGAAGAGAGTCGCTATTTGTATCTTGAGTATCGGAAACATCAGCTGAAATGGCTACTGTAGGCGTTGAATTGTTGGCATTTGACGTTGGGGCGTTGGTGGCTGCTGGAGTTGCGGTGACAATTGAAGTTTGTGGCACTCCAACGTTGAGTGTTACAAACTCTTGGAGTGATTCCAGCTTCATGGTGAGGACGTTGATCTTGTTGTAGGCTTCATCTAATTTCACTGTAAAATTCTCTCGTTGCTGGCGTGGAGAGAAAGAGAGTGAGAGAGATAGGGAAAGATATATATATATATATATATTTTATATATATATATATTATATATATATAAATATTATATATATAAATATATATATATATAGAGAGAGAGAGAGAGAGAGAGAGAGAGAGAAGAGAGAGGAGAGAGAGAGAGAGAGAGAGAGAGGGAGAGACAGAGACAGAGAGAGAGAGAGAGAGAAAGAGAGAGAGAGCGAGAGAGACAGAGAGAGAGAGAGAGAGAGAGAGAAAGACATATATATATATATATATATATATATATATATATATATATATATATATATATATATATATATAGAGAGAGAGAGAGAGAGAGAGAGAGAGAGAGAGAGAGAGAGAATTTGAAGTATCCGCAAAGGCCAACATCTAGCTATCAAAACACAAACCAGGCTATCATTAGACGATTTGATACAGCTTAGCAAGGATCTGTCGGATATAAAAGGGTAAAGACTATCTCAATCAACCCTCTGACTTCCATATACCCTTCCTAATCTGAATAACATCGTCTAATAAACTGACAAAGTGCGTCATAATCACGGGGTTAATTTTTTCAAGCGACTTGGGATTAGGACGCATTTCAACAGTTTATTCTGGCTATTATTATACGATTTTATTAAGTACAGGAAGGATCTGCATGAGGCAAGAGGTTAATTAAGATCGACTTTACCCCTCTGATTGGTAGAGGTCCTTCCTAAGCTGTATAAAATCGTCTAATAATAACTAGAAGAAACTGCTACAACCCGTCATAATCCTCGGTGACTTAAACACCACTATAAGTAACGATCTATCTCAGGCTTTATGTTAAGGGAGCGATAGCGAGTCTGTAATTGTCTAATAATAACCACAAGAAACAGTTAAAACCCGTCATAATCCTCGGTGACTTAAACACCACTATAAGTAACGATCTATCTCAGGCTTTATGTTAAGGGAGCGATAGCGAGTCTGTAATTGTCTAATAATAACCACAAGAAACAGTTAAAACCCGTCATAATCCTCGGTGACTTAAACACCACTATAAGTAACGATCTATCTCAGGCTTTATGTTAAGGGAGCGATAGCGAGTCTGTAATTGTCTAATAATAACCACAAGAAACAGTTAAAACCCGTCATAATCCTCGGTGACTTAAACACCACTATAAGTAACGATCTATCTCAGGCTTTATGTTAAGGGAGCGATAGCGAGTCTGTAATTGTCTAATAATACCACAAGAAACAGTTAAAACCCGTCGTCCTATCCGCTGACTTAAACACCACTATAAGTAACGATCTATCTCAGGCTTTATGTTAATTAAAAGGGAGCGATAGCAAGTCTGTAATTTATGAAGAACCAGTCTTCGACTGAAATAATGTTCTAGCGAAAAATGTACACATTTATCTCTATTTTTTAAATTATTATTATCATTATTATTATTATTTTTTGTTTAAGGTCTAGGGAGGAAGCTTCCCCCAACGTCCCTTGAATTTGGCTCTGTCACTCTTTTGGCTTTGGGGAAACACTCGTTACAAGCAAACCTACCTTATGTCTCCTTCATACACACAGAAAAGAGTCTAGACGATTGAGGACTTAACAAGCAAACAGAAAACGTATCGAAGAATCCTACGATCAATATTAATGAAGATGAAAGAAAACGGGTCATGGGGGGGGGGGTAACTCTCTCACATAGTTAGGTAGAAAGGCCCTGTTATTAATGATTCTGGTAGTGTTGAGAGAGAGAGAGAGAGAGAGAGAGAGAGAGAGAGAGAGAGAGAGAGAGAGAGAGAGAGAGAGAATCGCAGTTTGAAAGAAAGGCAATGTTATACATTCTGATAGCGTCATGCGCATCAAGATGCTATTGTCCGTCTGTACAAAGGAGTACAAAGGAGTACAAAGGAAATCAAGCAACAACAGATCTAGTGACCCTTCTAGGTTGCTTGTCCTCCAAAACACTGAGGATCAAGTGTCCAAACAGTGGTTTAGAGTGGGTAAGGGAACATTGGAAAGGGAATTACTGCCCTGGAACTAATGTCCGTGGCAGGATTAGGAAGTTAGTAGGGGACAGATGGGTTAGTAACTGAGGGGGGGATAAAATAAAGTTATTCATTTACAAACGCAGTCAGTCGCGGGTTTGATGCGAGATATTTGTCTAGGCGGAGTTTAAATGAATCAACGGTGATGCAGTCTATAACGTTTCGGGGAAGCCCATTCCACAAGTTGACAACTCGATTGAAGAAGAAATTCTTAGATTCGTGTGAGTTAAAAGATTTACCAATAATTTTGCAACCGTTTCCCCGCGTGTAATTAGATTGGTCGATAGTGAAGTACTTACTACAGTTCATATTGTCGATGCCTTTGATGATTTTGAACACTTGAATTAAGTCACCTCTTAATCTGCGCTGGGTTAAAGGAAATAGATTTAATTCTCTAAGACGCTCTTCGTATGGTTTGTTCTTTAGGCTAGGTATCATTTTGGTAACTCTACGTTGAACTCGTTCTAGCTTGTTGATAGCGTTTTGGTAATAAGGGCACCAGGATTGAACGCAGTATTCCAGAAGAGGGCGGACTAAGGAATTGTAAGGGTTAGGATAACTTCTTTGGATTTATGCTCAAATGACCTGACTATAAAAGCCAATTATTTTGTTTGCCTTCTTAACAACTTCTGAACATTGTTGACTCGGTTTTAGGTTACTCGAGATTGTTACTCCCAGATCGGTTTCTCTGTTTTACATTCTTAAGCTGAGTGCCATTCATCGAATAGTTTGCTTTCTCATTTAGGTATCCGATATGTAGTACTTTACATTTATCCGCATTGAAACTCATTTGCCAAATTTGGGCCCAACATGACAATTTATCTAGATTGTGTTGCATATCGTCAACTTGTTCTTTTGAGAGTACGCTATTTGCAATTTTTGTATCGTCAGCAAATTTTGAGATTGTACAGGTGAGACCCTCATCTATGTCGTTGATGTAAATTAGAAAGAGAATTGGTCCTAGT
>CM064528.1:42466493-42575384 GCA_032716605.1 Paralithodes platypus
CTGAATGAGTGGCCATTCAACATTATGGACATTAAAATCACCCAACACAGTGATTTCAGAAGAAGCATTTAAGTTGAGGACACTGAGTTGTGAGGACAGAGAATCAAAAAGACTTTGCTCTGGAGGAGTATTTGGGGAACGGTAGATGCAACATATGTATTTAAATTTACCAGCAGAAATTAATTTGTATATAGAATAATCAAAATAGGGACAATTGAAACTAGTAACCTCCTCCAGGGCAATTTCAGATTTTGCGAAGCAACATACACCACCTTTAGGTCTGAAATTTTGGAGCAGTTGATAACCTGGAAAATTAAATCTAGATGTGTCAGATGTGGATGTTACTTGAGTCTCTGTCAAAAAAAGGAGAGTAGGGGATTCTGCTTGAAGAAATTGGTGTACAGAATTGATGTTAGAGTGAAGTCCCCTTATATTACTAAAGAAATAGCTGTACTGACAAGCAGCTTTGGGACGTTGCAATGCTCTTGACACAGTCGCATGATGACGACCGGGAGGGCCCTGTGTCAATAACCCAACCCTGCCGGGGGTGGATATCCGAGGGACCACCAGGTTTGCTCTTAACAATTGTACTGCCATATTTAAGGTAAGTGTATGGTGTTACATGTATGGTATGTAGTGGGAAGAGTAGTATTTTATGGATAGAGGATAGCGATGTAGGGCAATGTCGTGAAGTTGGATGTGTATGTTATATAAAGAGGGTTTTCCTGATACCCCTGATGTGTGAGGCAGAAAGATATGTATCCAGCTACCAAGGCCTGGGAGAGAAAATGGAATTCAGGCTATTCCCTGAGTCTCCCGAAACCTTGGCGGTAGTACTTCCCTGGGCGGGGCTGCCTACCCCTACTACCTACATACCAATTACTGTAAGGCAACTAGAGGGGCACTCAGTAGAGAGCACACCTCCACCTACGCTGGCTTCGTCACCAAATAAGGTAAACATTTATGACCTACCCGATTCGAATTTAATTTTTGTTTTTTTCATTTTGTCTTCGATATGGCATGGTTTTATATACTAAGGACCGTCGTATTTTAGTTTCTACCCATTATCCAACAATCTTAATACACGCTCCCCACAAGTAGTAGTGGGAAGGGGTTTTATTATGGTTGCCGTGGGATACCGTGGGATAAATTACCATATCTCTTGCAGACACGCCCCAGAAGCATCGAGAGCATGAAACTACACACCTTCCTCGTCACTGTTGTTTGGGCAATGAATGTTTTTGATCTGGCGGAGGCGCTGCCGGGGGAAGAGCTGGGGGAAAACGTATCGTACCGCCCTGAGACTAATAATGGCTGGTTTCTGAACACTGGAAATCACAAACCCAAATCTCGAAAACGGCGCACTGTGTCTTTACCAGAGGGATCCCATCTAGAGGTATGATGATTAAAGAATATTTTAATCTTCGCTCCATATAGTTTTGTTTTCATCATTTAATTAACAATTAACTTCCAAATTGACCACTTGCAATTTTCAGGCTATAAGGAAGTTGGAGCCGTAAACATTGATATACGGTACAACAGAAATGCAATAATAATGTAGGTTTTTAACCCTTGTTTGGCGGGGGTGGACTTAAGTCGGTCTAAAGAACCATGTCCATGACTATGTGGCGGGGACCGACTTAAGGCGGTGTGCAATTTTGAGCAATATTTGGCTCTGAGAGAGAGACGAGCGGTGGGAGGAGCGTAGGTCGGCTCAGCAGTTCGGCACGGTTCCCGCGCCAGCACTGGGCCCGCCTCCGCACACACTGCCTCGCTACACAGGGAATTATGTAAGGAAATTACCGTATTTTAGGGATTTTGCACTTGTCTTGCACGATCGTTGCAAGAGAACGCGTGGTCGTAGAAGGATGGTTCTGGTGTCATTGGAAAGCTCAATTATCGCTCTTTCAGGGATACATAATTGTATTACGCTCTGGCTCTTGTTTATGCATGAAAAAGAGCACGGAAACAAGGTAATTTAGGGTAAAACCACCCGCTTGGCGGGTAGAAGTTACTGACGGGCCCGCTCGTAAGGCGTTAATTGATAAATAAGTATGTTCAATTAGGTTTTATGCATCCATGAATGTAGCCTACTACATCCACATTTTAGCCAGAAATTCTGCTAAATATCGATGCCTATCTACAGTTCCAACTTCCTTATAGAACGAAACTCACAAGTGGTAAATTTACAGAGACGCTGCCAGGGGAAGAGCTCCGGGAAAACATATCGTTTCGCTCTCCTAGGATTTTGGCGGGAAATTTTGATTTTCCTAAACACTGAAAAAGTCGAAATTCTCTATACAAAACAAGTTAAAGTGTGTATGGTAAATTTAATTAATGTGGCAACATAATTTATCCCTGTATAACTTTTAGATACTGCAGTGGATGTGACCAATTGCAAATTACCTACAGTAAGTTAAAAGGATTACTAAACGATATACCCACTGGTATACACACAGGCTGACTTAAGCCGGTATCACAGGAGCGCTTTTTGCCTTAACATTTATCCTCAACACCGGTCTGGCAGCTTATGAGGTTAACATTTAAAATATTTCGGTCACCTAAATTCATATAATATCATCAGTCTAGTTTCCGATACCAGTGCATATGTATGTATGTACCTTTGTTCCTTTCTCTATGTCCACCCACAAACCAACTCACCATATATCCATCTAAAGCTACACCAATATTCCCCAGGGTAAATGGTACCTGAACTTCCCTTACGACACATTCACCCTGTACGTCGCCCGTGTCGCCCTGGCCCTGCCAATCAAGATCCCCTTCCCGGCCGACCTAGTGGGAGGCAGAGAGCTGCTGGACATTGAGGAACGTCAGCAGTGGCACACACGTAGACGCAGGGCTGCCAGACAAGAGCGATCGTATCTGTATAACTATCTGCAAGCGGCTTTCAACAAGTAAGGGGATTTGTTATGTAATGGTAGGTCAAAGACAATACTCAGCTGCAGGACAGAGTCCACATGGTCAGGCTGAGATGTGGGCAGCATCCAGCTCTTGTGAGCTATCAGAAGAGACTGGATGAATCCGTCGGCGACGCCTGTCCAGCATGTAACATAGCACCCCATACTATTAAACACATCATAGAAGACTGCATTCCACACAATCGCTTGTGCCAACAACACAATCTACACTCCTTGAGAGACCTGTGGGAAAGCCCGATCTCGGCCATGGTCTTCCTTAGGGACTCGGGGCTGTTCAGTCAGGCAGCTTAGGGAACGACAACAACAACAACAAATAACTTTAGACCCAAGGATGGCAAAAATACAAGCTTATACAAAACTCATTGCAGGTTGGGTGTGGATGGTCGGACATGTTTGCTACGGACCATCTGTGACGTGGCTGAGGCACCTTTTGAACAAGGACTTTTCGGCGAGATGCTCAATATACTCCTGACGTAAGACTATTTCCTTTTTCTAACATATGTGGTTGGTAGGGGGCACCCATCATTCTCACATTTCAATGTTGTGTTACCATGTTAACCCTTTGAGGATTATGATGCATTTTCAGTTTATTCTGGCTATCATTAGATGATTTTATACAATTCAGGAAGTATCTGTGGTAATTATACAGGTAGAGGGCAGGTTATCTCTATTAACCCTCTGACTTCCATATATCTCTCCTATCTGAGTAAAATCGTCAAATAATAGCCAGAAAACAGAAAAGAAAAGCGTCATCATATCTTCTTAGGATTAACTAGTGCTGTTCTGTATAAAGTAACAAGCATAGATTCCCTTACCTCTGGTAACTATACAGTATAATAACACTAGGGTGGTTACGTAACCCTTTCAATATACGATTGCTACACACCCTACACTTTAACTTGATTGGTTTCCAATTTCTTCTGATCTTGTCATAGGGATTTAGCGACCCAACCGCCCGCCACTTTGGTGGTGCAGTCAGCTTCTGTAGCAGTGGACCACTGGTCTCTCTCTTCAGAACACTCCTGTTCTTGGTATGCTTCCAGCCTAGGCCTCCACAAGGGTAAAGAAAATAGCAAAACAATGGTGGAACTGCCATCCAGGTGAGGGACTGCTCTGGGTCTGCTCCTTCAGTGCTACTAGTGGTTCTAATCCACATAGTGGAAATTACACTGTGGAGTGGGGTGGTGGGGGCATGTCTGGGAGCCTGGAGGCAGTTTCATGATGATGATGATGATGATGATAAAGATTTTATACTAGCCTACTGAGCCTTCAACCATGGCCATATACAGTATATGTATTAATCTATTTATTTTTATTTATTTTTGTACCCACAGACCTTCTCCTGCGGGCCGACCAAACGCAGACAGTGAAGCTTTGGACTACGACCAATACATCGAGGCTGAACTCCAGGGTAAACTGAACGGTAAATGTGAATACCGCTACCGCAAATGCCAAATATCGCCCTTCGAATATCTGCCGGATTTATTAGCTAGGGTCATGAATATCTAAAGAGCTACAGAGAATGTGCGAGATGTAATAATTTAAGTTAGAGAGAAAGAGAGTATCAACTGTGACCCTACCTCTATCGTAAATGCCAAATATCACCTTTCGAGTTTCTGCCTTTATGCCGGACCTTTTAAGATAACGTAAGATAGTTAAAGAGAGAGTGCGTGAAATTGTTAAAGTTATATTAACTGTGACCATACTGCTATCATAAATGTCAAATAGCACCTTTCGAGTTTCTGCCAGACCTTTTAAGATCACGTAAGATAGCTAAAGAGAGAGTGCATGAAGATTGTTAAAGTTTGTTATAGAGGCAAAAAGTATCATGAGCAACCATACCGTTATTTTAATTGTATTGTCATGGATTGCTGACGGACTGATTTTTCGATATAATATTTATTATGTTATGTGTCGAATGTATTTATTTGTTATTTATTTCATGCTAAGTGGTAATATTTTGTTAATAAATATGTTAATTATTTTGTATGCTTTCATTTGCACCAATAAGATCTTTTAAATCATTAGGCTATAATTATATTTATATTTTACTATTTGTCATGATATTTGAAGACAAATATTAGAAACACACACATACACACACACACATTATTTATCTCTGCATGTTTTCTTGTGCAATTATAATGTCAAACTTGCAAAATAAACAAACCAAAACAGGGACAACACAATATAAAGAACTAATCAAAATCTCTATGAGGAAATAACCCTATACTGTATACTGTATCAATATTAGAACAAACAACTAAGATGCAAAAATTCCCAAGAAAGTGGCAATGTTACTTTTGTCCTGTGTATAAAGGAAACTAAAGGCAAAGTTGCCTGTAACAAGTGTTTTCCCCAAAGTTGAAAGACTGACAGAGAGCCATATTCAAGGTACGTTAAAGTCAAAATGCCCGGACACACGGAGCTTGAAGCAGTTAAAGTCATAGGATGAGGGAGTTCCAGAGATTACTTGTTAAATAAAGGAAGACTAGGAAAATTGTAACAAAATGTAACAAATATATACCAAGATAAACAATATACAGTACATTATATCTCTATCTATACTGTATACTCAGGCACATACCCCATTTTTTGTTTTAAGCTGGGGGTGGCCGACTCGAGACAGAGCCCGAACAGGGACAACACAACACAACAAAAATTATATAAATAAATATATATAAATTAAAGTTGAGGGCTTCAGCTAAGCTGCACTTGGCCATGGTGCTCATCTGTATAACATTGCCCTTTGGAATCTGTGGTGGGTAACTCAAGTTAAGTCGGTATCACACGAGAGCTTTTATAGTCAACATTCGATGATCAACATTTTTCTGGCAACATTTTTGGAATATTTTGCACTGGTATCGGAAACTAGACTGGTGATAGATCAACTTAGGTGACAGAAATGTTTTAAATGTTTACCTCATAAGCTGCCAGACCAGTGTTGAGTATAAATATTGAGGGAAATATCGGTCGTGTGATACCTACTTAAGTTATCCAGCCTATACCCTGTTTCAAATAGGTAGGCCAGAAATCATCAGCCCTAACCTCTGTAACTCAGAAGGGACTAAAGCAAATGGGCTGTAAATTCACCATACTTCTTCCCTAGCTGACCCTTCCCAAATGGTGGAAATATTTGCTTGATTACTCTAGTAGTTTGTGAGTTATAGAGGTTAATGTTCAAGAGTTATTGCCTACTTATTTATAACATGGTATAGTTTATTGTTTGCTATTAGGATGTTAGTATGTAAAATTCACCCACTAGACGAGACAGATAAAGGGGGCGAGGGAATGCGAAAGTGATCCTGGACCCTTAGAATTGGAACTTTAAATGTGGTTTCTGTTCGGGCTCTGTCTTGAGTTGACCACCCCCAGCTACAGGGTATGTGCCTGAGTATAAACATACATACATACAGTACATACATACATGCAATATATTAGGATGTTAGTAATACAAACTACACATGTTAGTTTCTAGGTTTATATTCTCCAAGTGTTAAAAGTCGAAATGGATAAATCAATTACTGTATATCTCAAAAGTTAGCCATTTTAAGTCTATGACATATTTCATTATAATTACCAGTAGACAATTTTGTTCAAATCTTGAAAACATATTGGACTCGAATGGCTAAAATACATTAATTAACCCTGGTCAACAAGACGTCATTCCCGAGCTGAATAAAATCGTCTAAAGTTAGTCAGAATAAAATACAGGAGTTTTTGTCATGTTAGATGGTTCTGTTTTCTGGCCATTATTAGTCAATTATATTCAGATTAGGAAAGGCATATGGAAGTCAGGATTAATTGAGATAGCATTTACCCTTCTAATTCCCAGATCCTTCCTAAGCCGTATAAAATCGTCTAATGATAGCCAGAATAAACTGTCCAAATGCATTCTAATCTTCTAAGGGTTAAAGGGTTAGATGTTACAGAAACCATAAATAGAAAACGACTTACTAAATTCGGGGGTAACCGCTGTACTGAACAAGTTGGGGACGTGTTCAAGTAGACCGTTTGTTCTTCGGCTTGAACTTCCTGGCAGTTGACGAGAATTAACCGAAGATGGAGTTAATTTTGATATTATTCTGTCTTCTTTTCTTCTCTTTTTAATGACTTGACGAAACAGTGAAGTTATATTGTAATTTTTTAAGTGTTCTGCACATTTTCAGTACTGTTCAAAATAGGAGTGATTTTAATGAGTTTTCCCATTGAACTATATTTATTTGTGCCATTTTTGCTTGTGTGTGTTTTTTCTTTTCTTTTTTCAATCATTATTCAGCCAAAAACAGGAGTCATTTATTTGTGCCTTTCTTGCTTTTTTATGGGTTTTTCCCCCAATTATTTTTATCCAGTTTATTGAGTGGGTGGGAAGACGTAGTAGTTGAACATGTTCTGTACGTGTTCGTGACGATCTGAGCACACGGCCGGTTCCCCGCTTGTCCTCACATGATCCAGACACTCCTCCATGCCCAGTCCACCCTTCTCCACACGCTCACCAAACCCACTCTTGAAGGAGGCATAGCGCTGGAAGGAAAACACATAATTATAAAAATTTGTTGTTTACATTTAAAATCCTAATGTCACCATTATATAAAAAATTATCACCTGGTGTAAAATACGGTTCAATACAAAAAGTAATATCCCCCCCTGGGCCTGGGGGTAAGGGGGTCCTCTATGTTTAGTGGAGGAAAAGAATATGCCCCATGTATCCTACTGAGCTCGTATATCACGACTAAAAGGGGGGATAATGCATCAAAGAGATCCGCCTGCAATGATGGCAATGCTGGGAGGGCTGTGGATTGAGGAAACATTGGCCCAAAGCTACGAGCCCATGGACCGACGACCTCCTCCCCCATTGCCCTCACACAAACTGATTTCACCACACCCTAGCTTTCCCCGGGGAATCTGCGGGATTCCAATAAAGGGTATCTTTTCTGTGTTCTGGCTTTTATTAGATACTTCTATTCAGATTAGGAAGCGTATATGGAAGACAGACGGTAATGGAGATAGTCGTTTCCCTTAAAATTTCCACACATCCTTCCTAAATTGCATAAAATTGTCTAATGATACTCAGAATAAACTGTCATAATGCGTTATAATCTTCAAAGGCTTAACAAAATTCTTACCTGCTGGACATTACGAGCGAAGCATCCGTCAGCAATGAGTCGAGCGGAGTTCCTGAGGGCCCGGGCGAAGGTGTCCATGGCCAGGATGTGACCGTGGAAGAGGTCCCTCGGCTCAACTGACTCCCGCCTCACTCGTCCACCCAGCGTCAGACCTCCCTGCTGCATACCACTCTGGGGAAAAGATAAACACATATAATAAATAAAGTGGTTTAAAATAGTGTCTGATTGTATTGATAAAGAACTGGATCAAACACTCTGAGGAAATTAAATGTAACACCAGGAACTTATACCCAATAATTTCTTAAACTATCATCTTTAGGTATAAGACCAAAAGTAGTCCTAGTTTAACATATGGGTAGCTATTAAACCCTTCTGTGCTGGTGACGTCTATTTAGTTTTCTCTATATTTTGACAATTTTGTGCAGTTTAAGAAGGATCTGTGGTAGTAAAGCTTGTTAATTGCTGGAGCCCCCTTTTTTAAACAGAATAAAATCATGTAAAAGTAGCCAGAAGAAAGTTAAATAGACGTCGCCAGTACAGAAGGAGTTAATACATAACCTAACTGCTCTTATGCACTAGTTACGAAGGCTGTATATATAACGTACCTGCTCTAGGATACACTTCATGACGTCTATGTAGCATCACGAACATCATAGACACAGACATCGGAGGTACCATGGACTTCTGGGTAACTATCGGAAGCATCAACAGATCCCAACATATTGTATGCTGCGGCCATATAGACATTGTGGTGGTAGGGTCGTCCCATGAGGCGAGAGAAAGCTGGGTGGTTGTTGATGGAACTATACACTAAAACAGTACACTAGTAATATATAATCTACTTGCTCTTATATGCTAGTTACAGAGACTGTATATGTAACGCACCTGTTCCAAGATACACTTCATGACGTAGGTAGCATCACGAACATCGTAGGCACAGACATCGGAGGTACCATGGACTTCTGGGTAACTATCGGAAGCATCAACAGATCCCAACATATTGTATGCTGCGGCCATATAGACATTGTGGTGGTAGGGTCGTCCCATGAGGCGAGAGAAAGCTGGGTGGTTGTTGATGGAACTATACACTAAAACAGTACACTAGTAATATATAATCTACTTGCTCTTATATGCTAGTTACAGAGACTGTATATGTAACGCACCTGTTCCAAGATACACTTCATGACGTAGGTAGCATCACGAACATCGTAGGCACAGACATCGGAGGTACCATGGACTTCTGGGTAACTATCGGAAGCATCAACAGATCCCAACATATTGTATGCTGCGGCCATATAGACATCATGGTGGTAGGGTCGTCCCATGATGTGAGAGAAGGCTGGCTTGATGTACAACTTGTACTGTTTGTCCAGATCAAAGTGACGCAGGAGGTGCATGGTGCCGGCCGCGTCAGACTCGTACTGGTGACGACGAGGATCACCAGGCTTGGGCTGGATCAACAGTTGTCCCTTGTAACCGATCTTGTCCTTGTATGAAGCAGCCATACGGTACAACTGAGCCAAGTGGGACATATCACGGAACACCTGGTGGAGAACGTTATACTGTATTAGTGATGTTATAGTGAACAATACAGTATAGGGGTGTTATAATGAACAGATCAACAGTTGTCCCTTGTAACCGATCTTGTCCTTGTACGAGGCAGCCATACAGTACAAGTGGAACATGTCACGGAACATCTGTAATATTATTATTAGTTATTGAACCTGTAGTGACTACTCGTTTTCAGCTATACTGAGAAAATAACAGCCCACCTATATGTCAATAATTCCAGCTAATTGGCTCTTGTGACTGTGTCCCATGTCTTGCCTTATAGTAATCATTCTTGACTAGCTTGCTTTTCTAACCATCAATCTATACAAAATTATTAGGAGTAATTCCAAAACAAGTTCAATTTCAGCTAACAGTCACTGGATACAAGAAAGACAATAATATAACATATATATAACTACCACAAACACAACAACATAATGATCATATGCCCTGTTGTTTTTTGCTTTCCTTTCCCAACTAACCTGTCGCTGTAGAAGGCTCTGGTAACCGTCACGAGGATGGAAGAACACAAAGTTCTCAGCTCCCAGTTTTTTGGCAGCATCCAGAGACTTCTTAACCTGTGCACACGCGTACGCAAACACGTGTGCGTCAGGGTTGGCCGCGGCACCGTTCATGTAGCGAGGGTGAGTGAACAGGTCAGCAGCAAAGTACAAGGGTTTTACACCTGAAATATTAGAAAAAAGTTATTAATAGAGGATAAGTAGAATGAGAACCTACCCAGAGTCATTTTTGTATTATGACGGAGAAGGAAAAATCAGAATTTAACTTCTTGGCGATAGTCAAGCGCCAAAGCAAGTTTAAGAGATCAAGCAAATGATGCAAACAAAGCCTCACAAATTCGACAGAAGCCTCGCAGTGGCTAGGGATGTGACAAGGGCTTGCAATGATTGATTCACAATATGTTACTCCATTCTAACAGGTTCTCCATGCTATTAGGTACCGTACATCCAGGAGGTTAGGTTTGTCTGCGTCAAAAATATAGGTCTATGAATGATTGACTGTGCTGTAACTCTAGTTTTTGTCTTAAGAAGTAGATTAGAAGTGGACTGACGATGAGAAACCTTTCTATATGTTACCACGTTATGGGTGATTTGAGTGATATTTAGCTGTCTGCATAGTTTTAAAAGTATTTAATTAGTGCCCTATGGTCATTTAACCATCATACATTTTTGTTCAAATCTACCCATAAACAGACTGAGATTTAATCTTGGAGTCCCTGAGTTTGGAGTCAAGATTTGTACCAAAAGTAGATATTGGTTATGGAAGTACTGTAGTTGATAGGTTGACATCCACATTATTTTGGCTGGGTGGCTGCATCTGTAAGACTGGTAAGCAAACTCCACAAAAGTGTTCTAATTTCAACCCTCGCTCAGAGAAGACGCCATAAAAATACTGTCTACTCATATACTGTAGTGGACAGGTCAACCACTGAATTGGCAAACCAATTAAATGGCCACCTCACCCAGGTAGAATGTGTGCTGGAAGCCCCTAGTGATCCTTGGTCTCTGGGTCTTCTCCTGGGTGACCTAGATGTGTGTGACTTTATATTTTGTTTTTTTATGTTGTGTTGTGTTGTCCCTGTTCGGGGTCTGTCTCGAGTCGTCCACCTTCAGCTATGGGGTATGTGCCTGTGAATATACATACATACATGCATATATACCACCTACCTGTTTGTCGTTGTAGGTCAGCAGCCACACCAACCATTTCATCCATATACTTGTTGGTCTCCTCCCAGTTACTACCCTCAGGGGCCAGGTCACGGTCGCTCACCTGGGGTCAACACATATAACTTCGATAATAATAAAAATAATTCATATTTGTTTTCACCAACTCACCAATTCATTTACAAATAAACCTAACTAATGAAATCAATGAAAGTACTGTAATGAATGCATGTAGTACTCCAAGGACTCGAACCTAGGATACTCACATCGAAATTCCATTATATTAATTAATTCAATAATATGTTATATTACCGGTATATGAATACTTAGCTTATGTGATATTAAAGCAGTCATAGTGAAAATCAGGTGCCATTTATCAGCTTAATGGGTGCATATGGCAAGCTATTATTGCCATACTTAGAGTCAGCCAACTTAAGAGGTAAGACACTCCCCTCCACGACTTGATCAGGATCTTATACAAACTAGAAAGGAAGACAAGCAGCAACAGACCTAACGGTCCTTACTAGGCTGCTTGTATAAACAAATGATAGCCACAACCATCAACTGAAGGGCCTTGGGTGGGGCTTCGGTGTCCCAGGCGTTTCCGCACCCTCCTCAGCTCATCGTCTGGGAGCAGCTTCGGTCACCTGGGCATTCTTAGTGGTAAAGCAGGGAGGGTATCGGTGGAGTCGCTTGGTTATGGCCTTGGCCTTGCTCGGAAATTTGGGGCTGTTTGGTCAGACAGCTTGGGGAAAAAAACAACTGGAGGGGTTCAGCTCCAGAATGACTGTGGAGGGATATCAGCCTCTTCAGCTGTTATACTTTATGCAGGGTTCTTTGATGATGCAATGGTAAGGTTTAAAAATAAGACCCATAAGTTCAAACATTGGAAACAGTGCTATAGACTTTAACATACCGAGTAGAATTTAACATTGAGCTTATGGAAGAACTCAAAAGCGGCCATGATGCGACGCTTGTAGTTGTCCAGGTTCTTCGAGGCGTCCTCCCAAGATCGCTGGTGGGCTCGCTCTCCGTACTCGTCATCTCCAAGGTAACTGAGCCAAAAATAATCACCATAGAATAATTTTTTGGCAATCTGGGGGAACTTGATGACCACCACCCACAACCAACACAGTCATGTACAAATCCCTGTACAAGTTCCATTTCTCTCTGAGATTTTATATTTGAAAGTGAACGTGACGATAGTGCATTGTTATGTGTCGATAGTATCAATTGCTTGCTTTTGCGATTTCCTTAGTTTATTTGCACGATAAATGTAGGTTATTTGTAGGGTAGTAATTGATAGGGGTCACTTGAGGCATGCTATGCTTACAGATACCTACCCGATAGCACTCTTGTTAGTGAGTGCTATTTGTATTTTGTAATGTCTTGTCAAGTTGCAAATTTGATTTTAATAGAACATTTTGACACTAATTGTAGTTTCTTTATTCATGCAGAGTTTAGTAAAAATCTACCAGAACGTCCCGGACTTCCCAAATTGACTAATTCCTTGAACGTGACAATAGTGCGTTGCTATGTGTGCGATTAGTTAGCTTGGGAAACAGATTACCTTGCTCATGTAGTAATGTACACACTATGTGGTGGATTGTGTTCTTTTATTTCATTAAAAAAAAAAAAATAGCAAGCGTTATTTCCACATAGCGATTTTGATAAGATATTTTACCTTTATCTTGTATCGTCCCAGTTTTGGCTTGTTTAGTTTGCAAGTTTTACATTTTAATTTTAATTTTATGTAGTTTGGTGTTGGACTGCTACGCTACAGGCCAGAGTTCGAAGCCCAGTCTGGTCATGTGTCAAAAATGTTAGTTAACCAGACTAAAATATCTCTTGCACTTTTCCTTAGCTCCTTTGGACCCCTCCCAAAACCACAAGCATCAAACTATTTTGCAGCACACATGTGACGACCCTCCACTCTAACCATCATCAATCTTGATGTCGGTATCACACAAGTGCTTTTTCCCTCAACTTTCATCCTCAGCACTGGTCTGGCAGCTTTATGAGGTAACCTATAAAATACATAATGTCACCTAAATGAATCTATCATCAGTCTAGTTTCCGATACCAGTGTAAAAGATCTCGAAAAGTTGCTGGAAATATACACTCACAACTGCACGAGGTCAGACAGACCTCGCTACCACTTTATTGAATATACGCCTGATATGTCCTCGTCCACCCGCTATCAAAATACTGTATACTGTACATAAATTTAAAGACCGAGTCCATGCTGGGTGCGGCTTCATTATCATATCCTAATGGTGACATTCGAGGCAACCCCGTGATATGACTCTCTGATATAACTCTCCAGGAACTGGCTCTGACTACAAAATAAAACTAACCTGAAGGTGTTGAAGTAGGACACAGAGAACCGGAGCCATTCTTCCATGGTTTTCCCGTGAACCGTCTCTCCGGCATTGTAGTGTCGAAACACCATTGTGTCCTCCGGCCCGGCATCCGGACGATACTCCACACGGGCGACACCTAAAGAATTAACTCTTTCAGTATTTGAGGACGCATTTTTACACTTGATAAAAATAAACTCACAAAAGTTAAGATAATGAATATAAATACCATGTGAGGAGGAGCACCTTATTGACAACATTTCGCATGTAGCTTAATCGTATACGAAACGTTGTCAGTTAAGTGCTCTTCCTCATATGGTGCATATATTCATCTTTACACTATATTTTGGTTATCATTAGACACTATTATGACATTTGGGAAAGATCCATGGAAATCAAAGGTGTAAAAACTCATCTCAAATTAACTCTCAATAACTCTCTAGGGATCTGTGGCTGGCAGCAAACATTGGGATGATGATGATCTTTAAAAACTTATAATTTTGTTATATACTGTGTATCATACTGTAAGTAATGATGATGTGGTTTTTTTACCACCACGCATTCCCTGCTCAAGAGTTGGACTAGGGTGGGTGCCCTGATGTAGGCTATGAGGGACTTCAGTGAACAGTTGCCACTGATTGCTAGACTTGATCTTGATTGTTCACTGAAGGGCTGTTTGGGTAAGCCCGATAAACTCTGCCACAGTCCAGATTGCTAGACTGCGCCGTCCATTACAGCATTGGTGTCTGCCAAATAGCAGTATAGCACACTGGCTGGTTCGAGACTCGTACCCTTGACCTCACATTTTGCAGGTGAGTGCTCTAATAAACTCTACAAAAAATATATATAATGTTTTCTAATATGTCTAGTCCCACACACTGGTGCCAACATTACATACCTGGGAAGTACTTGTTCATCTTGTCAGGGGAGTGTTGACGTTTCCGACGCTGACGACTGTGGTTTGTCGACGCCACTCTACGTAAGACAGAATCAGATGGACTCCTCTTGATGGCTCACCCGAACCTGAAGATAACAAAATTAATAAACTGTAAATAAACAATATACATGTCTAAAAAGGGTGTAAAATAACTGACCACTTGCGAGTTTCAGGCTATATGGAAGTTGGAGCTGTAAACATGTGGGTGCTCGGTTATGGCCTTGGCCTTGCTCGGGACCTTGGAGCTGCTCGGCCAAACAGCCTTGGGAACAGCAACAACAACAACTACAAACAATTGACAAGACATTATTACAAATAACTGACAAGCAATTGGCAGAAATTACTACAAACATCTGGCAGAATGTACTACAAACAACTGGCAGACATTAATACACACATCTGGCAGACATTATTACAATCCTCAAAACACTACTGACGAAGTACCTGAAGAAAACCGGTAGAGGAGTGACAAAATTATAAACACGACTACAAAACCTCTGACAGACATTAATACAAATTGACAGACATTATTACAACTGGCAGACATTACTACAAACATCTGGCAGACATTAAAACAGGGGTGACAAATTATATACATGACTACAAAACCTCTGACAGACATTAAAACAAAGGTACTACTGACGAAGGCCTGAAGGCTTACGAGATGCGAAGAAAACGGATAGCGGTCGTGCGAGGGGTGACTCTTACTTTATATACCCCGTCATGGCCACTGGAGCTAACAAGAGACAAGGGTAGATGTTTAATTTGATATCTTGGCTTGGTTCCGGTTTTGTTAGGCACAGACATATACACACACTCTCTCTTTCACTTACACGTACACGTACACACTCTCTCACTTTCACACCCAGGCACACAAGTCTCTCTCTCTCTCATACTGACATGATCTCTTTCACAAACACACTATCACACACACACACACATACATACACGCGCTCTCTCTCTCTCTCTCTCACGCACACTATCACTCTCTCACACATACACAACTAAGGTTTTATTTCCCTCTAACTCGAATTGAACCATATAGATTCTGAATTTGGTGATCTATTTAACATTTCATATTTGAAACACGTAAATTAGCTCATGAATCTCTCTCTCTCTCTCACACATAAACCATCTTGATTGGTTTAATATCTCATTCTTATTCAAACATACGTAGGCCTACACAACTATGCTCATACTCACATATTCACACACACACTCTCTCTCCCTTCTGCCCCCCCCCCCCCCCCCCCCCCCTCACACACTCTCTCTCTCTCTCTCTCTCTCCACATACACAAGTCGGTATATACTATAATTTGATATACCTGGACCAGTTCCGGTTTAGGCTACCACCGTCTAGTAACCAAGGCACCGTCGTCATAGTAACCAACATTAATTTTCATTCACTACTATTAGACCGTTCATTCTAGGTTGGGGCAGAAATCGTAACCCCTAACCTCTCATAACTCAAAAAGGACTAGAGTAATCGAGCTAATATATCTACCAAAAAGGAAGACTTGGCAAGGGAATATGTGTATAGCGGCTCTTACCCTTTTTGAGATACAGAGGTTAAAGGTTATGATTTCTGCTCAACCTGGAATTAACGGACTATTATAGTAACTAAGGCACCGTCGTCATAGCAACCAATATTAATTTTCATTCATTGTTTGCGCGTCTGTCTGCCTGTCTGTCTATATTATGTAGTTATGTCTGCCAGTTGTCTGTAATAATGTCTGCCAGCTTAAAACTTTTACAACTTATGTTTAAGGACGCATCAACATTAGTATATATGACGCATTATAAGTGTGTGTGTGTGTGTGTGTGTGTGTGTGTGTGTGTGTGTGTGTGTGTGTGTGCTTGTAATGTACACGTGTGAATAATGTGATTTTGAAACTATACAACCTACTAGTGTAAAAACGTAATAAAATGTGTGAAATTGTGTGACAGTGATATATAGGCCTATAGTTCCTGCCTGCTTGCTCCCGAACCTGTCCCACCAGATACATGATATATATACTTGTGCTATGTGAGGGTCGGGGGAATAATAGGGGGCGAGGGTAGTCATACTTACACATACTGTATGTATACTGTAGATGCATACATACACGTTTTTTTGTTTTTGTTTTGTTTTTCTATATTCCAACTTACTTCCTCTCGGGCATAGGCTGAGAGCCTTAACATTCACCGCTTTACAATGAACAGTGAAGCCCGTGAGGTCTTGTTCCAGTCTAGGGAGTGAGACATGTGAAGCACGTAGAGTACAACGAGCACCTGCCATCTTGCCTTCACATGAGGCACGGTGCTCACTCATGGCCCGAAACGACCCCATCTCTGAAGCCACCTCGTTCCCGTGCTTCACTGTCTCACCACCTACACTCGGACTCTCACACTTACAAACACACAACGCCTATTAACCCCTACAGCACGATGACGTCTTTTACCTTTTATTGGGGCAAAAATTAGACGATTTTGCCCAGTTTAAGAAGGACCTATGTTATGTTATTGGTGTAATGGTTTAGATGCTTATGTTCTGGGTGTGGGTGTCCCGAGTTGGAATCCCGGGAGGACCATATATGCTGTCATTAGTTTATTCAAGTACATTGGGATTTGTAATTGATGATTAACGGGGTGTTACTTAATTCATAAGGTTTATTCGACAGTATTTATCGCTTTTGAGTCCTAGAGGTTGATTATAAACTAAAGAAAATCGTTAAATAATAACCAGAATTAGATGACAATTACGTCATCGTGCTGAAGGGGTTAAGGGGAGATTTCCACTCGAGGGATTTTTTTCTTGACCCCTTTCTCCCTCATGTTTAGCCCCATTGCTTTTGATATTATAAAACGTTTGCCCCATTAGTTTAGCGATTTTAAGAACTTTCACCCCATATTAAGACCTTTCGTGCAATTCAGGTGTCGATTTTATCCTGGCGAGCGATAGCGAGCCTGTAATTTAAGAGGAACCGGCCTTCGGCCGGGACATTTTTCTACCGAAAAATGTACAAATTTATTTTGAAAGGGACTCAAGGGGGTGTAATTTTAAGCTAGATGGAGGTCTAGGGAACAAACTAAATACCTCCCCTTAATGATGAAGGTCCTTTTTGTTAACCCCTTCTGTACCGAGATGTCTTTATAGTTATATGCCAGCTATATTGTGGGCAGTTTAAGAAGGATCCGTGGTGGTAACACGGGTTAAAGGAGATAGTTTGAAGCTTGTTTATTACTGGTTGTTGCCCTTTTCACACTTAAGGGGAGGTATTTAGTTTGTTCCCTAGACCTTTATCAAGCTTAAAATTACACCCCCTTGAGTCCCTTTCAAGATAAATTTGTACATTTTTCGGTAGAAAAATGTCCCGGCCGAAGGCCGGTTCCTCTTAAATTACAGGCTCGCTATCGCTCGCCAGGATAAAATCGACACCTGAATTGCACGAAAGGTCTACCCGTGGAGCCCCAGCTAGTTTTATAATGTTTGTGCACCAGAACCCGGCCGGTTTTCAAAAAATGGTTTTATTCCAGAAACAATAGCGAATGGGTTAAGAATGAAGGAAAAACCACGAAAAACCGCTCAAAAAGCTTAAAAAATGGTCCTACAGAGCCCCCGAAAACGGATTTTACAAGAGTAAAAAATTGAAGGTATGGAAGGTGGAGGTATGGAAGTGGAGGTAAAACAGAGAGTGTGTGAAGGAAGGAAGGTTTTCGGAGCAATGGGAAGTATGTGGAAGACGAGAAATCTTGAGTGAAAGTAAAAAGTGCACTGTATCAAGGAATTGTTGTGCCAACAGTGATGTATGGGGCTGAGACATGGGCTCTGAAGAAAAAGGAGAAAAGAGGGCTGGATGTGATGGAGATGAGCTGCTTGAGGAGTATATGTGGAGTTACTCGTAGAGACAGATTGAGAAATGAAGAGATACGTAGGAGAGTGGGGCAGCAGGAACATTTGTCAGCCAGAGTGGACAGAAGGGTGCTGAGCTGGTATGGTCATGTTGAACGAATGGGAGATGAAAGGCTTACAAAGAGAATATGTGAGTCAGGTACAAGGGGAGATAGAAGGGCAGGAAGACCCCCATTGAGATGGAGAGACTGTGTAAGAAAGGCTTTGGATGATAGAGGAATGACTATAGATCAGGCAGGGGAAGTGGTGGTGGACAGGAGTGAATGGAGAATGCTTGTGAATAGTTGAGTGAACACATGGTCATTTGGAGTAAGGGGTCGGGCGCAAGTTGGACTAGATAATAGTCCATCAGGCGCCTGGCCCGGGGAGACGATTAATATGAAGGGTGTGCCTGGAAGTGTGATGGGAGGGCTTGTCGCTTTGGCTCCGCTGCATGTCTGCCTGCCGAGATCGGAACCTCTCCTGGTGGTCAGGGGCCGGGGGAGTGCTGGAGCGACCTTGGTAACCCTGGTCTCTGGGTCTTCTCATGGGTGACCTGGATGTGTGAGAGTTTGTGTTTTTTATCTGTGTTTATTTTTTGTTTTATGTTGTTTTTGTGTTTTCCCTGTTCTTGCTCTGTCTTGAGTCGGCTACCCCCAAAATGGGGATTGGGCCTGAGCATATAGATAGATAGATAGACAAAATTGAAGGCAATTATCCCAAAAAAACAGGTTATTGCGCGCTCGCGCGCACGCACGTGGACTTTGAGAGTTTTCAACCATCGACACGGTTGCGTGGGATACGTACACAGTTCCCATACAAATCTGAGCCCTCTTGAGTGGCTACACCTGAGGTTACGGTCGGCGCAATTAGGGTGATGCGCCAGGCGCGTCTCTGGGGCTGTGCGTTACATACATCGCCGACGCGTCAGACGCGTCGCTGGGGCTATACGGGTTAACATGGGGTGAAAGTTCTTAAAATCGCTAAACTAATGGGGCAAACGTTTTATAATATCAAAAGCAATGGGGCTAAACATGAGGGAGAAAGGGGTCAAGAAAAAAATCCCTCACGTGGAGATCTCCCCTTAATACAATCGTCTAATATATTGCCAGAATAGAATGAAAAGGATGTCGTCGGTACAGAAAGGGTTAAACATGTATGATGGACTCGTAGATTCTCTCTCAGAATCAAGTAGTTGGATTACTATAGTCGTGTTTGAGTTACACAGGTTACGGGTCTTGATTTCTGGCCTACCTTTTAACCCTTATTTAGCGGCGAGCAACATAAGTCGAGTTAAAAAAAGCTGGACTATGTGGCGGCGCTCGACATAACTCGAGTGGCAATTTCAGCACGTAATGTGGCTGAGAGAGAGAGACAAGTGGTGGCAGGAGACTAGCGAGCGTATGACTGCTCCAGACCACCGCGGCGAACCTACTGACACAAATCTCAGCTCCCTCCTCCCTCTCTCACTCGCTACATACTCAATTATGTACTGAAAGTACCGAATTACCTGCTTTTTGCACTCGCGTTGCACGGTTATTGCAAGAAAACTATCCATCATACAAGGATCGTTATGGTGTCATTCGAAAGCTCTGTTTATGCCCTTTCAGGGATAGGTACTTGTTTTACGTTCTGGGTCTTATTTAGGCATGAAAATGATCACGTAAACAGCCCTATTTTGGCTAAAAACACCCCGCTGTGCGGTACACATAAATAAACCGCATAGGCCGCTCGTAAGGTGTTTGAACAGGGTATACGTACACTATTGCCTCTCGCCCAGAAAACCCCCGGGATTGGAGTCAGAGGGTAAATACAGTCCCAAGCTATCGTTCCACATACAGTCAGACACCGTGTGATTGTTTGATGCGTACATAAACATATGTGCACACAAACGCTGACTTCATATATACTGTACATACACAGACACATTGGACAGAAGATATGCATATAGTCTACTCACTCACTCACTCACTCACTCACTCACACTCTCTCTCTTATTATATTACCATAATATAAACAATTCATATAGTATTTTACCCTACTGTAAGCCTATATAATTTTATCTTAGGTATTCAATACAAAATCTAAGTATCTCTCTATCTCTCGCCCCCTCCCCCCTACACATACACATACACACATACACACATGTATACACCTTAAACCTCCATCCCCTCCTACCTCCCTGTAATGTAATGTAACAGGTTGCAATAAGTAACACTATATATAATCCGACATACTACCTTACACCTACTACACAATTACTACCACACACACACACTCACACACCTCTACCTCTCTGCACTACCACTGTAATGTGTTGTAATAACTAACACTATATATAATCCAATATACTACCTTACACCTACTATATACAATTACTATTACACTACACTACTTTAAACCATGTGTGAAGGCTGGTCCTATCCAGAGTGAGGTTTGGCATCCTCTACTCAACCTTAGCCGTTTCTGTCTGTCTCTTTTACTGTACTACTTTTCCTTGTAGGTGCTGGTGAGATCACCCGATTGGGTGGCACTGCAAGGGGGGCTGCGGACGGTAGGGGCATTGGCCCAGGGCTGCAAGCCCGTGGGCGTATGATCCCCTCCCCCGCTGCCCTCTCAGAAACAGATCTCATCTGGCCCCTTCAGGGGCCCTAGCATCTGAAGCGGCTTCGGTCTACCAAACTCGGGACTGATCGGCCACACAGTTTGGGGAACAACTTTCAACCCTTGGGTGATGAGAATGGGGTCTAAAAAAATGACATAAGCAATTAACACCCTCAATAATAATAGACCGAAAGAGAGGTGGAAGGATGGAGTGAGGAAGTATATGAACGAAGGCGGTGCTGGTTGGGGGGAGGGGCGTCGACTGACTGGGGACAGAGGTGCATGAGGGCGGTTCGTTCGTGGCCACCCCTTCCGGGATCACGGCGTCGGGCAATAGATAGATAGAATAATAATCAAGCAAAACATCGTAACAGATAGTGCTAATACACATGTCACCAGATAACTTTTTGCCTTTATTTAAATTTTCTCTCTCTCTCTCTCTCTCTCTCTCTCTCTCTCTCTCTCTCTCTCTCTCTCTCTCTCTCTCTCTCTCTCTCTCTCTCTCTCTCTCTCTCTCTCTCTCTCTCTCTCTCTCTCTCTCTCCTCTCTCTCTCTCTCTCTCTCTTCTCTCTCTCTCTCTCTCTCTCTCTCTCTCTCTCTCTCTCTCTCTCTCTCTCTCTCTCTCTCTCAGCCACCCAGTAACAACACCTGATACTCTCCCCCCTCACCACCACTGTTAAGCTTGGCAACTCTTGAACTTGAATATTCTATAGCGGAACTAATCTGTGCTACCTGTGTGTGAGAGAGAGAGAGAGAGAGAGAGAGAGAGAGAGAGAGAGAGAGAGAGAGAGAGAGAGAGAGAGAGAGAGAGAGAGAGAGAGATAATGTGTAAGTGTGGGATAAAAAGAGAATGTGTGTGAGAGATAATCCCATTGTACTCATAGATAAAGACCTAACAAAATGATGTATATAAATAATCTTTTCTTGCCTTACCAATCACGAATTAATGCTATTTTACGTTATCTGAGCAAGGGGTTTATATATATTTCCGAATCTTATAGCTAACCCAGAACCCTACCTATATCACCAGTCAGAGCTATTATACCTTACCTGATCTTATAGCTAACCCAGAACCCTACCTATATAGTTATATATAGTATACCCTACGTATACCCTACGTTCATAAATAACTCGTCTATGGAGTTTTTAAACTTTAAAATAGGCCTAGGGGGCCTAAAAATAGGTCACAATTAAAAAAAATATATACCGTTGAATCCGCAACGGCGAGACGAATCCAAATATGTAATAATATTGACAAGTCAAAATTCGACCAAAATCACCGATTTGCCTGGGCAAACCCAAGGTTTTTGAGAAAAATATTTTCGATTCTGGCCGAATGGCTGGGCGAAAATGAAATCTAAGACCATGTCTAGAAGCAGCTCGCCGAGAAATATCGAATGGCACCAAGTAGAATTCCCTACGACTTATAGTTTGGTTTATAGAGGACTTTTAAAGTCCAAAAAACGGTCCCCTGGGCCCTCCAGGAAGGCCCGTCAAAATCGAAATTCTAAACTAATGGTCCGATTTTAATTCTGTTTGCGCCATTCGATTCAGCTTGCCAAAGTGTACTTATGAAAAAGTGTAGTGTGAAAAAGAAAAAAGAAATTATGAAATTAAGGTTGCCAATGACTCAAAAAATAATCCTAAAGCTTTTTACCAACTATATAAATCCAAGGTTAGAGATGTAATTGGTCCCCTTAAAACTTCGATAGAAGAAATGACAGAAAATGATTTAGAAATGTGCAGTACATTAAATAGTCAATTTCATTCCGTTTTCACTAATGAAAATTTGGCACAGTTTCCAGAAGTCCGTAAGGTATACAGCGATAGTATAGAAAACAGGTTAAGTACGGTTACTATAAGTAGAAATGATGTGCTTAAGGAACTTGACAGACTGAAACCTCATAAATCGCCTGGTCCTGATGAGGTATATGCTAGAGTATTAAAAGAATGCAGAGATGAGTTAAGTTACCCATTAACATTTCTATGTAACAAGTCATTAGAAACAGGTATAGTTCCAGAAGCTTGGAAGCTTGCAAATGTAGTTCCGATCTTCAAAAAAGGTGATAAATCAATAGCATCCAATTACCGTCCCATTAGTCTCACTTCAATCATAGGAAAGCTACTAGAGTCAATTATTGCTAGGAAAATGAGAAACCACTTAGAAACATTTAACTTAATCAATTCTTCTCAGCATGGATTCACTCAGGGACGGTCTTGCCTTACTAATTTGCTTAGTTTTTTTCTCAGAGGTATATGAAGCAGTAGATAATGACAAGTCATATGATATTATATATTTAGATTTCAGTAAAGCTTTCGACAGAGTCCCTCATGAGAGATTGATGAGAAAGGTTGAGGCACATGGAATAGGTGGGGCGTTGTTAGGATGGATTAGGTCATGGCTAATTGGTAGGAAGCAGAGAGTCAGCATAAATGGTACCAAGTCAGAATGGGGAGCAGTCAAAAGTGGTGTCCCCCAGGGATCTGTATTAGGTCCTCTGTTGTTTATTATATACATAAATGACCTTGATTTAGGTATAACTAGTAGGATAAGTAAATTTGCAGACGATACCAAAATAGGGAGAAAAATTGATTCAGATTGAGATATAGAGTGTCTGCAAAGGGATCTAGATACATTACACGAATGGTCAGTAAATTGGCAGATGAAGTTTAACATTGACAAATGCAAGGTATTAAAGATAGGGAAGATGCATACAAATGTTAAATATAAACTAGCTAATATGGAATTAGAAAACTCAGACTGTGAGAAAGATCTAGGTGTGTTTGTTAGCAATGATTTGAAGCCTAGAAAACAATGTATAAACGTTCGTAACAAGGCAAACAGGATTCTCGGGTTCATATCTAGGAGTGTGAGTAACAGAACTGCTGATGTTATCTTAAAACTTTACTTGTCATTAGTGAGACCCCATATGGATTATGCTGTTCAATTTTGGTGTCCTTATTACAGAATGGACATAGATTCATTGGAGAGGGTACAACGTAGAATGACAAAAATGATCCATAATATTAGAAATTTTCCGTATGAAGAAAGGTTGAAGAAATTAGGCTTACATTCGTTAGAGAGACGCAGAGTTAGAGGGGATATGATAGAGGTATTCAAGTGGGTTAGTGGGATTAATAAAGGAGACATGAAAAATGTACTAAAGTTCAGTGATAGCGAAAGAACTCGTACAAATGGTTTCAAATTAGATAAATTTCGTTTCAGAAAAGATATAGGCAAATATTGGTTTGGTAACAGAGTTGTAGATGGGTGGAATAGGCTACCAAGTGATATAGTGGGATCAAAAACGATAGGGAGCTTTAAGATAAAATTAGATAGGCATATGGACGAGATGGGTTGGGTGTGAGGGGGATCTACCAGGTGTGGGCCAATCGGCGTTCAGCAGACCCCCGTAATCTTGTGTTAATCCCTGACCATTTTGGTGGGGGCAGTACTCAAGGCATTGGTGAGTTGGGCCCATAATTGGGCCTTGTAATTGGGGTTGGGTGTGACAGGGATCTGCCTTGTATGGGCCGATCGGCTTTTTGCGGACTCCCATTTTCTTATGTTCTTATATAACCAGTCAGAGCTATTATACCTTACCTGATCTTATAGCTAACCCAGAACCCTACCTATATCACCAGTCAGAGCTATTATACCTTACCTGATCATATAGCTAACCCAGAACCCTATCTACGTAATAACAATGGTGGTTATGTCTCCGTCTAGACTCTTTATATGAAAGTAATACATGCCAGGTTAACTTCTAATGCCTTACGTCAGAAGATACAGTTAACCCCTTCTGTACCGATGACGTCCTTTTAATGTTATTCTTGCTAAATTTAGAAAAGTAGGGATCGGGCCTGAGCATATAGATAGATAGATAGATAGATAGATATTTAGACACTTTTGTGCAGTTTTAGGCGGATTTGTGGTAGTAAGAAGGGTTGTTGTTGTTCCCCAAGCTGCCTGGCCGAACAGCCCCAAGGCCCCGAGCAATTCCAAGGCCATAACCGAGCGCCCCCACAGAACCCTCCCTGCCGACCACAATAAAGCCTGGGTGACCGAAGCCACTCCATGGCGGGGCCAGTAAGAAGGGTTAAGTGAGACAGTTCGAAGTCTGTTAATTGCTGGAGGCCCTATTGAAACTGAATAAAATCGTCTAATAGTTGCCTGAATATATCCTTACGTAATAACAATAGTGGTTATATCTGTCTAGACTGTATATAGTAAAATAATACATGCTAGGTAGTCTTAATTCCTTACGTCATTGGTAAGACTAAACCGTTTATGGCTTATGTAAAACGTGAGGGGGGAGGGGGGAGGAGAAGGAGAAAGGGGGAGAGGGAAGGAAGGAAGGAAGGAAGGAAGGAAGGAAGGAAGGAAGGAAGGAAGGAAGGAAGGAAGGAAGGAAGGAAGGAAGGAAGGAAGGAAGGAAGGAAGGAAGGAAGGAAGGAAGGAAGGAAGGAAGGAAGGAAGGAAGGAGGAATTATCAAGGAGGATATGTAAGCAGGTTACGGGGGAAGGAAGGTGTGACAAACTTGACTTGTATTACGGTGTGTGTGTGTGTGTGTGTGTGTGTGTGTGTGTGTGTGTGTGTGTGTGTGTGTGTGTGAGAGAGAGAGAGAGAGAGAGAGTGTGTGAGTGAGTGAAAGAGTGTGAGAGTGAGTGGAGGTGTGAGCAAAATAAATCGGTACATACATACATACATTACAGTATATACAAATAAATAGATCGCTGGAAGATTCCTAACTAAATCAATAGATAAATAGAGATATATGGATAGATAGATACATAGATAGAGATTATAATGTAAAACTTGCAAAATAAACAAATCCAAACAGGGACGACACAATATAAAGACAAAAAAACTTATCAAAATCACTGTGGAAATAACTATGTGAGAGATCTTACCTAAACTGCATAAAATCGTCTAATGATAGCCAGAATAAACTGTCAAAACGCGTCATAATCCTCAAGGGGTCAAGAAATTGCTCAATAAATAGTCCAACTAAATTAATAAAGGAACAAATAATTACCACGACATCGATCCCCTTCCAAACACGATATTGACTCAACACACAAGAATGGTGGCAGGTTTGAGAAGCCGTTTTTATTATTATTATGCATTTATACTGTTATTTTTTGTATGTATATACAGTATATATATATATATATATATATTATTTTATTTTATTGTGCTTAGATTCAGGCAGTTGGGCAAGTTATGCAAGTACTGTATGGTGGAATGAAGGAAGGAAGGAAAGAAGGAATGGAGGGAATGAAGGGATGAATGAAGAAAGGAAGGAAGGAAGTGGGGGAGGAAGGAAAGGAGGAAAGAAGGAAGAGAGGAAGGAAGAAATAAAGGAAGGAAGGAAGTACAGGAGAAAGGAAGGAAGGAAGGGAGGAATGAATGAATGAAGGGAGGGAGGAAAGAAGGAAGGAAGGAAGGAAGGAAGGAAAGGATGAAGGGATGAATAAAGGATGGAAGGAAGGAAGGGAGGAATGAATTAATGAAGGGAGGGAGGAAAGAAGGAAGGAAGGAAGGAAGGAAAGGATGAAGGGATGAATAAAGGAAGGAAGGAAGGAAGGAAGGGAGGGAGGGAGAAGGACGGAGGGAGGGAAAGAAGAATGAATGAAGGAAGGGAGGGTAGGAGGAAGGGAGGAAGGAAGGAGGGAGGGAAGGAAGTGGAGGAGGAAGGATGGAAGGAAGGAGGAAAGAACGGAGATAGGAAGGAAGGGATAAATGAAAGAAGAAAGGGTAGGAGGGAGGGAGGGAGGGAGGGAGGGAGGGAGGGAGGGAGGAAGGAAGGAAGGAAGGGGGGAGGAAGGAAGGAAGGAAAGAATTAATGAAGGAAAGGGGGAGGAAGGAAGGAATGGAAGAAAACAAAATCCGCATTCACAATTTGCAGGCTAAGAAAACTACATACTGTACCTTAACACAAACAATAATAATAAAAACATATATATACTGCATATAACAAATAAAATAATAAAAAGGATCAGACAGGTTTAACTTCCCACCATATTGTTATGTTGCGAGGTTGCAGACAAAAACTGCATACACAACCCTGCAAGCACATATATACTGTACTTGACTTACAGTGTGCTGGCTTAATAATCCAGAAGGGTTGATAGCCTCTGAAGTCCTATTGTAACTAACTAACATGACGTACAAGGGACTGGAGTTCTCGAAAAGAGGCTCCAGTCCTGATGCCATTCTTGACTTACAGTGTGCTGGCTTAATAATCCAGAAGGGTTGATAGCCTCTGAAGTCCTACTGTAACCAACTAATATGATGTTTCTTAACCCTACTATAGTCTAACCATTATAATCAGGCCAAAAATCTTGACCACTAACCTCTATAACTCTTAACAGAGTAGAGTAATTGAGCTATTATGTCTACCATTTAGGACGAGTCTGCCAGGAAAATGGCGTGGCAATATACAGCCCATTTGCTCCGGCCCTTTTTGAGTTACCGAGGATTACTTTTGCGATTTCTGGCCTACCTATAATGAATGGACAATAGTGTTAGGACTTCGTGCGTGTGTGTGTGTGTGTGTGTGTGTGTGTGTGTGTGTGTGTGTGTGTGTGTGTACTTATTCTAGTTGTACTTATTCTAGTTGTATTGCGGGAGTGAGCATGCTCGTTATTTCCCGCCTCCTATATGTGTAGGTGTTATATGTATCGTTGGAATGGCTGTGGATGTGTGTGTAGTCTGTATTTTAGCCAATTGGCGACATCGGAAACGAAGGCTTAGGGTGGATCTGTATGGTACCATTCTCACTATAGACGGTACCGTCTCGCCCGAAGGCTTAGGTAGCCATCAGCTTAGGTGAACCATATGATACCCATCTCGCCTTGTACCATTTTTGCCAACCCCAGATGGGACGTCACAACGTCGTCCACTTATTCCAGGTCCCTATTTACAGCTAGGTGAACTGAGGCTAACACATGAAAGGAGACAAGCCCAATTTGTCTCCGCCCGGCCGGGGATTGAACCCCCGACCCCTCGTGTGTGAGACGAGAGCTCTACCTACTAGGCTACGGGCTGTGTTAGTGTGTGTGTGTGTGTGTGTGTGTGTGTGTGTGTGTGAGTAAAACATCTCCCAACAACATCAATAAGCATACAATAGGAAGGACAAATACATCCTCTCTTAACACTATATGATGCAACGTCTTTGGAATTATTACAGTATAGTTAATTAATCATTATTGAGGGTTCTGATTGTTTTTGCCATTGTCGAGGAATGTATTTATTTAGTTTGCCCGCTAGACTATAAAAAAAAAAGTCTCCTCAGACACCTTCAATCTATAAATTGTGTACATCAGAAATCCTACAACACCAACAAGCAATGCAATCATTAACACTGAAATAATACTCCTAAGTGTGTGTATATGTGTGAGTGAGTGTGTATGTATACTGTATGTGTGTATATGTACAGTAAGTATACCAGAGAAGGCTACATCCGAAATTCCCCAGCAACAAGAAAAACAGTCTCTACGTATGTGTATGTGTGAGTATGTAGCCTATGTATTTGTATATATTTGTATATTGTATTTGATGTAAATATTCCCACTTCCCCTAGTATTGACATTCTCGGTGTAACATTAACTACTAACTTGAGCTGGACACATTATGTTAGAAGCATTGCTAAGAATGCCTCTAAAAAACTGGGACTCCTGTACAGAGTTCGAGAATTCTTCACTGACGAGCAGTTGGCCGTAATATATAAAAGTCATGTGCGCTCTCAGATGGATTACTGTTCACCTCTGTGGGGTGGAAGTGGAGTGGTTGCATTGAGGCAGTTGGACAAAATTCAAAATAAAGCTATTAGATTAATCAATAACCCTGCAATCACACAGGACCTTCCTACATTAGCCATACGAAGAAACGTTGCATCCCTTGCATTATTCTACAGATATTTTCACAGCAATTGTTCCGAGGAACTTGCTTCGATTGTGCCGCCTCTCCACATCTTTCCCCGTAGAACTAGGGCAGCTGAGAGCGCCCATGAATTTACACTTTCTCCTCCACAATGCAGAACTTCTGCTTATCAGAATTCATTTATCCCCAGAGCTACTACTCTTTGGAATTCACTTCCCTCGAATTGCTTTCCACAAACTTACAATCAACAAATGTTTAAATCCAGTTGTTACAAACATTTTATGAATGGAGGATGCCTTTAGGCACATGGACCTTTTTGTTTTATCTGTGTTTTTCCTTCCTCCGTTCATTGTCTCTTAAAAAAAAAAAAAAAAAAAAAAAATATGCATGTATAATTATGCATGTTTATAGGTATACTAGTGTAGATCATGTAGCAAAAAAACAAACAAACACTCAATGCACTCTCTCTAAGTGTGTGTATGTGTTAGCATGTATGTATATGTACGCATGTGTGTGTATGTATGCATGTATACCTTATGTACATCATAAATCCCCCAGCAACACCAACAACGACAACAACAAAGAAGACAGTTTCGGATTCAGACCGGATTCGTCACGCCACCACCACCATCACCCAGGCAGAACCCCGGGGTATATAAGACCTCCAGAACTCGCTGTCAAACCAGGGTGATTCGCACGTAGCAGCAGTCAATCCTCAACACCTCCTTCCTAGTCTTGGTAGGCTACGAGTTCGGTGGCGTCGTCAAGAAACCGAAGCCGTCAGCTTCGAAAGCGCCAAAAACGCTCCCAGTCTCCCAACAACAACAACAACAACATGAACAAGTACTTCCCAGGTAATGTACAGGTTAATTAATTTAATATCTCCGCCAGCTAAGTTGGATGGAGGTTACATTATTGCTTCCGTCTGTGTCTTTATTTTATTTTATTTATTTTTTATTTTCTATACTATTATTTTTTTATCCAAACAAGATATCTCAAAAAGTTATAAACCGATGTTCACAAAATTTGGTGGGCAGATAGGATATGGGCCAAGTGAGAAGTGATTTAACTTAAGAAGTGATCGGTAGGGCACATCCCTCAGCCAGAGTAGGCGGCTCACTAATTTACTAACCGTTGTTCACTAAATTTGGTGGGCAGCTTGAATATATGTCAAGGAAGAAGTGATTCTATATAGGAGGCGATTGGTAGAGCGCCCATTAAGTTTATATATGTACAGTGTATATGTATATATATATATATATATATATATATATATATATATATATATATATATATATATATATATATATATATATATATATATATATATATATATATATATATATATATATATATATATATATATATATATATATATATATATACCCGGAATATATACTGTATATAGGCCTACTATATATATATATATATATTTTTTTTTTTTTTTTTATTCAATATATTTACTTTTTTATTCCTCCCTAGCTCTCCATCAAGCTTTAACAAACTTCCCCAAGATCCCCCTTCAATATAGATTCGTGTATTTTTTAGTAAAAACCAATATTCCTAAATTACATTCTCGTTACCACTCACCAGGGAAAAAAACTACACCTAAATAGCACGAAAGGTCTTAAAATCACCAAACTAATGGGGCGAATATCATAACATCTCAAAACTAATAAATCCCAAGTTTTCATTATTAATAACATACTTCGCTACAAAGTCTTCCCAATAGCTATATAATAAAGATGAGGCCATGGCAATATACCGTCACGTAGGAAAAAACATATAGGCCTACAGTGGTGCTATTTGGAAATATAGATTAGAATTTAAATCTAAAATCTTCTAAGGGTTGTCTAAAGTGATATGAGAGATTGTGATAGTGAGTGTGTGTGTGTGTGTGTGTGTGTGTGTGTGTGTGTGTGTGTGTGTGTGTGTGTGTGTGTGTGTGTGCGCAATTTATATCTTACGTTCGTCTTGTGTATCAGTTTCTTATGTAGGTTGTACGTGTTTGTACAGTATGTGTTTGTATATGTGCGTATGTGTTAATATACAGCCTGAAATTTGTGTCTATGAATCAAAATTAACCTTCTCATGGACAGCCTCATGTATGGCACCTTTCATTCTCGCTACCTGTAGACGATTTTGTTATAATTGTTAAGGGTCGAGCACGAGTCGGCCTACTGGAGTAATACGAATAATTGAAACGTGGTGGATTATACCATAGACTTTACCATTTACCCCTTCTCTCTCTGACCTACTGTAAGCCTTTATATGTTGTACTTGTGTAAACTGTCAAACATGTCAAATAATAAAAAGTCTGTATGTCTCTGTCTCGCTCTCTCTCTCACACAAACACACACAGACTAGTAGATAATCTTATAAATGTGAATGCTTTCATTATAATGACATCTTGATAGAGGCTTATGGAACAACTAAAAAAAACTTAAGTCCTTTAATCTCTTCCTTGGCCCTTCCCCTTGCTCTCCTTCTCTAACTTGCACATTCTCTCTAGCAATGTCACGTCATATACTCTCTCTCCAGGTGCCCTTATCAATCTACCACCCCTTTTGTTCTCTCTAACATCCTCTCTTGTTAACACATCTCTCTCTTACCTTCTCAAACCTCAGTGTCATAAACGTGTAGTTTAGTGCCAAAGCACAATTGGTTGTGTGATTTATTTGTATATTATTATATTATTTTAAACAAATATAAGGAAAGAAAAAGTCAACTAAAGAGGCAAGCAAGAGAGTATATACAGCACCTCTGCCTATGCTGGCGGAGGTGTTCACTCTCCACATCGCCACCTAAATGGAATAATCTCTTCCTTGGCGCATGTCCTATCTGCCCACCAAATTTTGTGAAGATCAGCTTATAACTTTTTTAAGATATCTTGTTTACAAACAGACAAACTGACACAAAAACATAACCTCCATCCAACTTCGTTTGCGGAGGTAATGAAAACAACATTCATGCACCCTTGGGTCTCCTGCAATCATTACAAAGGTACAAAGGAAAACAAGCAACAACATATCTATTGATTCTTATGAGACTGCTTGTATAAAGAGAGAATCGTCATAGGTGTTGTGAAATATGATGTTGGCAATACTCACCAACTTTGCCCCCAGCACCACCATTCATAATACCCAACCTGACCTTCCAAAACACACTAAGATGCCAATAAAGCACACACACTATAATTTATTCAATCTAATTAGGCCAAACATTTTGACCAGTAACCTCAATAACTAACAAACGACTGAAGTAATCAAGCTACAATTTCTACAAGTTGGAAAGAGTCAGCCAGGGAACAGGTGTGGAAATGTACAGCCCATTTGTTCTAGCCCATTTTGAATTACAGAGGATAGAGACTATGATTTCTAACCTACATATAATGAATGAACTACTGTATACTACAGGCCAGACCACCAGTGTTGCCAATTTAGCTACTTTTCTGCTAGATTTAGAGGCATTTACTTTGATCTAGAGGTCAATTTTGACAACTAGCAATATGTATTCTAGCGATATTCTGGAGACTTTATGCAAATGTTTACACCTAGCAACATGTATCCTAGCAATATTCTGGAGATTTGAGGCAAATTTTTACACCTAGCGACATGTATCCTAGCGATATTCTGGAGATTTGAGCAATTTAAAGCAATATTGTCGAGATTGTGGCATTATTAGAGCGATTTTCGGTATTCATTTACTATCTAGCGGACTTGATTTGGTAACCCTGCAGACCACACTATGTAATGCTATGTTATTTTACCCCTTAGGTGTCGGGCGTGTGGAGTATCGTCCGGATGCCGGGCCGGAGGACACTCTGGTGTTCAGACACTACAATGCCGGAGAGACGGTTCACGGACGGACCATGGAGGACTGGCTCCGGTTTTCTGTGTCCTACTTCAACACCTTCAGGTACAGTTTTCAACATATAAGCAACACCCCGTTCTTAACATTAATCATCAATTACAAACCCCAATGTACTTGAATAAACTAATGCAAGCATATGGTCCTCCCGGGATTCAAACTCGGGACACCACACCCAGAACGTAAGCACCTAAACCATTACACCACCAACCAATAACAAGGTGTTTGAATTTGTGTTTTGTGTGTTCGTTGTTTTTCTTTTGTGTTGTATTGTCCCTGGTCGGGTTCTGTCTCGAGTCGGCCACTCTCAGAAAAAAAAAAAAGGGGAAGGTGCCCGAGTAAATAGATAGATAGACCAATTCGAATCTCTGAACCTTTAAAGCCAAGTTGTTCTGAAGCACCTGGATTATAGTAAAGCACTGTATTGTCTTGGTTGTGTTTTGTCCCTCGTGCCTCACCACCCAGCGAAGAATGTCGCACCATATAAACTGTGATTTACACCCGTAAGTAGGTCAGTGGTTCATTGGAGTGAATGCAGAGAACCTATAAGGCACAACCTCTAGTGTATGGACAACTAGATAAATACAGACATTACCTACCTCCTTACTAAAATGGGGTTGGCAACTAGAACGGTCACATATCTTGCCTTATGGGAACTCGTGGTTATAACTATCCTGGTTCTGTCCTTCCGATCAATAACTCTACCCTTCACATTCATATACATCCTTTATGCTGTGATACCTCAGTGAAGGGATGAGCACAAGTTGTTGTTGTTGTTGTTCCCCAAGCTGCCTGGCCGAACAGCCCCAAGGCCCCGAGCAATTCCAAGGCCATAACCGAGCGCCCCCACAGAACCCTTCCTGCCGACCACAATAAAGCCTGGGTGACCGAAGCCACTCCATGGCGGGGAGCTGAGGAGGGTGCGGAAACGCCCGGGAAACCAAAGCCCCACCCAGGGCCCTTGTGACCCTCAGATATTATGAAGAGAAAGTTGAGGGGCAAGGGAAAAATGTGACGCTTTGGCTTCCAATCTTGGTAGATTGGGAGGTCAATCCACGGAAAAGACGCCGTCACTTGAGATCTAGAAAATATATAAGTTAAAGGAACAGTCAGAGTAAACTATGGGTATGGCAGAGATCGCTCAGTTCTCACTCTGATAGACCAGCCCATCACCACATGACTAGAACCCAATCCTCTCAGCATCAGCTAGGAAAGGCCCTAGAAAGCCGCCTTTGGCGGGGGGATAGCTCCCCTATTTCAACCCCTTTCGGGGTCGGGCACCCGCCCACAAGTAGACTTGGTTGGTTTGGATGGTCAGAATTGGGTGAAAAAATTACGGACTATGAATGTGAGCGGAGCTGCGCATAGGGGTAGACCTAAAATGACGTGTGATCAGGTACAATACTTCAGTGCGATCGCAACATAAAGAACTTGACAACAGAGGCAGCCCAAAATAGGGTAGCCTGGAATGCTGCCATTTAGGACGTAAGACTGAGAAAAACCCTCTCTGTCGATGAAGCAGTCTTTAAACTTGTTTGTATTAAATTGTACTAAACTTAAATATCCACCGACTAACGACAATCTGTGCGCCCAGGTACTTTGGCTCCGAGGGTTACTACGGCGACCGGACTCACCAGAACCAATGGGAGGACGGCACCCAAACCATGGATAACTACCGCAGACGTATGATGGCCGCCTTCGAGTTCTTCCAAAAGCTTAACATCAAGTACTATTCGGTAGGTTGACATTTGGAGAGAGAGAGTGTGAGAGAGAGCGTGAGAGAGTGTTTACCGCAGACGCATGATGGCCGCCTTTGAGTTCTTCTACATGTACTATTCGGTAGGTTGGCATTTGTTGTTTATAGAACGGAGAGAATAATTTCGACCTATACTTATTGGTTTTGACATCTATTTAGTGATAGCATCTATAATGTATTAATTTGACTATATTATACTCCAGGTCTGTGATCGTGACCTGGCACCTGAAGGAGACAGCTTTGAGGAGACCAACAGCCGCCTGGAGGAGATGGTTACCATGGCTTGCGACCTTCAGAAACAGACCGGTGCGTACTATACAGTATATGTATACCGATGGTTTGGCCATGTGGAATGTATTGGAAGCGAGAGAATGACTAAGAGAGTGTACGGGGGGAGGTGGAAGGACAGAGAGGGAGAGGTAAGCCAAGAGAGAGGTGGAAGGATGGAGTTAAGAAGTATATGCGTGAAAGCGGTGCTGGATGGTAGAAGGGACGTCAACTGACTGGGGACAGAGGTGCATGGGGACGATTCGTTTGTGGCCACCTCTTCGGGGATCACGGCGTACAGAAATAGATAAATACAGTAGATAGATTCTCTCTCTGGGACTTGAAATCATGTTTTACAATCATAACTTTCCTATGATTGACTCCACATATATTGTTCAAAGGTTTGGTTCTATATGAAAGTACATATTGGTAACTTTTCTCTAATATTTCAGGTGTGAAGCCCCTGTACTTCGCTGCTGACCTGTTCACTCACCCTCGCTACATGAACGGAGCCGCGGCCAACCCCGACGCACATGTGTTTGCGTACGCGTGTGCACAGGTTAAGAAGTCTCTGGAAGCTGCCAAGAAAATGGGAGCCGAGAACTTTGTGTTCTTCCATCCTCGTGACGGTTACCAGAGCCTTCTACAGCGACAGGTTAGTTGAGAAAGAAAGCAAGCAACAACAGGGCTTATGATTATTATGTGGCTGTGTTACCTTAAGAATAGAAGACGAATGATAGGTAGTAGTAGTAGCAGTCATTCCCTAGGCTGACTGACCAAACAGCCCCGCAAATGATAGAGCAGTAGCATGTCTGACTGCTGATCGAAGGGTCTGCAGTTCGATCCCACGCTGTGCCATTGATAAACATCAAAAGTTTGGACGCTCAGGTTTAACGATTGTTAAGCAAGTCATTACGGAAGGAGCATTGTGACACGGGTAAAAGGAGTATGTCCGGACAAAGTAACATGAAGGCAGTGATCTCTTCTCTATAGAACCATTAAACCAATTGTTGTGTTCTCTATAACATAACTAATATAACATTATATTACAGGTGTTCCGTGACATGTCCCACCTGGCTCAGTTGTACCGTATGGCTGCCTAGTACAAGGACAATATTGGTTACAAGGGACAACTGTTGATCTGTTGTTGTTCATTATACAATCACTATAATAACGTTCTATTACAGGTGTTCCGTGATATGTCCCACTTGGCTCAGTTGTACCGTATGGCTGCCTCTTACAAGGACAAGATCGGTTACAAGGGACAACTGTTGATCCAGCCCAAGCCTGGTGATCCTCGTCGTCACCAGTACGAGTCTGACGCGGCCGGCACCATGCACCTCCTGCGTCACTTTGGTCTGGACAAACAGTACAAGTTGTATATCAAGCCAGCCTTCTCTCGCATCATGGGACGACCCTACCACCATGATGTCTATATGGCCGCAGCATACAATATGTTGGGATCTGTTGATGCTTCCGATAGTTACCCAGAAGTCCATGGTACCTCCGATGTCTGTGCCTATGATGTTCGTGATGCTACCTACGTCATGAAGTGTATCTTGGAACAGGTGCGTTACATATACAGCCTCCGTAAATAGTGCATTAAAGTGCAAGTAGATTATATATTACTAGTTTACCATTTATTAAACTAGTGCATTACATTATAGTTCCGTCAACATGAAGCCTGCCTTCTTTGGCCTCATGGGACGACTCTAACACAATGTCAATATGGCCGCAGCATACAGTATGTTGGGATCTGTTGATGCTTCTGACAGCTACCCAGAAGTCCATGGTATCTCTGATGTATGTGCCTATAATTTTTGTGATGCTACCTATGTTATGAAGTGCATGTTGGAACAGGTAAATCAGCTATACGGTCTCATATAATAGTGTTTTATGCAGTTCTGTGTCAATATAATCTAGACACTGGAGACTATTATACTGTATATAAGTAACTTCACCCCCTATCCATCTATCTATCATGTCCTATACCAGAACGTCCTGAATTTCCAAATTGACTCATTCCTTAATATGACGAGAGTATGCAAATATATGTGCAACCATTTTCCTTGGGAAACAAATTCACTTGCTCATATAGTGATGAACATTCTATGTGGTTGTTTTTTGTTATGTAATTCAATATATATTTTGGTAAATCTTCAATGCGTTACTTCCACATAGTGATTTTGATGTTACTTTGTCTATATATTGTGCTGTTCCTGTTTTGGTTTGTTTGCTTTGCAAGTTTTAAAATTTATTTTATGTTTTCCCCAGAGTGGTATGCAGCAGGGAGGTCTGACGCTGGGTGGACGAGTGAGGCGGGAGTCAGTTGAGCCGAGGGACTTGTTCCACGGTCACATCCTGGCCATGGACACTTTCGCCCGGGCCCTCAAGAACGCAGCACGTATCATTGCTGATGGATGCTTTACTCGCAGCGTCCAGCAGGTAACGATACTTGAGGCACGGAGTTTAAGACCTTTCGTGCTGCCATTTAGGTGTCGAGCGAGAGTGAGCCTGAAATTCAGGAGAACCAGCCTTTGGCCGGAACACTTTTCTACCGATTTTTTTTTAAATACAGTATATCTCAAAGGGGGGTCTTGTGGGTGTTTTTTTTAAGCTTGATATAAGTCTAGGCGGCAAACTAAAGAAAAATATATAATTAAAAATATAAATATAAATATAACCCTCCTTCACCAAGCGAGGAACACACTCCAAAAGAGGTACGTTTATTATAACTATCTTTTCCTTCCAGCGCTACAACTCCTACAAGTCCGGCATCGGTGAGAGGATCGAGAAGGGCGCGGCGTCCTTCGAGGAGTGTGAGGACTACATCAAGAAGTGTGGAGAACCCCAACACCACTCCAGCCGGAACGAACACTTCCACAACATGTTCAACTACTATGTGTACCAACCCCGCCAGTAAATAGGTTTACACGCGCACATACCATACGCACACAAAACTAAAACACTGTCACATACCATTTAAAACACTATCAGAGTTTACACAATAACAACAACAACAACAACAACAACACAAGCACATATCATACATACACACCACTAAAACACTATCTATCTGACGTACACCATTAGATACCACCACAACACTACCAAACACCGGTACACTACTATCAATCTTTACCAAAATACTGTTTCAAATCAAAGAACTACTATGTCTTCGTGGTGCAGTGCATAGGGTGTTGATTTTCGGTGTGAGCATCCTAGGTTCGAATCCCCGGACTGCCACATGTGGTTGTTAATTTCATTAATCGATTTTAGGAGTGGAGTTGGTTGGTGGAGAGAACATAATAAATCATACTATCACTAAAATAGTATCTAACACCTCTCACACACTATCACACACCATAATCACACTACTGTATCTATTTTGTCCATAATTTAAGGAACGAACTACCATTACTAGACTATCCCTATTACTTCCGAGACTCGTAGCGGACGATGGCAAAGCTCCGAGAATCCTTATTCGTTGACCTTTGTGAGAATCCAGTATCTTACAAGTTTACTGATGTCGACGTTTGCTAGTCAGGAGTCTATCTCTCTCTTTTTATCTATCTATTGCCTGACGCCGTGATCCCCGAATATTTTGTAAGTTTAACAATTAAACCACAAACACAAAGACACACGATACTTATTCTCACTCGTACTTCTCTCTAAGGATCGAGCAACAACAAAAGAACACAACACGGATTGAGCAACAAAAAACGAACACAACACAGATCGAGCAACAAAAAACGAACGCAACACACCACCTAGGATTGAACCCCGGTCCTGGAGAATCGCAGGCTAAGATCGACACTGCCCCACCGTGTCTCTGAGCCTACTCCTTTCTCTTAGCGATTCGGGTACTCCTAGGTTTGGGTTCTGCTAACGTTTAGTCAGTTCGCTCAGAATTCCTTTTTCAAAAACTCTACAATTCCAGATTATTTTGTCTTCTTATATTTTCTAAGTTGCATAGGGTTACTTTATAATGTTAAGTTTTCGTATATTTTTGCACATTCTAACTAGCTTCACTAACTTACTAACAAAACTTTAGATATTAAGTTTACTAACATTTTCTAACTGACCTAACCGATAATATTCTTCCTATGGTGAAAATCTTAGGAATTACTTGTTATATTTTCATTATTTCTAGCACAATTTAACTATATATGCACTAACTTACTAACAAAACTCTAGTTATAAGTCTACTAACATTAGCTAACTATTATACAAACATATCTCAAGCACAACCACAACTACCACTATCACAACCATCATAATAACTACTCAACTAAAACTACCATATAACAACCACAACCACCACTTCTACAACTACTACCACAACTACCACCACTGTACCACAACGACAACTACAACTACCACTTTTATAACTACTGTACTACCATTACAACTAACACCATAACTATCACAACCACAATCAACTTCTACCACCACCACTATTACCACCACCACAACTGCTGCTAACACCACCACTACAAAACCATCAGAATCAACCTTCAACTCCCTAAAACTGAAGACCTACAAAATGTCATCAATTGTATCAGTTTAAAACATCCATTAACTCACAAAACAAGAACAAATATTAACGAAAAAGCTAAAAAAAAGAAAAGAAAATGCAAGATCTTAATAATGAACGTCCAACACGATTGAATAACAAAATATAAGCCAGAACTTAATAGAAAAGTAAAAAAATACATAAGAACATCAAAATCTACAGTACTGTATAGCCTTAACTTAAAAGAAAAGTAGTTAAAAAATACATAAGAACTTCATAACAAATATACTACAGAAATGAATATATAAGTAAAATCAAATAGAACATAAAGTAAGAACACATACGGTACATCAACATTAAAATTATAATGTAAAACTTGCAAACCAAACAAAACCAGATATCGCACAATATAAAGACAAACAAACGTATCCAAATCACCATGTGGAAATAACATACGGAAGATTTAGGAAAACAATAGTATGAAATTTTAAAAAACACAAACCAAAAGATCCTCTCAAAAAGGTACCGAGAGATAAGAAAAAACAAAAACAAAAGTAGAAATTGTATCAAAACACCCCTAAGAAAATCCAAAGAAATACCATGCTTGAAAAAAATAAAAATGATATCAAAACACCCATAAGATAAGCATTAAAACACAACCACTCTTGAAACTACTATTCTACAATAAAACAAAAGAATAAATTGTATCAAAACACCTCTAAGAATATCCCAAGAACTACCACCTGTGAAACAATAAATCTAAAAACAAAACAAAAGCAGAATTTCTATCAAAACCCTACCGGTATTAAGCAAAGCCAAAGAACTCGTGAAACAGTGAATCTATCAATAAAACAAACATACTAACTACCTCAACCATCTATGACAAATATCCGCAGAAAATATACTGTATGTCATTTTGAAAACTAGATACCATATACCAACATATAATTATAATGTAAAACTTTCAAAATAAACAAACCAAAACTGGGACGACAAAAGATAAACGCAAAGGACCTAATCAAAATCTCTATGTGGAAATAACGCTTAATAAAATACCATGGGAGTAAAGAACCACAATAGAATGATAAAACAGCCAGAAATCTATATACCTGTACTGTACATATATCTGAAACCTGAAAAGTCTCTCCAAACACAATATCAACATGGAAAATGCTGTATTCATTAAGAATTTCAAATATATATGCCATCTAACTGCAATTAAGCTAAAAACTAACACCGATATTTCTGAAATTCCCAAAATTCAGTCTGTCCGCAACTCTCACTCACTTTGCATCTCTCTTTCATGTGGAGAGCCAAGTCGAGGTGGATTATGCACATGTGGAGTGACTTGGGGGGAATGTGTGGATGTGTTGGATTGTGAATACGAACTCTACATTTCCTGGTTTAGCGACAATTTGGCAAAGGACATGGCATTTTCTAAAACAAAGTTTGAAGCCATTTTTTGCAATTTCAAAGAGAAGAACTGTAAACCAATATTCTAACTACCGGTATGCATATACAAAAATAAAGACAAACATGTAGAAGATTTGGTTTTCGTCTGACACCCTGATATCCACATCCAACCAACAAACTTCTACCGCAGAAGGATTTTGTAAGAACGGAAGATCAGAATATCAACGGAATTTGCAAGAACGGAAGATTAGAACACTAACACAATAACGGGAAATACTTTGGATAATTATGAAAGGCTTAGTGTCTATTTTATCGTTACATCTTGATTAATTGTATATTTCATTGAATAATTATAATAAATGAATTGAACTGTTATCTTGATTAATTTTGAGAGATTAGTTGATTATTTTCTTGAATATTTACAATCAATATACTGTACTGGAATTTTATCTCTAACAAATACAATCATATGTACTGAACTTGAACAAAACACTTTTATAATGAACATCTCCAATAATTATAAACTAGATAGCCAAAGATAGATGTTTTTTCTATTAATTTTACAGTTTTGTCTAAAAAAAAATCATCAAGAGCAAGCCAAATAAAATCTGGAAAAAAGGACTCGAGTGTTTACATATCTTCCTTTCCACATGTATTAATAGCTAGCTTACAGATCTTTAATATTCCTTGAAGTACACAAATATCAATCGAAGCAAGAGAGATACATACATACATACAGCGGCTCGCTTGGTGTAGTAACTAGCGTCTCGGACTTCCACCCAGAAGGCCCGGGTTCGCGCCCACGCTCGGCGCATTAAAGATTTTTCACAAGCACTGAGTCGTTACCATCCCTCATGAGCAAAGGGATGGGGTAGTAGTACAGGACCCCAATGGAAATACGCCTAATCGGCCTTATTGAGCTATCCTTAGCTAGCTTAGCATGCGCTAGCTTTAAGAACTATTATTATTCTTATTATTATTACAATATACTGTATGCAGTACTGTACATATACGGTACATATCGGGTATACATAAATTTAAAGACGGAGTGCTCCGCACAAAATGAGGTTCCAGTCTCATTTCCTAATGACGGTGCTGAACAGGGCTGCCTCACTTGATAGGTTTTTTCATTCAAGAAAAGAGAGTAAGGTCTGATCCCTAGTCTAGGTCCGAAACATGCTCAAACCATCCAAGCCTACTTGAACATATCTCATAACTGATACCCTTGATACCTAACTATCTCCTCAGAGAGAGAACCAGAGAGAAATTCATACCGGTATTTGTTTTCACCAACCCACTAATTAACTTTACAAATAAACCTAATTAACAAAATCAATGCAAGTACAAATTAATGAAACACCAAAAATATATTTGAACCATTTAATAAAACATATCCCAACGCCCTGAAAATTATAAAGATCTTAAAAATCTAACAGTAGATAAATTTTTAAATGTAATAGAAATTATGAAAGTATCACTTATTTCCTTACTTGCCCGAAAGGATAAATTAAATACAGTAACAGAAATTTCTTGTTACTGTTTTGTTGTAGCAAGATTAAGGCTGGCTTGTTGCAGATACTGCGGGTGCAAGTGCTGCAGGGGGACTTAGTTGAGTCTTGCTGAAGTTCTGTTAGTACTATACCATCATCAGCCGCAATGACGACATGATAGCGTACTGACTTTGATTGGAATGTAGTGGAATGCTTATCTTAGATTCAATAGCGGCAAAAATATTGTAATTATTATACCCTAACCAAACATTATACCATATCTGGTGAAAATAAATTTCTATGCAACTTTATCTCGGGTTGTTGTCCTTCCCCAGGCTGCCTGGCCGAACAGCCCCAAGGCCCCGAGCAAGGCCAAGGCCATTACCAAGCGCCCCCACAGAACCCTCCCTGCCCACCACAATAAAGCCTGGGTGACCGAAGTCACTCCGTGGCGGGGAGCTGAGGAGGGTGCGGAAACGCCCAGGAAACCAAAGCCCCACCCAGGGCCCTGTGCCCCTCGGGTTAACCTCTTCAGCACAATGACGTAATTTTCACCATATTCTGGTTACTAATAGATTTTATTTAGCCTAAAATTAACTTTCAGAACTCAAAGGGGAAACTAAAATCTCAATAAACCCTCTGAATAACACACGTCTTCTCTCTTTATTACTCAAATGGGTAAATACAATCTCAATAAACCCTCTGAATAACACAGGTCTTTATTAAACTGCATAAAACCGTCTAATTTACCCAGAATAAAAAAAGCCTTGATGCTGAAGGGGTTAAACACACAACCAAACAGCTATGGTACCAATGTGCTTAAATAAATCATTAAATTAATAATACTGTGTTGTGAAGCCATGTGCGAGGTTTTTGTGACAATCCTTACCTGCATACCTAAAACTCAATTAACCCCTTGAGGAGTATTACGCATTTAAGTAGTGACCACTTTGTAAATATGAAAATAATGTCACTACCGTACAAGGGAAATTTTAGATAAAAGAAACTTCATAATAATGAAAAATACCTGAAGGATTCCCTTTAACTAATGTAATGTGTATTTTCCTGTATTTGTTTTCCTGTTTATACCAGTCTTAAAGCCAAATCGTCCCAGTTTGACACACTGACGGCTCGGTAGTGTACTAGACAGCGTCTCGATCTTCTACCTGAGAGACCTGAGTTCAATCCCCCATTAAAGCCTGAAGCATTTTGCAATATACACTGGTAGCCAGTACCATTTCCCTTGAGCAAGGAAATGGGTAATAGTCTTTCAGTAATATACCAGTAACCTACTATACCGGTATGTCAGTATGTTGAGGAGGGCTTTTGAGAGAAATTGTGCTTCATAAAAGACCTCTATCTATCTAGCTATTGCCTGATGCCGTGATCCCCGAAGGGGTGGCCACGAACGAAACGCCCCCATGCACCTCTGTCCCCAGTCAGTCGACGCCCCTCCTCCCAACCAGCACCGCTTTCGTCCATATACTTCTTCACTCCAACCTTCCACCTCTCTTTATGTTTACCTCTCCCTCTAAAACAAGACCTAAAGATTATTATTATACAGTATAGAACCTGTATACCCCATTCATTGCATAGAGATAACTATCAAGAACAAACAAAGACAATTAACATAACTTTGAACAATTAACAATAACAAGACTCTAGCCAGTATAAAAATATTTCCGAGATACACAAAATTTTCATTACCGTGAATAACTTTTTGACATATCTACCAGTACCCATAAAACTTCTGCGATATATATTTGATTATAATTTTTGTTTCTTAGTGACCCAATTTCAAACGGAAATTTTTCATAACTATATTTTTCCTCGAGTACATAATTGTTTAAAATACTGTATTAGTTTTTTATATACCGGTATAATTATGTTTTATATTTTTCTTTTATAGGCCTATCATAATTTTATTTTGCTTAAGCGTTATTTCCATATAGCGATCTTGATTAGTTCTTTTGTCTTTTTACTGTATTCGTCCAAGTTTTGCTTTGTTTATTTTGCAAGTTTTACATTACAATTATGTTCTTTAGCTAAATCTTTAACACATTATTTCCACAGAGTGATTTTTATTAGTTTGTTTGTCTTGTTGTAATTATTATGTTCTCTCTACCAACCAACTTTACTCCTAAACTCGATTAATGAAATTAACAAACACATGTGGCAGTCCGGGGATTCGAACGTAGGATGCTCACACCGAAAATCAACACACTTATGCATTGCACCACGAAGACAGTTTTCTAAGCTGCCTGGCCGAACAGCCCCGTGACAAACGAACAGATTAGTTAGTTTGTCTTTATATTGCGCGGTTTCTGCATTTGGTTTGTTTATTTGTTTAAAAATTTACACTTTAACTACAATTAGTTTTTTTGATTAGTTGCCAAAAAATACTTTATCCATTCTTTCAAGTAGTTTCTTAGTTAACCCCTGCTGTACCGTCGACGTCTTTTTAAATTTTATTCTAGCTATGTTTAGACGAATTTGTGCAGTTTAAGAAGGATCTGTGGTAGTAAAAATGGTTTGGTGTGATAGTTTGAAGCCTGTTAATTGGTGGAGGCCCTTTTTAAACTGAATAAAATCATCTAATAGTAGCCAGAGTAAAGTTAAAAGGACGGCTCCGGTACTGTAAGGGTTAACAAAACTACATATCAATTTGCCAGTCCCCTTACCTTTCTTCAACCATATTGTTCACTCAGTGGTTATATTACACACTATTTTCCAAGTTCCTTAACCACGGCTGCTCTCATCTTCGCTATGACAGCCGTTGGGTCGGAAGCCTTCACAATTGCACTGCCGGAGACGATCATGTTTGCTCCAGCCTGTTGGCCAAAATTCAACACATTTTAGTTTAATACAGTATCATTAACTACAGTACAGTATTTCAATAACTTTTATCTAAAAAAAAAATAAGCTTAGCATTCTACAACTTACTATACTTCTAATTCTCACTTCCCTTAACATGCGTATGTTTGCTTACGCCTTCCTGAAGCCTTTGACAAATGTCTATCTTATTTGCCAATGTCAAAACAACTCAATTCCATTTCTGGTGTGTTTTGGGAGCTATATTTAAGCTGGTATCACACGAGCACTTTTTCCCTCAACATTGGTCTGGCAGTTTATGAGGTCAACACATTTAAAATATTTTGGTTGCCTAAATTTATCTATCATCAGTCTAGTTTCCGATACCATTGCAAAATATTCCAGAAATGTTGCCATAAAAATTTTGATCATTGAATGTTGACTATAAAAGCTCTTGTGTGATACCGGCATTAGGACTACTATATCATCCTATGTGGCCGGATAAACACTACCATCGGCGGTCAGTGGTGGCAATTTCCACAAGGTAAACACTGCTTGCGGTGGTCGATTTGGCAAGTTCGGGGGTGCATAGGAGATAGGTTGAGATTTGAATTTATGCAGATCAGCAAACTTGAGAGGCATTTAATTCGGTTAAGCGGAAAGTTCGGGTATTCGACTTAGGATAACCGAGAGTATCTTGTATTATACAATAACAAATCTTATAGCTAACTTAGAATATAGATAACCAACCTGAGCACAATGATCAAAAGTAGCGGGAGTAACACCAAATGGCATGAAAGGTCTTAAAATTGACAAAGAAATGGGGTGACCGGTCTTATATTTGTGCGGTAATAATACAAAGAACGTACCTGAGCACACTGGTCAATAGTAGCGGGACTAACGCCACCATCCACCTCAATGTCCATCTCCGGGAAGGTCTCTCTCAGGAACCTAACCTTCTTCATCATGTCTGACATAAACGACTGCCCTCCGAACCCAGGCTCCACCGTCATCACCAGAATCATGTCCACGGAGTCAGCGTACGGGACCACGGTATCTACGGAAGTCCCTGGTTTGATTCCTATGCCAACCTGTGGTAAACATACATATATTAATTAATATTGTTCTTAACCCCTTCAACACCATCCTTCAACACCATAAGTAAAATTATATTCATATATTTCCATACATACTGTACATGTATGCATGTACCGGTATCTATGTATTCATATATTTGTTTCCAGATTCTGGAAATTAATATATGACTAGAATTTTCTATACCTCAACTACAAAACTATCTATAATGTTTACTGAAAAGCAAGTTCTATCCAGATGGCTAGAGACTACGGCATCCCAGTATACAACAAACTCCACTACCGTACTACTAACCTTCATGCCAGCATCTCTAATCTTGCGTGCTAGAGCTATGGGGTCTTCTGTTGCCTCAATGTGGAAGGTGTATTGGTTCGCTCCAGCATCCGCCATTGGTTCAACCCACTGTGCAAAAAAGAAAAAAGGTTAAATCAAGGTCTATCTATCTATGTATCTATATACTGTACTCGGGCACATACCCCATTTTTTTTAGCTGGGGGTGGCCGACTCGAGACAAGAGTCCGAACAGGGATAACACAACAGAAAACAATAAACACACAACAAAAATACAAATTCACACACATCTAGGTCACCCAGGAGAACACCCAGAGACCAGGATCACCAGTCACCAATAAAATAGACAAACATCAAGACACTATTAAATTAACCCACCTCCTCTGGTTTAGCCACCATCATATGCATGTCGAAGAAGGCCTCGGGCACCTTGGGTCGGAGGCACTTGACCAGGGGGTGGCCAAACGTCAGGTTGGGCACAAAATGGCCGTCCATAACATCTAGGTGGAGATAGTCCGCACCAGAAGACATCATCTGGGGGAAAAATGGCATACTATAAGAAAATGTAAAACACGCAAAAGTTCCCTGCCCTTCCACCACATTCTCATAGTCATACTGTACACTTATTATGTCATTCTCACACTCCCAAACAGTAGTTGTTGTTGTTCCCTAAGCTGCCTGGCCGAACAACCCCGAGTCCCTGAGGAAGGCCATGGCCGCAATCGGGTTTTCCCACAGAGCTCTCATTGTGTAGATTGTGTTGTTGGCGTAAGTGGTTGTGTGAAATGCAGTCTTCTATGATGTGTTTGATGGTATGGGGTGCTGTGTTACATCCCGGGCAGGTGTCGACGACGGAGACATCCAGTCTCTTCTGATAGCTCAGAAGAGCTGGATGGTGTCCGCATCTCAGCCTAGCCAGGTGGACTCTGTCTTCGCGAGGAAGGGAGGATTCGGAAGGGTAGTAGTAATGTATGTATACATACATACAAGTTTAACCCGGTAACGGCGAGAAAGTTCTTAAGAAGTTTTACTGGGCAACGGCGGCAAAGCTCTTAAGAGGGAAGGCCTAAAAAAAAAAAATTTAAACAGCCCCAGTAGCACTAAACATTATTTATTTTATTTTTTTTTCCCTATACCTCATATCACTCTTCCACATCCCCTCCTTCCCCCTCCCCCTTCAATTATCACTTATTTTCCCTGTTATTCCCTAATTCGTTGGTATATTTTTGTGCCAACATTAGCAAACTGTGTGGAGGATGTGCTTATGTGCCTAGCGAGTGTGTTACACAAGCGAGAGTGTGAATGAGTAAGCTCAGTCAGGCTTGAGGCCTCGTGAAGGGAGGGGTTGCCTCAATTTGCTCCATACTTCATGAATGGGCTGCTCCATGTATATTCGCAATTTTGACCAGAAAAATTATATTTCCACTTGTTTTATTGTTGTTACAGGTTACTATCTTCATAGTGAAGGTAAAATAGGCGCATATGAATAAGTAATAACGATATTTATCGTAAAATGACGATTATAGGCATGAATGGAGCCTAATATGCTCGCCCAGAACAGTGGTGTTCAATACACCCTGCTCGCCGTTTATAGGTTAAAGACCACTTCATCCACAGAGAGCATTGTTTTAGTCTACTGTAGTACAGTACAATAAAGACTTGCCACAACACAGCCCCATCATGTCATCACAGTGGCCAGGGTGTCAATCCACAAAATATGAATTGTGTTATCATTATGGTTTATTATTGTGTTATCATTATGGTTTATTATTTTGTTATCATTATAGCACGGCGAAGGCGCGAGCTCTAGGGGGATCCGGGGGCATGCCCCCCAGATTTGTTTTTTTTGAGAATTTAGGTGTCTAAAACAGTATTTCCTGCAATAAAAAAACAATCAAAATGGAAAATATGGAGACCAAAATTGTGTCAATTTAGCCTAGCCTACTTTTTTTTTTTGGGGGGGGGGGTTTCTGTTATCATTATACAAAAAGTTCATTGCGTTATCACTAAAAAAAACGGCGTCGTTTGACACCCTGACAGTGGCTGATGTTGTTATAGTACTGTACTAACAGTCTCAGCAAGACTCAACAAAGTCCCCCTGAAGCACTTGCACCTGGCGAAATTGCACCATACCAGCCTTAATAGTGCTATAATAAGGCAGTAACAAGAAATCACCGTAACTGCTACAGAGGCTGACTGCACCACCGAAGTGGCGGGCGATGGGGTCACTGCATCCCTCCCCATAATCAATATATTGCACAATAAATAATACATACAAACAATTGGTGCCAACCTTTTCACAGGCCTCATGTAGATTAGACAGATCAGCGTTGAGGATAGACGGGCCAATCTTACAAGTGGGGTGCTTGTCAGTCATGGTGGTGGAGGGATCTGGGGACAAAATATAACATATTATAACGTTGGTTGTTGTAGTAGTAGCCTTAATGTGACCGAACGAAAGGTTCTTGGGGATCATTACATAGCTGGGTGGTCACAAATAATAATGTAGGGTAGGCTAAAATTTGCTAAATATATAATATGCTGTTGACTTGTGTTTTATTCACATATTTGTCCATACAAAATGCACAACAGCTAGCCGTGGGATACAATACAGCGGCTCGCTTGGTGTAGTGACTAGCGTCTCGGACTTCCACCCAGAAGGCCCGGGTTCGCGCCCACGCTCGGCGCATTAAAGATTTTTCACAAGCACTGAGTCGTTACCATCCCTCATGAGCAAAGGGATGGGGTAGTAGTACAGGACCCCAATGGAAATACGCCTAATCGGCCTTATTGAGCTATCCTTAGCTAGCTTAGCATGCGCTAGCTTTAAGAACTATTATTATTATTATTATTATAACAATGAGGTGAGGCCACCGTGAGGGGAGCTTTGCCCTCCTCACCCCCCCATGACTTATTCTCATCATTATCATATATATTAAGGCAAGGGGCAAATAACAGCTGGTTGTGGGATAATTTCATAAATTAGAAAGCAGTCAAGTTAGACACGAATGTAACTGCGAGCGTATGACTTAAGTAAACAAAGCAACGGTATCGGTACGCCCGCTAACATAACCCTCACCGAGTCACCTTGCCTCTCAACTTTCCTTTCATAATTGTTAAGGGGCACAGCCGCACAGGGCATTAGGTGGGGCTTCAGTGTCCCAGGCGTTTTCGCACCCTGCTCAGCTGAGCTCATCGCCTGGGAGCGGCTTCGGTCACCTGGGCATTCTTAGTGGTAAAGCAGGGAGGGTTCTGTGTGGGCGCTTGGTTATGACCTTGGCCTTGGGGCTGTTCGGTCAGACTGACTCAGACAGCCTGGGGAACAACAACCATCACCCGAACTTTTTCTGAATAATTACTGTACCCTATTGCCACATAAGTGGGCCATAATTTTCTCTGTCATTGACACTGGAGTGGCTAGGGTATACTGTGGGAGAAAGTTTGGAATGAGTTGTGTTACCGGGCGTACGTCGTGTAACCACGCAAGTTGATGTCAAACAGCGGGGGTGTGGGGGCGGCAGCCCCCACCCATAATACTAGGATAGGTTAGGTAAGGTGGTTAGGTTAGGCTTAGGCCTATGTCCTTTCAAAGGGGCATAGTAAACACTAGGATATACCTGGTCAGAGGTAGGTGATAGCCTACGCCCGATAGGCTAACACAACTCTTGCCGAAAGTTTAGCCTGTAGGCTTGGGCTAGGCCTAATTATTATAGCCTAGTACAATCTAAAAGTTTGGCAGTCTGGGCCACATAGATCTATGTTGTTGTTGTTTTTGATGATGTGTTGGAGGGAAGGTAGCAACTGAGCGTCACTAATAAACCCTAGCGAGGACGGTTTTGTCAGGACTGCCTTTAAAGTCGTGGAAATCTCCCCGACTTTTTAAGGAAATTAGGCTAATTGTGCATTGTATCACACTCTGCCTTTTCTCTGGGGTCACGTCTATTGCTCCTAGTAGAACGGGGATGGTTATGTTATTAATATTCATCCTGTTTAAGGTGTCTTTAAGGATTGTTCTCATCGAGTGAAATCGTGGGCAATGCACATAGATCTAGGCACTAGCCATTAACCGGTTTAATGTTATTTTAATACCACAAATTTTGTTGATATATTTGAAGATAAATAATGAATCTATATGCTCTAAAGATCATAAGAACATTTGTTTTAACCCTCGGCAAAACCTAATAAAAAAGTATGGTACTAAAATGTATTTTTCGTAACAAGGTTGTTAATACGGTACTTTCAGTCATCGATAGCTCTAAAGATCATATGAAAATGTGTTAAACCCTCGGAAAACCCTAATATAAAAGTATGGTACTAAAATTTAATTTTCGTAACAAGGTTGTCAATACAGTACTTTCCCGTTATCAATGTACAATCAAGCTGAAGATTGCAGAGTAAACACCATAGACTTCATCGACTTTTCTTTCACCTTCGTATAGCCTAATCGACAGCCAATTTTTTATTTTTTTATTAAGGGATTAGTACTCAACCAGCGGGAGTGTGGGGGCGGCAGCCCCCACCCATAATACTAGGTTAGGTAAGGTTGTTAGGTTAGGCTAATGTCTTCAAATCACTATCGGGGAGCGAGCGTGTCTCAACATTGATAGATAGGCCTAATGGGGAAAATAGGTTTTCCCGAGATTTCTAAGTAATTACAAACACTATATATTGATGCAAATGACCAATTTTGTTTATAAAAAAACACTCGGAAAATTTGTGGTATTAAAATAACATTTTTCCCATTAACCTTGGCTATGTACAGTATAATCTTTCCAATATTACAGAATTTAAACATGGATATTAGCCTAATCAGTGCATATTAGTCACAGTCATTGGGGAGGACACTCATTACAGGCAGCCTGTCTTTTGTCTCCTTTATACACTTAAATATATGTAAAAGAAATCAAAATATTAGACCCTAGGCTATGACTTTCCCAAGGTTGAAGGAGTCAACATATTGCTATTTTACAACTAATATAACCCAATAACACAACTTATCATTCAATTATTATCATATATCAAACATCTATAACCATATATCATCATCAAACACTCTAAAAATAATACCTATACGAAAAATCACAGGAAAATATTGGACTACAAAATTCGTGAACCTCCTCCGACAGTTTCTCTTGGAATGAAATCTTGAAATGTCAGAATTTTGATATATTATTTTGGCTATTTTTGTGGGGTAAATTTTATTATTATAACTTGTGTATATACGTTAATTTATTATTATTATAGGCTAAACATCAGGATATGGCGCTAAATTTCAGGCTAAATTATAGCATTAGTTTGGGGATTTTATGGGGTAAATCTGTATATTATATTAATTTGATGTACGTTTGCTGTGTATAATTATATGCTAAGACATTATTATTTCAAGCCAGGCAATAGGATAAAGCGGTAATTGATATGTCCAACTGAAATGTGACCCCGTGTGAAAAGAGAAAACATTTAGTTGTCAAAAATGTCAAAATCTCCATGGATATTGCCTTTTGCAGTACATTACTGAATTAATATGTGTCTTTAGGCCTTCATAGTTATAATAAAAGGCTCAAAAGTATATTATTTATCTTAAAAATAGGCTAAATCATAAGCACATGTTTCGAGGTCCTAATTTTGTAAATAGGCTATCTTATAAAAGTTTGTTATATTAATTTACATACTTTTTTGACAAGATTCAAACTAAGTTATTATAAATGCATTCATATACATCATAAGATAAAGTAGTTGAGTATAAAAGATTAACAACATTTAGAATATTGTTCATAAATCAATACTCAAAATTAAGATTATCCATTACACCAAAAATTCTTCTTTTATTCTCAACCTGTCCTTTTCCATTATAGTTTATAAGTTTATCCTAGGAGAGAGAGCCGATACTAAGGCCACACCTCGACCAGTCGAGCGTGACTCTCGCACCAAGACCAAGACCAAAATTTGCAGACGCCGGTATTTTGATCTATATATCTGTATTTTACCATCATGTTAAAGGTGATATATGGTATATTTTAATTGGCTGTGTATTATTATATCATTAGAATTAGATTAGAAACGAACACTGATTTTAATTTCTTGTTTTTAGCCTAGGTTATTTTAGATGATTTAGGCTAGCCTAGGCCTAGGCCTAGCCTATAGGCTAGCCTAATGACATTTCTAATCTTTTGCTAGACTGAGTGGCATAATGTATTTAAATGTTTTCCTGTAGGCCTATGTGTAGGCTATTCCAATGGGGGAAATAGGCCTATGTCAGAAGATGCGTGAGATAATTTTGAAAGACTTTCGTGGCGATATTCGCACGCTTGTGGTCACGACTGTTACGCGCCTAGCATAATTTGAGTGTTTTTTCCATAATTGTCGCACGGCCAACGGTTATTTGCCCCCTGCTGCTAAATTTGCCAATATATATGAGGATGCTTATAAGTCCTAGGGAGGTAAGGGCCCGAGGGGGCAAAGCCCCCCTCAACCTAAAAGCGGTCAAATTAGATGTGAACGTAACGGTCGTGACTGAGAGCGTGAGAACCGCGGATGAAGGCTTCTTGAATTATACCAAACGTGATAACCTAGTTTTAAGAAATATTTGAATAGGCCTAGTCTAATTCAATTCAGTTGAAGGTCAGAAGCCAATTCTAATCTAACAACCTAGCCTAATTTGACCTGGCAGCTATTTCTCCTAGAAGCTACATCTAGCCTACCCTATGATTGTAGATTATAAAACTGATAAAAAAAAAAAAATTAGGCTACCGTACCGTATGTAAGATTTTTAAGTTACACCCTTCAGTAGGCCTACGGTTTAAGTTACCGTACTACAGTACCGGTACTTTAATTGGAGTCTTCCGAGTCCAAATGGTCATCTCTTTGGAGCCCTTTATGAGTTCTTCACTTGGAGGTTCTCTCCATTTATTAGAGAGCTTTAATGACAATAATGTTGGTGAGAAACATGTTTATGCCAGGGTATGAATAATCTCTTAGTCTTGGCCTCCCCCTTACTACTACTACTATAACTCTGCACAGACTATCTTGAAGGACTGCCTGTCTGCACTGGGCCTTTCCAGAATTTCCCTTCCCTTGCTGCCGATTGGATAATGGGGGACCATCTTTCAATGCCTTTCAACTCCATCCCTCCACCTCACTCTCAGTCTGTCTCTGCCACTCTTCCCTTCCCTTTCTTAGGAAACCCTAACCGATTTGTTGTTACAGCAACTCCAAAACGGCTACGGTATATTTATTTTTTATTAATTTCACCACAACACCAAACACCTCTAATGAAATTAATGAAAGCATATATGGGACTCGTTAGCCTTGGTCGGCAACCCATCTAGGGGAGACAACCTTATAAAAATCTGGGTGGATGGGACTTGTCAGCCTTGGTCGGCAACCTATCTAGGGGAGTAAACCTGATACAAATCCGTACTGCTTATCTAAGTGTAAGGCAGGTTAGTGGAAAGACTAGCCGAACACCACTGTAGAAAAATAGTGCTAACAAGATACTGTACATAGAGGGCCTTGGAGTTGGACAGATCCTAAATTGAGTGGTCAATCCTGTAAGTCCTTCAGTAAACTGGCTCGGGTTGTCCCTCTTACAGGGAATACGTCCACTTGGGGGCCTTCTGTGTATGGCCACCCTCATTAAGGGGAGTAAAGCGTCTGGCAATAGAGAGATAGATAGATATATGTGATCCACCAGGATTCGAACCTGGGTTATCACACACAGATTATTAGACTATCTAATAAATATTTATTTATGTATTTCTTCCCATGATCAGGGGTTGGTGACCCTGGTAACGGGTGGTGCGTCGGGGCTGGGGTTGGCTACAGTACAGAGGATGGTACAACAAGGAAGTAGAGTTGTGTTATGTGACCTACCCACATCACAGGCTCACACACTACCAGAACTAGACGATGGTGAACGCTGTCTGTATGTTCCTATGGATGTAAGTAATGTATTGGTACATCACAGAGCCCAACACGTGGATGTGTGGGGCCAACTGTAAGATAGGATATCTATCTGTAGGCCTACTCGGTTTAATTTAATTTGACGGTAAATTGAATCCTTTAGCAACTGATTTCTCGATAACTAACAGGAAAAGAAGAAATTACTATGTCTCTGCTTCATATTAGTGCCAAGTTTAAATAATTAATAACAAATTTCTGGAGCAGTGGACCACTGGTTCCTATCTTCAGAAAATTCCTGTGCTTGGTATGCTTCCAGCCAGGGCCCCACTGGGGTAAATAAAATAGCAAAACAGTGGTGGAACTGCCATCCGGGTGAGAGACTGCTCTGGGTCTGCTCCTTCATTGTTCATGGTCATAATCCGCTTAGTGGAAATGGCACTGTGGAGTGGGTCAGTCGGGGCATGTCTGGGGAGCCTGGTGGCAGTTTCTGCCATGGCCATCCCTTTTGGGGTGCTTCCTCTGGAAGCGGGGCGTCTGATTTGATGATGATGAATAACAAATTTTGCTACAAAATCTACATAATAGCAGAGTAATCAAGCTGAAGACATAGCAATTTATCGTCAAATGGAAAAAAACAGTACAGTATACCAGTAGTGAAGAACTAAGGACTGAGGAGACGGTAAGGTATCAAGATGAGATGCGTACTAGCAGGCTTGGATGGTTTGGACAAGTGGAGAGAACGGATGAACTAAGTTGGGAGAAAAGCTGCAAGTCTGTGAGCGGAGGGAGCTGCACCAAAGGATAGACATAGAAAGACGTAGGATCAAGAGTGTACGCACTGATCTTGAATTATAAAACCTGACAAGTAAGGCAACTCTAAAAAGGGCTGCCTGGAGTACCGCCATTAGGATGCGAGACTGACACTGTACTTTATATGGCCATTCAACCTTTAAAGGTGGGGGCTCATGGGTTGAGATAAACATGGAATGATAATCGCCAAGCTGTACATAATTATCTTTCAAAATGCAATGGCACTGAAATAATTATTAACAATGGTATAAAGGATTTTGTGTATCGTCTATACCGGGCCTGTGACGTCATAGTGACGTCACACCAGTATCCTTATCCTAGACTGGATGATGGACTTACACTCTTGTGACGTCACAGGCCCGGTATAGACGATCCACAAAATCCTTTATACCATTGTTAATAATTATTTCAGTGCCATTGCATTTTGTAAGATAATTATGTACAGCTTGGCGATTATCATTCCATGTTTATCTCAACCCATGAGCCCCCACCTTTAAAGTGTATTTATTCTGTTTATTAAATTATGTGTTATCACTTTGTGTGGACCATGCAGCCTGTAAAGTGTATATTCAGTTTATCAAGTATGTGTTACGGTTACGGTATCACTTAGCGATTCAAACTAGTGTCACAAGAGAGCTTTTCCGACAATTTTCTATGAGCAAGTTTTTGAGGCTCTTTCACATTGGAATTGGAAACTAGAGTGGAGGTAGATTATGTTAGGTGGTGGATTTATGTTAAAACTTAAATTTTGATGATGCCAGACTACAATTGCCCGTAAAAAGAGCTAGTGTGACACCGGCTTTGCAAATGCACATACCGTAACTATACCCTGTTCAAATAGGTAGGCCAGAATCGTGAACCCTAACCCATGTTACTCAAAAATGGCTAGAGCAAATGGGCTGTAAATTTCCACACCTATTCGCTGGCAGACCTTTCCCAACGTTGAAGAACGCGGGCTATGAGCAGAGGTTGAGGACACTGGCATATAGGAGAAAGAGAGGGGATATGATAGAGACTTTTAAGATAGTGTCAGGAAAGTACGATGAGGATGTGTGTGAAGGTATCTTCTTGATGCGGGAGGAACAAGAACGAGAGGACACTAAGAAAATTTACAAAGAAAGAAATAGGCTTGAGAAGGCAAAGAACTCATTTTGTGATAGTGGTAAATGAGTGGAACGCACTGCCCCAGTATGTAGTCGATTCCGAATCAATAAGGGAGTTTGAAAGTAATCTTGATAAAGCATGGGGAAGACAAGATTTGAAGTTTGATTATAAAACAAAAATACAGAATAGTAAAAATGTTGCGTCTGCTACCGCCGCCGCCAACACCGTGAACGACCGCAGCAGTGCAAGTACTGGTACTGAGCTGGATACACAGGCATAGTTTGCCTTTTTCCAGAGGATCTACTGTAAGAAACTGTAAGAAACTGTACTGTAAGAAATAATGTAGTAGAAATATTAGCGCGATTATTCTAGTCGTTTGAGTTATAGAGGTTAACGTTCAAGAGTTAACTATTTTACTCTTGCAGTTTGTGAGTTATAGAGCTTAATGTTCAAGAGTTTTAGCTTGATTATTCTAATAATTTTTGAGTTTTAGCTGAATTACTCTTAGTCGTTTATGAGCTATAGAGGTTAACGTTCAATAGTTTTAACTATTTTACTCTAGTCGATTGTGAGTTATACAGGTTAATCTTCAAGAGTTTTGGCCTACTAATGTGAAACAAAGTATAACCGAGTCCAATGCTCCCCAGATCACCTCCGAAGCAGACGCAGAACGAGCCCTGGGTATCTGCAAGGACAAGTTTGGTCGGTTGGATGCCTTGGTTAACTGCGCTGGGATCACCTTTGCCCGCGAGATATACAACAGGAACGCAAAGCAATCGTTTAGCATGGACGATTTTGATAGATTAGTAAAGGTAAGTATTAGGGCTCTGTCTTGAGTCGGCCACCCCCCATTTAAAAAATAAATAAAACAAAAAATCTGGAGTAAGTGGAGCATATACATACAGTACATACAAGTACAGTACTATGTTGGTATGAAACACAAATGAGACAATCTATGTATCACAAGCCGTGGCATAGTCAGTAGTGCGTTGGCTGCTGATCAAAGGGTCGGTGGATCGAGGCCGTACTGTCAAAATGTTATTGGTAGATGTCAAGCCTAGGCAACGTGACAAACGCCTAATGTTCATGGCTTCTCAGGAATTACAGCGTCTGGCAAAAATAAAATGATATATCTATTGCTGGATGCCTTACTCCTCTTTATGAGGGTGGCCATACACAATACGCTCCTAAGCTGACCTGTCCCCCCGTGCCAATTTATTCCAGGACTTACAGGATTGTCAAACTAGAACCTATTCATCCACTGGCCAAAGACAGTCCCTTCAATTTAGTTGTTTATGTTAGCTATACAAAGTAAAATTTATGCACTTAAATTATATGAAAATTGTCTTGTAGAATATAATGGTATCTAAAATTAGGACCGATATCCACCCTGGTCAATGGACTGACAATCATGTGAAAACTTCCAAAGTTAAATATTCTATTCTATTCTATATACAAAGTTTTATTTATGCTGCATAGCCCACATTATGCCCCTGGAACAGATTGAATGGCCAAAACATTGCAATTACTGGTAAATTTTCCTGTATGCCATTTCACACTGAATCCCTTCCAAAGCAACATGACTTCGGTTAACACAATTATATAAATTTCCTAGACTCCCAAATTACATACATAATTATAGACCGCTTCATCTACAGAGAGCGTGGTTTTAGTCTCTTTACAGCACCAGTAGTACAGTACAATATAGACTTACCACAACACAGCCCCATCATGTCATCACCTACCTGCAAGAACGATATCAGGAAGTTTAGCTTCCCCTATAGATGTATTGACAAATGGAATGGGCTGGAGGAGGAGGTGGTAGGGGCAAGGAACATCCATATTTTCAAGAAAAAATTGGATAAAAAGTAGACTGAGAGACGGGACAACACGAGCTTAGCTCAACTCCTGTAAACTACAATTAGGTAAATACAATTAGGTAAATACAGTGGCCAATGTTGGTATAGTGCTAACAGTGTCTCAGCAAGATTCAATAAAGTCCCCCTGAAGCACTTGCACCTGGCGAAATCGCACCACACCATCCTTAACCAGTGACATATTTTGCATTATATTCTGACAACTATTAGACTATTTTATTCAGCTTAGGAAGGATGTCTACTCATGAAAAGGCTACAAACTATCTCATTTATTACTTTTAGCTACAACAGATCCTTCCTAAGCTACACAAAATAGTCTAAATATAGCTAAAATAAGATTGAAAAGATGGTTGCCAGTACAGAAGGGGTTAACCGTGATGGGCTGGTCTATCAGAGTGAGAACTGAGCAATCTCTGCCATACCCATAGCTTACTCTGACTGTTCCTTTTACTTATATATTTTCTAGATCTCAAGTGACGGCGTCTCTAACGTGGATTGACCTCCCAATCTACCAAGATTGGAAGCCAAAGCGTCACATTTTTCCTTTGCCCCTCAACTTTCTCTTCATAATTGCGGAGGGGCACAGGGCCCTGGGTGGGGCTTTGTTTCCCGGGCGTTTCCGCACCCTCCTCAGCTCCCCGCCATGGAGTGGCTTCGGTCACCCAGGCTTTATGGTGGTCGGCAGGGAGGGTTCTTTGGGGGCGCTAGGTTATGGCCTTGGCCTTGCCTGGGGCCTTGGGGCTGTTCGGCCAGGCAGCTTGGGGAACAACAACAACAACAACAACCGTGATTCTTTCAGAGGGTTCTTTGGGGGCGCTAGGTTATGGCCTTGGCCTTGCCTGGGGCCTTGGGGCTGTTCGGCCAGGCAGCTTGGGGGGGAACAACAACAACAACCGTGATTCTTTCTGCAGGTAAACGTGGGCGGAACATTCAACATGGTGCGACTAGCAGCCGGCCTCATAGCAGAGAACGAACCGGACCACAACCAACAGCGCGGCGTCATTGTCAACACGTCGGGAACAGCCGCCTACGACGGTGTGATGGGTCAGGCGGCCTTCTCTGCCACTCAAGCCGCCATAGTGGGCATGACTCTACCGATAGCCAGAGATTTAGCGGGACTTGGTATTAGAGTCTGTACCATAGCTCCAGGTATGTTAACAGCTTATTAAAATGTAAAACTTGCAAAACAATAAAACTATTTTTAGGCCTTAGTCCCTTGAATACAATGTCGGCATATTTTTATTGAAGCTAACATTAGACAATTTTATGCAATTTAGTGAGAAGCTCTACAAATCAGCAAATGGTAGAAGATAGTTTTACCCCATTAATTCTTTCTTTGCATCACAAGTTTTTACCCCATTATTTCTCACTTCGAATCCTGTTATCACCTCATTAAATATATGGCGGGTGCCCCACCCCGAAAGGGGTTGAAATAGGGGAGCTATCCCCCCGCCAAAGGCAGCTTTCTAGGGCCTTTCCTAGCTGATGCGGAGAGGATTGGGTTCTAGTCATGTGGTGATGGGCTGGTCTATCAGAAAGAGAACTGAGCGTTCTCTGCCATACCCATAGCTTACTCGGACTGTTCCTGTTACTTATATATTTTCTAGATCTCAAGTGACGGCGTCTCTTCCGTGGATTGACTTCCCAATCTACCAAGATTGGAACCAAAGCGTCACATTTTTCCTTTGCCCCTCAACTTTCTCTTCATAATTACTGAGGGGCACAGGGCCCTGGGTGGGGCTTTGGTTTCCCGGGCGTTTCCGCACCTTCCTCAGCTCCCCGCCATGGAGTGGCTTCGGTCACCCAGGCTTTATTGTGGTAGGTAGGGAGGGTTCTGTGGGGCCGCTCGGTTATGGCCTTGGCCTCGCTCGGGGCCTTGGGGCTGTTCGGCCAGGCAGTCTGGGGAACAACAACAACAACCTCATTATATATTACCGGTACTGTACTTCTTTACTGCATTAATTCTTATTTTGTATCCTATGAATTCTTACTTTACACCTAGGGTAAGACGGGGTAATTTCGCCGAAAATCGCGTATTTTGACGAATAGACACTGCCACAAATGGAATTTTTAAATTTTTTATCTATACATTCAGCCTTTCTGCTATAGATACCCAAAAAACGAAAAAAAAACCAATTGTTTTGGTCATGCTGCCAAAAAAAAAAAAAAATCACTCTCGCGGCGAAATTACCCCGCCCGGCGGGATAATTTCGCCGCGACCTATTTTACACATCATCTAGCTAGTAAACTAGATAACATTATATGATTACTGGCCAGACAAAACACTAGCGCGCAGGTAAAAGCAATGAAAACATTCACAAACCCAAACTGACACTAAACATGCCAATAGAAAAACGTTGCACGCACACACACACACACACACAACTGAACAGGGCGGGCAGAGATGCAGGTGTGTCGCATATGTAGGCCTAGGTGTCACTGTGTCTAGTGCGGGTGTGGAGTTGTGGACATGTAGTGCGGGTGTGGACGTATTTAGTGCGGGTGTGGACGTGTCTCGTGTAGGTTGCTAGTACCAAGTACCAGGCAGCAGCTGACGGCTACTGCCAACACTGTGTCACACGCACACATACAAACCACCCACAAACACCCCACCATACCGTCAGATGCGCCGCTAGCCCCGGCTCCAGGCCCCGTGAAACTGCAACAAAACCTAAGCCAAACTAGATCTACAACCTAAGCCAAACTAGCTATACAACCTAAACCAAAACTGCTCTACAACCTAAGCCAAACTGCAGCCAAATCCATGCAATAGTTTCAGAGATATCGGCGTTTGAATGCAAATTATTAGCGCCGCGGCGAAATTACCCCGTCTTACCCTATAATTTTTTACCCCATTAATTCGGACTTCTTTACCCTAATAATTCTTCCTTCTAATATACTCCATTAATCCCCTCTTTGCATCCAAAGTTTTCACCCCATTAAATCTTACTTCGCATCCTGAGTGTGTAGGCTACCCCATTATTTCTTCCTTCACATCTTTAGATTTTACCCCATTAATTCTTGCTTCTCTCCAGGGCTCTTTGACACACCTCTACTCCAAGCCCTTCCCGAGGACATCCAAGCCTTCCTGGCCCAGACGGTTCCCTTCCCCAAGCGCCTCGGACGACCCGATGAGTTTGCCATGATGGTCCAGACCATCATCACTAACCCCATGCTCAACGGAGAGGTTATAAGACTAGATGGTGCGCTGAGATTAGTCTGAGGATAAAATATGGTGATCATCTAATACAAAATTTATTATTGAAACTCTACAACTCTTAACAACAAAGCTATAACAATAATTGCAACATAAATAAAAAATAATAAAATAAGTATGAATGTATGTACTGTATAATGTATATACTGATGCACATACCTCATAGCTGGCTGACTTGAGACAGTGCTCAAACAGAAGCAACAAAATAAAATAAAAATTCACACACATCTAGGTCACCTAGGAGAAGACCCAGAGACCAAGGCAGGGAATAGGTGTGGAAATTGACAGCCTATTTGCTTTAGCCCATTTTGAATTACAGAGGTTAAGGGTCACTAGTTTTGGCTTAGCTATATTAAATGAACATAGTATAGTACTGTCTTGTAGCACTGTTGAGGCTGGTGTGGTTTGTAGATACTGCAGGTGCTGCAGTGGGACTTTGTTGAGACACTGTTAGCACTATACCAACATCAGCCTCAGTGATGGCATGATGGGGCAGTGTTGTGGCAGGACTTTATTGTACTTAAATCTAACTGCAGAAAGGCAACTCTGGAGCCGTTACAATGTATGTACCGGTATTGGAAAATGACACTAAAACATTGCATGTATGTATATACTCAGGCACATACCCCATAGCTGGGGGTGGCCGACTCTAGACAGAGCCCGAACAGGAACAAAACACAATAAAATATTCACACACATCTAGCTCGCCCAGGAGTAGGCCCAGAGACCAAGGCCCATGTGGGGTCCCCAGCAAAGACTCCCAGATCCCAGACCTCCCAAAGAGGTTCCGTTCTCAGCAGGCAGACACGCAGCGAAGCCATTGTATGTACTGGGTATGTATTTTACAGTAAGTAAATATGTTAAATGTTATACATAATTTAATAATTTAACCTGCAGCCAGTTTACCTTATAATTTATACTAAAGGGTTGTTATATATACTCTGTACACATAAGAATTTTGTAAAAAGTTTTATAAAATAAAAGTGCAATTGTTACAACAGATTTTGATGCCCATACCATGCTTTATTAATAACTGCACCCCCTATCTATCATGTGATGGTCTTGTCTCTGTAAGGTATTTATATGTGTGTATGTGTATACTGTACAGATCTCCCTCACTATCTGATGTCCCAATTTATGATATTAATAAAAATAATATTATTAGTAGGTTTAGGGATATTTCTTCGAGAGGCCGGTCTATATGATCTGTGCCCCATGAATATTCTTTCCTCTCACTTAAACAGTAGGCTACCATAGTGCGGTTGGGAATATGAACATGATTAGATTAATATCCAGTATTCGAGAATGGATAATACGTCTTAGGCGTGTGCATAAACCTTTAACCGTCCTGGTGGTGTAATGGTTAAGGTGGCAAAAATATGTGTGTGATAACCCGGGTTCGAATCCCGGTGGATCATATATACTTTAATTAATTTCATTGGGGGTGTGGTGGTGAGATTAATAAAAATAATATTATTATAGATATTATTGAGAAGTTAATTTGACTTTATATTGTCTTTGTCCCAGTTTTGGTTTGTTTAGTTTGCAAGTTTTACATTTTAATTTAGGTGTTTGGGGTTTGGGTTTGGGTTTTGGCTGGTCTCAGAATGCATCCCCATTTAACCCAATCATTTTAGGTTTCACTATAAGATTTTTCTATTTAAGATCGGGTTTTCAGAAAATTAACCCAATCATAAATCGAGGGAGATCTGTATGTATTTGTGTCAATATGTGTACATTTATAAGTAAATTCACCCCCTATCATGTCTGTCTATCTCTCCTTCTTTGCAGACAAATATACATCCAGCCTACGGTCAAGAAATGTTTCTACCAAAAAATGTACAAAGTTATCTCTTGGGGGTATATTTTTAAGCTTGGTAGAGATCTTGGGAGGAAATTAAAAAGTAAAATAAATAAATAAATAGTTAAATGACCAAATAATCATGAATCTCCCCTTATTAAGGTAGATTTTGGACTTATAATTTCATAATTTTCTTTCATAATTGTGTATTATAATGCTGGAGGAAGTTGATTTCGGTGACATATGGTTTGTTAACTTTCAATTTATGAGTTACAAGATTTCCATTAATTAAAACCTAGCACTACAGTCTATATAAATCCCCCCTGGGGCCCCCCGGGGGAACTATCAAAATATCTGTTCTCTATTGTCCACATAAGAAAAGAGATCGCGCCCTAATAACACTCAAACACTTCGGATGAGCTAGTTTTTTTATTCCAGCTAATGGTAAATTGCGATCTCGTCATCCTCATCACTTGGCTATTACAAGATTTTGAAGCGAACTATGTTACTTTAGTCCGTTCATTCTAGGTTGGGCAGAAATCGTAACCTCTAACCTCTGTAAATAAAAAAGGGCTAGAGCAAATGAGCTGTCAATTTATACAAATTTTATTCCCCAGCCAAGTCTTCCTATTTGGTAGAAAAATTATCTCTATTACTTAAGTCCTTTTTGAGTTATGAGAACTTGGCAATAATATGATGCAGAGACAGAGCACGATCATAGTTTTCCATTCAGAATCGATAAATCAGATGCTATGCAATTCAATATACCATCAGCTAGGAAAAAACAGACTAGTATTCAGACGACTAGACCGAGATAGAGTCCAGATCGTTTGAGTTGAGGATCCGACCAGCGAAGAGCGTGACCCCGGCGCTCTTGTCCGTGATGAGGAGGACAAACGGACGGTTGCAAATGAAGGTCAACTGTCGGGGAAAGCCTACACGGATGTTGATCAGGGCTGCAAAGAAAATGGAGACGTTAGAGAGAGAGAGTAGAAATAAACAAAAAAGCACACAGAAAATGAGAGGTATTAGAGAGAAAGAACAAATCAACACAAACGCATAAAGAAAATGAGAGGCGTTAGAGAGAGAGAGAAAGAACAAATTTTACTTATAATGCAATACTCCAGATGAGTTCTTACTAATTCCTAGTACTGTACATACATCTTAAGGAGAGATGGGTGTATTCTATTCTATCTATCTATTGCCTGACGCCGTGATCCCCGAAGGGGTGGCCACGAACGAACCGCCCCCATGCACCTCTGTCCCCAGTCAGTCGACGCCCCTCCCCCCAACCAGCACCGCCTTCGTTCATGTACTTCCTCACTCCATCCTTCCACCTCTCCCTCTCTGTCCCTCCACCTCACTCTTGTACACCCTCTTAGTCATTCTCTCGCTTTCCATACGTTCCATATGGCCGAACCATCTCAAGTTGTTCCTTTTCACACTTTCCAGCACATCTACCTCCACACCACACCTTCTTACTTCCTCATTAGTCTGTCTATCCCTCCATGTAACTCCGCACGCACTCCTTAAGCAATTCATTTCCACTGCTCTCACTCTTGGTCGGAGTCTCTCAATCAACGTCCATGCTTCGCTTCCGTAAGTCAGTGTCGGGATTACCACACGGTCATGCAAGGACTTCTTCACTTCCATACTGACCACCCTATTTCTTGTTACTGCTTTTAGCGTTCCTACAACCCTCTTTCCCTGTTGTACCCTCTCCCGCACCTCTTCATCCATAGTCCCATCTTTACTCAACACACTGCCCAGATACTTAAAAGAGTTGACGATCTCCATAGCCTGACCGTTCAGCTTCACCTCACACTCTGTGACTTCACCCCTTTCGAAGACCATAACCTTGCTCTTCCCCGCATTTACCTTCAAATTCCGTTTTTCGCACACTGTTCCAAACTCATTTACCAGACCCTGCAACTCCCATTCATTATCACTCATCAGAACTGTATCATCCGCAAACAGCAGTATAGGTAGCTTCCACTCAATTCCCTCCCTTTTCAACGATACACCAACATCCACTGCTCTTGATAGTATTTCTTTCATGACTCCATCCATATATGCAGTAAACAACCACGGGGACATCACACACCCCTGTTTCAAACCAACATTCAGGTCAAAGAACTCGCTCTGCTCACTCTCCACACGTACTGCCACCTTTGCACCCTCATACATGCTCTTCACTGCTTTCAGCAACTTGCCCTCTACTCCGTATATTCTAAGTACTGTACTTCATATGATAATTTATGTATATTTCTATTATTTTATTAGTTTCCTCCTTAGACCTCCATCAAGCTTAAAAAAAACATCCATAGACACCCCTTCTAGATAGATTGTAAAAATTTTGGTAGCAAAAATGTCCCGGCCTAAGGCCAGTTCTTTCAAAATTACAGGCTCACTGTCGTTCGCCAGGAAAGAAATTTACACCTAAAAAAAGGGGAATGTGCTTGAGTAGATAGATATAGATTATACAGTAGTAGTGAATTATATACAATACTCTGTTTTTTGTTCCAGCTGATGGTAAATTACTATCTCCTTCCTGATTAATTGGCTATTATCATGATTTTGTGGCGAAGTATGCTGCTAATTATGAAAACTTGGCAATAATATGACGCACAGACATACAGACATAGCAGTATCATATTTCTCCAGTGAGAATCAAGAAATCAGGCGCTAAACGATTTAATTTACCCTCAGCTGGAAATATACCGACTATAGTTACCAGTGGCTGCAGTGGCTACGGTTCCCTCTTCAGTAACTTCTATGGTAGCTTGGTGTATTAGTTATTATAGTAGTGTATTATAGTGCTATTATAATTACCAGTGGCTGCAGTGGCTACGGTTCCCTTTTCAGTAACTTCTATGGTAGCTTGGTGTATTAGTTATTATAGTAGTGTATTATAGTGCTTATTATAATTACCAGTGGCTGCAGTGGCTACGGTTCCCTCTTCAGTAACTTCTATGGTAGCTTGGTGTATTAGTTATTATAGTAGTGTATTATAGTGCTTATTATAATTACCAGTGGCTGCAGTGGCTACGGTTCCCTCTTCAGTAACTTCTATGGTAGCTTGGTGTATTAGTTATTATAGTAGTGTATTAGGGTGCTTATTATAATTACCAGTGGCTGCAGTGGCTACGGTTCCCTCTTCAGTAACTTCTATGGTAGCTTGGTGTATTAGTTATTATAGTAGTGTATTATAGTGCTTATTATAATTACCAGTGGCTGCAGTGGCTACGGTTCCCTCTTCAGTAACTTCTATGGTAGCTTGGTGTATTAGTTTTTATAGTAGTGTATTATAGTGCTTATTATAATTACCAGTGGCTGCAGTGGCTACGGTTCCCTCTTCAGTAACTTCTATGGTAGCTTGGTGTATTAGTTATTATAGTAGTGTATTATAGTGCTTATTATAATTACCAGTGGCTGCAGTGGCTACGGTTCCCTCTTCAGTAACTTCTATGGTAGCTTGGTGTATTAGTTATTATAGTAGTGTATTATAGTGCTTATTATAATTACCAGTGGCTGCAGTGGCTACGGTTCCCTCTTCAGTAACTTCTATGGTAGCTTGGTGTATTAGTTATTATAGTAGTGTATTATAGTGCTTATTATAATTACCAGTGGCTGCAGTGGCTACGGTTCCCTCTTCAGTAACTTCTATGGTAGCTTGGTGTATTAGTTATTATAGTAGTGTATTATAGTGCTTATTATAATTACCAGTGGCTGCAGTGGCTACGGTTCCCTCTTCAGTAACTTCTATGGTAGCTTGGTGTATTAGTTATTATAGTAGTGTATTATAGTGCTTATTATATAATTACCAGTGGCTGCAGTGGCTACGGTTCCCTCTTCAGTAACTTCTATGGTAGCTTGGTGTATTAGTTATTATAGTAGTGTATTATAGTGCTTATTATAATTACCAGTGGCTGCAGTGGCTACGGTTCCCTCTTCAGTAACTTCTATGGTAGCTTGGTGTATTAGTTATTATAGTAGTGTATTATAGTGCTTATTATAATTTGCAGTGGCTACGGTTCCCTCTTCAGTAACTTCTATGGTAGCTTGGTGTATTAGTTATTATAGTAGTGTATTATAGTGCTTATTATAATTACCAGTGGCTGCAGTGGCTACGGTTCCCTCTTCAGTAACTTCTATGGTAGCTTGGTGTATTAGTTATTATAGTAGTGTATATAGTGCTTATTATACCAGTGGCTGCAGTGGCTACGGTTCCCTCTTCAGTAACTTCTATGGTAGCTTGGTGTATTAGTTATTATAGTAGTGTATTATAGTGCTTATTATAATTTGCAGTGGCTACGGTTCCCTCTTCAGTAACTTCTATGGTAGCTTGGTGTATTAGTTATTATAGTAGTGTATTATAGTGCTTATTATAATTACCAGTGGCTGCAGTGGCTACGGTTCCCTCTTCAGTAACTTCTATGGTAGCTTGGTGTATTAGTTATTATAGTAGTTATAGTAGTGTATTATAGTGCTTATTATAATTACCAGTGGCTGCAGTGGCTACGGTTCCCTCTTCAGTAACTTCTATGGTAGCTTGGTGTATTAGTTATTATAGTAGTGTATTATAGTGCTTATTATAATTACCAGTGGCTGCAGTGGCTACGGTTCCCTCTTCAGTAACTTCTATGGTAGCTTGGTGTATTAGTTATTATAGTAGTGTATTATAGTGCTTATTATAATTACCAGTGGCTGCAGTGGCTACGGTTCCCTCTTCAGTAACTTCTATGGTAGCTTGGTGTATTAGTTATTATAGTAGTGTATTATAGTGCTTATTATAATTACCAGTGGCTGCAGTGGCTACGGTTCCCTCTTCAGTAACTTCTATGGTAGCTTGGTGTATTAGTTATTATAGTAGTTATAGTAGTGTATTATAGTGCTTATTATAATTACCAGTGGCTGCAGTGGCTACGGTTCCCTCTTCAGTAACTTCTATGGTAGCTTGGTGTATTAGTTATTATAGTAGTTATAGTAGTGTATTATAGTGCTTATTATAATTACCAGTGGCTGCAGTGGCTACGGTTCCCTCTTCAGTAACTTCTATGGTAGCTTGGTGTATTAGTTATTATAGTAGTGTAGTGTATTATAGTGCTTATTATAATTACCAGTGGCTGCAGTGGCTACGGTTCCCTCTTCAGTAACTTCTATGGTAGCTTGGTGTATTAGTTATTATAGTAGTAGTAGTGTATTATAGTGGTTATTATAATTACCAGTGGCTGCAGTGGCTACGGTTCCCTCTTCAGTAACTTCTATGGTAGCTTGGTGTATTAGTTATTATAGTAGTAGTTATAGTAGTGTATTATAGTGCTTATTATAATTACTTATAGTAGTGTATTATAGTGCTTATTATATTAACCAGTGCCTGAAGTGGCTACGGTTCCCTCTTCAGTAACTTCTAGGGGAGCTTGGTGTATTAGTTATTATGTATTATAGTAGTGTATTATAGTGCTTATTATAATTACCAGTGGCTGCAGTGGCTACGGTTCCCTCTTCAGTAACTTCTATGGTAGCTTGGTGTATTAGTTATTATAGTAGTGTATTATAGTGCTTATTATAATTACCAGTGGCTGCAGTGGCTACGGTTCCCTCTTCAGTAACTTCTATGGTAGCTTGGTGTATTAGTTATTATAGTAGTGTATTATAGTGCTTATTATAATTACCAGTGGCTGCAGTGGCTACGGTTCCCTCTTCAGTAATTCTCGTGGTAGCTTGGTGTATTAGTTATTATAGTAGTTATAGTAGTGTATTATAGTGCTTATTATAATTACCAGTGGCTGCAGTGGCTACGGTTCCCTCTTCAGTAACTTCTATGGTAGCTTGGTGTATTAGTTATTATAGTAGTTATAGTAGTGTATTATAGTGCTTATTATAATTACCAGTGGCTGCAGTGGCTACGGTTCCCTCTTCAGTAACTTCTATGGTAGCTTGGTGTATTAGTTATTATAGTAGTGTATTATAGTGCTTATTATAATTACCAGTGGCTGCAGTGGCTACGGTTCCCTCTTCAGTAACTTCTATGGTAGCTTGGTGTATTAGTTATTATAGTAGTGTATTATAGTGCTTATTATAATTACCAGTGGCTGCAGTGGCTACGGTTCCCTCTTCAGTAACTTCTATGGTAGCTTGGTGTATTATTATTATAGTATTATAGTAGTGTATTATAGTGCTTATTATAATTACCAGTGGCTGCAGTGGCTACGGTTCCCTCTTCAGTAACTTCTATGGTAGCTTGGTGTATTAGTTATTATAGTAGTGTATTATAGTGCTTATTATAATTACCAGTGGCTGCAGTGGCTACGGTTCCCTCTTCAGTAACTTCTATGGTAGCTTGGTGTATTAGTTATTATAGTAGTGTATTATAGTGCTTATTATAATTACCAGTGGCTGCAGTGGCTACGGTTCCCTCTTCAGTAACTTCTATGGTAGCTTGGTGTATTAGTTATTATAGTAGTGTATTATAGTGCTTATTATAATTACCAGTGGCTGCAGTGGCTACGGTTCCCTCTTCAGTAACTTCTATGGTAGCTTGGTGTATTAGTTATTATAGTAGTTATAGTAGTGTATTATAGTGCTTATTATAATTACCAGTGGCTGCAGTGGCTACGGTTCCCTCTTCAGTAACTTCTATGGTAGCTTGGTGTATTAGTTATTATAGTAGTTATAGTAGTGTATTATAGTGCTTATTATAATTACCAGTGGCTGCAGTGGCTACGGTTCCCTCTTCAGTAACTTCTATGGTAGCTTGGTGTATTAGTTATTATAGTAGTGTATTATAGTGCTTATTATAATTACCAGTGGCTGCAGTGGCTACGGTTCCCTCTTCAGTAACTTCTATGGTAGCTTGGTGTATTAGTTATTATAGTAGTTATAGTAGTGTATTATAGTGCTTATTATAATTACCAGTGGCTGCAGTGGCTACGGTTCCCTCTTCAGTAACTTCTATGGTAGCTTGGTGTATTAGTTATTATAGTTATGTATTATAGTGCTTATTATAATTACCAGTGGCTGCAGTGGCTACGGTTCCCTCTTCAGTAACTTCTATGGTAGCTTGGTGTATTAGTTATTATAGTAGTGTATTATAGTGCTTATTATAATTACCAGTGGCTGCAGTGGCTACGGTTCCCTCTTCAGTAACTTCTATGGTAGCTTGGTGTATTAGTTATTATAGTAGTTATAGTAGTGTATTATAGTGCTTATTATAATTACCAGTGGCTGCAGTGGCTACGGTTCCCTCTTCAGTAACTTCTATGGTAGCTTGGTGTATTAGTTATTATAGTAGTAGTGTATTATAGTGCTTATTATAATTACCAGTGGCTGCAGTGGCTACGGTTCCCTCTTCAGTAACTTCTATGGTAGCTTGGTGTATTAGTTATTATAGTAGTTATAGTAGTGTATTATAGTGCTTATTATAATTACCAGTGGCTGCAGTGGCTACGGTTCCCTCTTCAGTAACTTCTATGGTAGCTTGGTGTATTAGTTATTATAGTAGTTATAGTAGTGTATTATAGTGCTTATTATAATTACCAGTGGCTGCAGTGGCTACGGTTCCCTCTTCAGTAACTTCTATGGTAGCTTGGTGTATTAGTATTATAGTAGTTATAGAGTATTATAGTGCTTATTATAATTACCAGTGGCTGCAGTGGCTACGGTTCCCTCTTCAGTAACTTCTATGGTAGCTTGGTGTATTAGTTATTATAGTAGTGTATTATAGTGCTTATTATAATTACCAGTGGCTGCAGTGGCTACGGTTCCCTCTTCAGTAACTTCTATGGTAGCTTGGTGTATTAGTTATTATAGTAGTGTATTATAGTGCTTATTATAATTACCAGTGGCTGCAGTGGCTACGGTTCCCTCTTCAGTAACTTCTATGGTAGCTTGGTGTATTAGTTATTATAGTAGTTATAGTAGTGTATTATAGTGCTTATTATAATTACCAGTGGCTGCAGTGGCTACGGTTCCCTCTTCAGTAACTTCTATGGTAGCTTGGTGTATTAGTTATTATAGTGCTTATTATAATTACCAGTGGCTGCAGTGGCTACGGTTCCCTCTTCAGTAACTTCTATGGTAGCTTGGTGTATTAGTTATTATAGTAGTTAGTAGTGTATTATAGTGCTTATTATAATTACCAGTGGCTGCAGTGGCTACGGTTCCCTCTTCAGTAACTTCTATGGTAGCTTGGTGTATTAGTTATATTAGTAGTTAGTAGTGTATTATAGTGCTTATTATAATTACCAGTGGCTGCAGTGGCTACGGTTCCCTCTTCAGTAACTTCTATGGTAGCTTGGTGTATTAGTTATTATAGTAGTTATAGTAGTGTATTATAGTGCTTATTATAATTACCAGTGGCTGCAGTGGCTACGGTTCCCTCTTCAGTAACTTCTATGGTAGCTTGGTGTATTAGTTATTATAGTAGTGTATTATAGTGCTTATTATAATTACCAGTGGCTGCAGTGGCTACGGTTCCCTCTTCAGTAACTTCTATGGTAGCTTGGTGTATTAGTTATTATAGTAGTGTATTATAGTGCTTATTATAATTACCAGTGGCTGCAGTGGCTACGGTTCCCTCTTCAGTAACTTCTATGGTAGCTTGGTGTATTAGTTATTATAGTAGTGTTATTATAGTGCTTATTATAATTACCAGTGGCTGCAGTGGCTACGGTTCCCTCTTCAGTAACTTCTATGGTAGCTTGGTGTATTAGTTATTATAGTAGTTATAGTAGTGTATTATAGTGCTTATTATAATTACCAGTGGCTGCAGTGGCTACGGTTCCCTCTTCAGTAACTTCTATGGTAGCTTGGTGTATTAGTTATTATAGTAGTTATAGTAGTGTATTATAGTGCTTATTATAATTACCAGTGGCTGCAGTGGCTACGGTTCCCTCTTCAGTAACTTCTATGGTAGCTTGGTGTATTAGTTATTATAGTAGTGTATTATAGTGCTTATTATAATTACCAGTGGCTGCAGTGGCTACGGTTCCCTCTTCAGTAACTTCTATGGTAGCTTGGTGTATTAGTTATTATAGTAGTTATAGTAGTGTATTATAGTGCTTATTATAATTACCAGTGGCTGCAGTGGCTACGGTTCCCTCTTCAGTAACTTCTATGGTAGCTTGGTGTATTAGTTATTATAGTAGTGTATTATAGTGCTTATTATAATTACCAGTGGCTGCAGTGGCTACGGTTCCCTCTTCAGTAACTTCTATGGTAGCTTGGTGTATTAGTTATTATAGTAGTTATAGTAGTGTATTATAGTGCTTATTATAATTACCAGTGGCTGCAGTGGCTACGGTTCCCTCTTCAGTAACTTCTATGGTAGCTTGGTGTATTAGTTATTATAGTTATAGTGTATTATAGTGCTTATTATAATTACCAGTGGCTGCAGTGGCTACGGTTCCCTCTTCAGTAACTTCTATGGTAGCTTGGTGTATTAGTTATTATAGTAGTTATAGTAGTGTATTATAGTGCTTATTATAATTACCAGTGGCTACGGTTCCCTCTTCAGTAACTTCTATGGTAGCTTGGTGTATTAGTTATTATAGTAGTGTATATAGTGCTTATTATAATTTGGCTACGGTTCCCTCTTCAGTAATCTATGGTAGCTTGGTGTATTATAGTGCTTATTATAATTACCAGTGGCTGCAGTGGCTACGGTTCCCTCTTCAGTAACTTCTATGGTAGCTTGGTGTATTAGTTATTATAGTAGTGTATTATAGTGCTTATTATAATTACCAGTGGCTGCAGTGGCTACGGTTCCCTCTTCAGTAACTTCTATGGTAGCTTGGTGTATTAGTTATTATAGTAGTTATAGTAGTGTATTATAGTGCTTATTATAATTACCAGTGGCTGCAGTGGCTACGGTTCCCTCTTCAGTAACTTCTATGGTAGCTTGGTGTATTAGTTATTATAGTAGTTATAGTAGTGTATTATAGTGCTTATTATAATTACCAGTGGCTGCAGTGGCTACGGTTCCCTCTTCAGTAACTTCTATGGTAGCTTGGTGTATTAGTTATTATAGTAGTGTATTATAGTGCTTATTATAATTACCAGTGGCTGCAGTGGCTACGGTTCCCTCTTCAGTAACTTCTATGGTAGCTTGGTGTATTAGTTATTATAGTAGTAGTAGTGTATTATAGTGCTTATTATAATTACCAGTGGCTGCAGTGGCTACGGTTCCCTCTTCAGTAACTTCTATGGTAGCTTGGTGTATTAGTTATTATAGTAGTTATAGTAGTGTATTATAGTGCTTATTATAATTACCAGTGGCTGCAGTGGCTACGGTTCCCTCTTCAGTAACTTCTATGGTAGCTTGGTGTATTAGTTATTATAGTAGTGTATTATAGTGCTTATTATAATTACCAGTGGCTGCAGTGGCTACGGTTCCCTCTTCAGTAACTTCTATGGTAGCTTGGTGTATTAGTTATTATAGTAGTGTATTATAGTGCTTATTATAATTACCAGTGGCTGCAGTGGCTACGGTTCCCTCTTCAGTAACTTCTATGGTAGCTTGGTGTATTAGTTATTATAGTAGTGTATTATAGTGCTTATTATAATTACCAGTGGCTGCAGTGGCTACGGTTCCCTCTTCAGTAACTTCTATGGTAGCTTGGTGTATTAGTTATTATAGTAGTGTATTATAGTGCTTATTATAATTACCAGTGGCTGCAGTGGCTACGGTTCCCTCTTCAGTAACTTCTATGGTAGCTTGGTGTATTAGTTATTATAGTAGTGTATTATAGTGCTTATTATAATTACCAGTGGCTGCAGTGGCTACGGTTCCCTCTTCAGTAACTTCTATGGTAGCTTGGTGTATTAGTTATTATAGTAGTGTATTATAGTGCTTATTATAATTACCAGTGGCTGCAGTGGCTACGGTTCCCTCTTCAGTAACTTCTATGGTAGCTTGGTGTATTAGTTATTATTATAGTAGTGTATTATAGTGCTTATTATAATTACCAGTGGCTGCAGTGGCTACGGTTCCCTCTTCAGTAACTTCTATGGTAGCTTGGTGTATTAGTTATTATAGTAGTGTATTATAGTGCTTATAATTACCAGTGGCTGCAGTGGCTACGGTTCCCTCTTCAGTAACTTCTATGGTAGCTTGGTGTATTAGTTATTATAGTAGTGTATTATAGTGCTTATTATAATTACCAGTGGCTGCAGTGGCTACGGTTCCCTCTTCAGTAACTTCTATGGTAGCTTGGTGTATTAGTTATTATAGTAGTTATAGTAGTGTATTATAGTGCTTATTATAATTACCAGTGGCTGCAGTGGCTACGGTTCCCTCTTCAGTAACTTCTATGGTAGCTTGGTGTATTAGTTATTATAGTAGTGTATTATAGTGCTTATTATAATTACCAGTGGCTGCAGTGGCTACGGTTCCCTCTTCAGTAACTTCTATGGTAGCTTGGTGTATTAGTTATTATAGTAGTTATAGTAGTGTATTATAGTGCTTATTATAATTACCAGTGGCTGCAGTGGCTACGGTTCCCTCTTCAGTAACTTCTATGGTAGCTTGGTGTATTAGTTATTATAGTAGTTATAGTAGTGTATTATAGTGCTTATTATAATTACCAGTGGCTGCAGTGGCTACGGTTCCCTCTTCAGTAACTTCTATGGTAGCTTGGTGTATTAGTTATTATTATAGTAGTGTATTATAGTGCTTATTATAATTACCAGTGGCTGCAGTGGCTACGGTTCCCTCTTCAGTAACTTCTATGGTAGCTTGGTGTATTAGTTATTATAGTAGTGTATTATAGTGCTTATTATAATTACCAGTGGCTGCAGTGGCTACGGTTCCCTCTTCAGTAACTTCTATGGTAGCTTGGTGTATTAGTTATTATAGTAGTGTATTATAGTGCTTATTATAATTACCAGTGGCTGCAGTGGCTACGGTTCCCTCTTCAGTAACTTCTATGGTAGCTTGGTGTATTAGTTATTATAGTAGTGTATTATAGTGCTTATTATAATTACCAGTGGCTGCAGTGGCTACGGTTCCCTCTTCAGTAACTTCTATGGTAGCTTGGTGTATTAGTTATTATAGTAGTAGTGTATTATAGTGCTTATTATAATTACCAGTGGCTGCAGTGGCTACGGTTCCCTCTTCAGTAACTTCTATGGTAGCTTGGTGTATTAGTTATTATAGTAGTTATAGTAGTGTATTATAGTGCTTATTATAATTACCAGTGGCTGCAGTGGCTACGGTTCCCTCTTCAGTAACTTCTATGGTAGCTTGGTGTATTAGTTATTATAGTTATTATAGTGCTTATTATAATTACCAGTGGCTGCAGTGGCTACGGTTCCCTCTTCAGTAACTTCTATGGTAGCTTGGTGTATTAGTTATTATAGTAGTTATAGTAGTGTATTATAGTGCTTATTATAATTACCAGTGGCTGCAGTGGCTACGGTTCCCTCTTCAGTAACTTCTATGGTAGCTTGGTGTATTAGTTATTATAGTATAGTAGTGTATTATAGTGCTTATTATAATTACCAGTGGCTGCAGTGGCTACGGTTCCCTCTTCAGTAACTTCTATGGTAGCTTGGTGTATTAGTTATTATAGTAGTTATAGTAGTGTATTATAGTGCTTATTATAATTACCAGTGGCTGCAGTGGCTACGGTTCCCTCTTCAGTAACTTCTATGGTAGCTTGGTGTATTAGTTATTATAGTAGTATAGTAGTGTATTATAGTGCTTATTATAATTACCAGTGGCTGCAGTGGCTACGGTTCCCTCTTCAGTAACTTCTATGGTAGCTTGGTGTATTAGTTATTATAGTGCTTATTATAATTACCAGTGGCTGCAGTGGCTACGGTTCCCTCTTCAGTAACTTCTATGGTAGCTTGGTGTATTAGTTATTATAGTAGTGTATTATAGTGCTTATTATAATTACCAGTGGCTGCAGTGGCTACGGTTCCCTCTTCAGTAACTTCTATGGTAGCTTGGTGTATTAGTTATTATAGTAGTTATAGTAGTGTATTATAGTGCTTATTATAATTACCAGTGGCTGCAGTGGCTACGGTTCCCTCTTCAGTAACTTCTATGGTAGCTTGGTGTATTAGTTATTATAGTAGTTATAGTAGTGTATTATAGTGCTTATTATAATTACCAGTGGCTGCAGTGGCTACGGTTCCCTCTTCAGTAACTTCTATGGTAGCTTGGTGTATTAGTTTATTATAGTGCTTATTATAATTACCAGTGGCTGCAGTGGCTACGGTTCCCTCTTCAGTAACTTCTATGGTAGCTTGGTGTATTAGTTATTATAGTAGTGTATTATAGTGCTTATTATAATTACCAGTGGCTGCAGTGGCTACGGTTCCCTCTTCAGTAACTTCTATGGTAGCTTGGTGTATTAGTTATTATAGTAAGTATAGTAGTGTATTATAGTGCTTATTATAATTACCAGTGGCTGCAGTGGCTACGGTTCCCTCTTCAGTAACTTCTATGGTAGCTTGGTGTATTAGTTATTATAGTAGTTATAGTAGTGTATTATAGTGCTTATTATAATTACCAGTGGCTGCAGTGGCTACGGTTCCCTCTTCAGTAACTTCTATGGTAGCTTGGTGTATTAGTTATTATAGTAGTGTATTATAGTGCTTATTATAATTACCAGTGGCTGCAGTGGCTACGGTTCCCTCTTCAGTAACTTCTATGGTAGCTTGGTGTATTAGTTATTATAGTAGTGTATTATAGTGCTTATTATAATTACCAGTGGCTGCAGCAGCTACGGTTCCCTCTTCAGTAACTTCTATGGTAGCTTGGTGTATGGCTTGATCTACACTAAGGCCTCCGATGGGGCTGAAGTCCGTCAGGTCAGAAAGGCCCGCCTTAAACAAGTTCACAATGCCTAAGCTTTTCAGAACCTGGTGAAAAAAATATATATATTAACATCTTACGAGCGGCCTAGGCGGTAATATATATGTACCGCCCAGCGGGGTGTTTTTACCCTAAATAGGGTTGTTTACATGATCATTTTCATGCCTAAATAAGACCCAGAGCGTAAAACAAGTATCTATCCCTGAAAGGGCATAAACTGAGCTTTCCAATGACACCCCAACCATCCTTGTACGACCACTGGTTTTCTTGCAACGATCACGCAACACGAGTGCAAAAAACATGTAATTAGGTACTTTCCCTACATAATTCCCCGTGTAGCGAGTGTGAGGGGGGATGGAAGGGTGGTTTTCACTTCAGTTGGCCCACCGCGGTGGTGCGCGGCGGTCATAGCCTTACTACGCTCCTCACACCGCTCAGCTCTCTCGCTCTCTCTCTCTCTGCAACATTACGTGCTGAAAATGGCACACAAGATAAGTTGTGAACCGCCACTCAGTCCAAATTTCTTTCACATGACATAAGTTGCACGCCGCCAATAAAGGGTTAATGTATTATCGTAATCTTCTTTGAATTTGTATTTTGTTATCATAGTTTTCTGTTGTGTTGTCCCTATTTGGGCTCAGTCTTGAGTCAGCCACCCCTAAAAAAAAAAAAAAAAAAAAAGTGGGGAATGGGCCTGAGTAAATAGATACATACAGTACATACATACATACATGAAGGAAAATGTAAATATAGTGAAGGAAAGGAACATATTTTCTGTTCCTTTCTGTGATCTTTTACATGGAAATATAATGTGCATAATTGCAATACAGGTGTAGTTTCTTATGCAGTGCTTAACTCATCTGATTAGTCAACTGATAATTAAAATATACCACACTCGCAATTCATTCATACTAAATTACTTTCATACAATACTGTAGATCACGATGAGGGACAAAACTTATTTGGGGAACTGTACATACGGTACATACATACAATGGTTCCTATTTACTGCTTGGTGAATTGAGGCATATGATGTTAGGAGGCTTAATGAAATGCTGGGTGAGAAGGGAATTTGAATATCTGGGCCTGGCATGGTTTTGAATCCGGATCAGTAGGCATGCCAGACTCCCACTCTACCACTGTACTATGCTCGGACGTACAATAGGAAAGCAACTTAGTTCTCCTTGAAGAACCAGGTGATAGTCTTTTAGTGATACATGTGGTGAGTTTCTTAAACTTTCCACCAACGACTATTTTATGTTTTCCCAGATGTCAGATAATGTCTCTCACAACTTTTGGAACACTATGACAAAATTCTTAAAGCGCTAGAAGAAAAGAAAAACATTGATGTCATTTACACCGATTTTGCTAAGGCATTTGATAAATGTGACCATGGTATAATAGCCCACAAACTAAAAGCAAAAGGTATAACGGGGAAAATAGGACGGTGGATATACAATTTCCTCGTAAACCGGAAACAATCAGTAGCAGTAAACAAAGTCACATCTGAGCCTTCGGATGTCAAAAGCTCAGTGCCCCTTCTGTTCCTCATACTAATTAGCGACATAGATACCAACACTAGACACAGTACGGTGTCGTCTTTTGCGGACGACACAAAATTAAGCAAGATAGTAAACACACAAGAGGACACGGGCCGACTGAAGGAAGGCATAAATGTAGTATTTACCTAATTGTATTTACCTAATTGTAGTTTACAGGAGTTGAGCTAAGCTCGTGTTGTCCCGTCTCTCAGTCTACTTTTTATCCAATTTTTTCTTGAAAATATGGATGTTCCTTGCCCCTACCACCTCCTCCTCCAGCCCATTCCATTTGTCAATACATCTATAGGGGAAGCTAAACTTCCTGATATCGTTCTTGCAGGTAGGTCTTTTTACTTTGTAGCTGTGGCCTCTAGTTATTCCTGTATCCATAATTAATATATCCTCCCTATCCAGCCTCTCCAGCCCCCGGGTACATTTGTACATCATTATCATGTCTCCCCTCTCTCTCCTCTCTTTTAGACTCGGTAGATTTAATTTGTCTAGCCTCCCTTCATATGGCAGTTCTCTGAGACTTGGAACCAATCTAGTGACTGCTCTCTGGATTCTTTCTAACTTGTGAATATGCTTCTTTAGATGCGGGGACCACACCACTGCTGCATACTCCAATCTTGGTCTAATCATACTCTTCATAATTTTCGCTACCATGGTCTCATCCAAATAGTTCAGAGCAACTTTCATATTCCCGGCCATTGCATACATTCCGCTAAAGAGCTTGTTAATATGTTTCTCTGGCGACAAATTATCTTGTATAATCAACCCTAAATCTTTTTCTTTTTCGGCCTTGCTAATTTTATTATCTCCCATCCTGTACTCCCAATTTGGTCTATTCACACTTCTTCCCATATTTAACACATGACATTTACTTATATTAAATTTCATTTTCCACTTGGTGCTCCATTCGTATATTTATCTAAATCCCCTTGCAGCTCCTCACAACTACTTTTATTTGTTATTTGTCTCATAATTTTTACGTCATCTGCAAACATTGACATGTAAGAGTTTATGCCTATCGGCAGGTCATTCACGTACATAAGGAACATGAGAGGTGCCAACACAGATCCCTGCGGCACACCACTCTCAACTTTCCGCCACGATGAGTAAGTTCCTCTAATGTTGGTGCTCATTTCCCTATCTGTTAAGTAGCTCTCCATCCATTTCAGCAAACTCCCCCTGACACATCCTAGCGTCTCAAGCTTAGATAACAATCTCTTATGTGGTACCTTATCGAATGCTTTGGAAAGGTCTAAGTAGACGCAGTCCACCCATCCGCCTCTTTCTTGGAGTACATCTATCACCCTACTGTAATAACATAGCAAACTGGTAACACAAGATGTCCCTTCTCTGAATCCAAATTGCTTTGGGGTTATTATTTTCTTTCTCTCCAACATTTTCATCCATCTCTTCCTAATTAGCTTTTCACAAATCTTGCATACAGTACTAGTAAGTGAAACTGGTCTATAGTTTAGAGGGTCCTCAGGGTTTCCATTCTTGTATATCGGAATGATATTAGCTCTTTTCCATTCAACAGGAACCTGTCCTTTATCTAAGGAAGCTTGAATTATGTCCCTCACTGGCTCCACTAATTGCTCTGCACACTCCTTTAAAACCCAGGCAGACACTTCATCCGGTCCCATAGCTTTCCTTACTTCAAGTCCTCTCATCGCAGATAACAGCTCATCTCTAGTTATTTCTAGTGTTCCAGTGGACCAGGGAAAACAACATGCAATTCAATGAAGAAAAATTCCAATTAATACGGTACGGAGATAATAATGGCGTTAAAGAAAATACAAATTACTTAACAGAATCTACCTAAATAATAGAACGGAAAGACAGTGTGAAAGACCTTGGGGTGTTAATATCTGAAAATATGAGTTTCAAAGTACATAACCAGGTCAAAGTTGCGGCTGCGAAACGTCTAACGGGTTGGATTCTGCGTAAATTTAAAACACGCGGTGAATTACCTATGATAACGCTCTTCAAATCTCTAGTGCTACCGCGGCTTTAATACTGTAGCGTATTAACATCCCCATACAAAGCATGTGAAATAAATGACTTAAGAGTGTACAAAGAAATTTCACTTCGCATAGAAGTTGTTGTTGTTGTTGTTGTTTTTCCCCAAGCTGCCTGGCCGAACAGCCCCAAGGCCCGAGCAAGGCCAAGGCCACAACCGAGCGCCCCCACAGAACCCTCCCTGCCGACCACAATAAAGCCTGGGTGACCGAAGCCACTCCATGACGGGGAGCTGAGGAGGGCGCGGAAACGCCCGGGAAACCAAAGCCCCACCCAGGGCCCTGTGCCCCTCAGCAATTATGAAGAGAAAGTTGAGGGGCAAAGGAAATATGTGACGCTTTGGCTTCCAAACTTGGTAGATTAGGTCAAACCAAGCAAGAGACGCCGTCACTTGAGATCTAGAAAATATATAAGTAAAAGGAACAGTCAGAGTAAGCTATGGGTATGGCAGAGATCGCTCAGTTCTCACTCTGATAGACCAGCCCATCACCACTTCGCATAGAAGTTAGATAAAACAGCTACACTATTGGGAGCATTTAAGAGCACTGAAACTGTACTCGCTGGAACGTAGAAGAGAACGTTACCTAATAATATACACGTGGAAAATCGCAGGGGGTTTAGTACCAAACCTACATACTCCGATAGTCATGAAATTCAGTGATAGGAGAGGCTGGGAATGCGATATCCCCCGGATGAATAACAATAACAGGGGTGCTATGGGCTCTCTGCGAGAGGGTTGGTTATCACACAGAGGCCCACGTCTCTTCAACAAACTCCCACGGCGAGTAAGAGACATGAGGGAAGTCTCTTTAGAAAACTTCATGAGAGCCCTCTATGTCGAACTGCAAAAAATGCCAGACGAGCCAATCTTCGCAAGGGAGCGAGCTGTCGCTTCAAACAGTATGATGCACCAAATCACCACCCATAACGAGGGGCGGCGCGCTCCTCGGTGCCGCTAGAAGTGTGGCGAACACATCACAAGGTCAGGTAAGGTAACTCGGCATTAGTTCTGTGGCTAGGTATTTTTGGGTACAGGGCAACACACTTAATCTCTGTACTTTATTATTATTACTTTTAATGTGTTTCACCTAATCATCATCATCAATTCCTAAAGTGAAAAACTTGCACATACATACATACAATGATTTAACATCGTCTTCCATTACATATATTGTAACGGCTCAGACGTGGTTGCCTTTCCGCAGTTGGAATCTAGTGGAAGGAGATAGTGACTGACCTGTTTAAGTTGTTCCTCCAAGCGTGTGGTCATCTTGAAGCGAGGGAGGCCGACCACAACATTCTGGGTAACATTGGCGTTCTGGATGGCCTCTTTGACCGTCTCCGGTGTGAGGTTGTTGATGGTGGTGTCGGTACTGTAGGTAGAGGGTAGTAGGAGGAACATTGAGAGATTGGCATCCTTGTAAGGAAGCTCCAGAAGGGTGGCGTCCAAAACCTCTGAGAACCCTGGAACAAAAAAGGAATGTACAGTGAGTGAATAATTCCCATACATACACTATCTACCTATTTCTGGACGCCTCATTTCCCTTTAATTCCCATACATATACATTCCTTTACAGAGCTACTACACTTCTACAACTTTGTTTTTCTTCCAGCTAGCATTAGACGATTATATGATTAACTCTCTTGGAATAAAAACTTATCACTAGAACACTACAAAACATACATGCATACATGCATACATACATACATACATAAAATTTTAAGACCGAGTGTTCCACACATAAGTGCAGTTTCAGTCTCTTGTCCTAATGGCGGCGTTCCAAACCCGTAAGGGCTGCTTCACTTGTCAAGTTCTTGGATTTGAGATCGGCGCGTATAGTCCGATCCCAGGTCTTCCTCGGTCCACCCCTTGGTGCAGCTCCCTCCACAATCACAGACTTCGCATTTTTTCACCCAATTTTGTTCATCCATTCTCTCCACATGTCCATACCATCCCAGTTCATCACCTTGCTAATACTATTTATACCTAGAAGTCTCTTCAGCTCAACATTTGTTATTCTATCCTGTAGCCTGGCCCCACACATCCATCTCACCATTCTCATCTCATTACGCTCCATTCTGTTGACATCCTCTACTTTAACGGCCCATGTTTCTGAGGCATAAGTCTTTGCACTTCTAACACACGAGGCATACACCTTTCCCTTCAGGGGGAGAGGCATTCTTTTCATGTCCGGATTAGCATCAGTTCTCTGAACTTCCCCCAGCCACACCTAATTCTAGCAACAGTGGCAGCCTCGGCCCCACCACCGTAAAACGTAACAATAACAGTAAAACAAAAATAAAAAAATCACCCGCTCAAAATATCTCACCGATCCTAAAAGTTCCCTTCTGCATCATCATATCCACAACGCCCGAGGACTGGCTGGGAGAGGCCAAGAACTCCAACTTGACGGTGTCGTTCTCGTTAAACTTGGAGTGCCAGTCACCCTTGAAGAAAACGGCATTCACGAGGGCCATGCGGGTCGATGGCGGGAGGAACTTAATGAGGTCGGGGATTCGGCCTTCTGTTGTAATGTTGACTTCTTGGTTGATGGCTTCCTTGGCTCTCTGTGGGGGATGGAAGGATTGATTAGGGGTGTTAGGGTAGCTATAAGATCAGGAGAGAGAGAGAGAGAGAGAGAGAGAGAGAGAGAGAGAGAGAGAGAGAGAGAGAGAGAGAGAGAGAGAGAGGAGAAGAGAGAGAGAAGAGAGAGAGGAGAGAAGGAGAGGAGAGAGAAGAGCGAGAGAGAGAGAGAGAGAGGAGAGAGAGAGGAGAGAGAGAGAGAGGAGAGAGAGAGAGAGAGAGAGCGAGAGAGCGAGAGAGAGAGAGCGAGAGCGAGAGCGAGAGCGAGAGAGCGAGAGCGAGAGAGCGAGAGCGAGAGCGAGAGAGATTAACCAAATAATCCTCCCAGATTCAACAGAACTTACACACTCTAACCATTACACCATCAAAACAGTTAAAGGTTCAGCACATGACCACGATTTACATCTATTTATCAAATACTGGATGTCAATCTATTCATGTACGGTAGCGCTAATAAGTCATGCCTCAGCTGTCTTTATGTTTGGCTCGCTCTGTACTGTATTAATGTCAGTCAGATGTTGAATAGGGTGGGTAAGTGTAGGAACATGTTTGTATATCTCACTCAAAATGAATTTATCATGTTTAGATATTGCCGATACCATTTATTGATCAAAACACACTTGGTGCAGAGATATTACTTATTTGGCCGACTGTAAGGACCCAACTGCACGATGAAAAATATTTACTTACAATATTATTAGTGAAGTCTACCAGGCGGAGATCGAAGAGTGTATTGGACAGACAGCGATCCAGAGGTATTTGATCGGAGAAGTACGCTCTGTTGGTTGACCTTAGCCGCACTCCAGGGTTGTTCCTCTCTAATCTGTGGAAAGGTGACACATTTATAGATTTGTTTTCTTTACATTCACTTTTAGGAATATAGAAATACTGAAATATGCAAAAGGTCGACTACACTAGGTAGATCCCTTACACACCCAACCCACGTCATTCATAGTACTGTACATACATACAGTATGTAGGTTGGTTCCAGTCTCATGTCCAAATGGCGGCGCTCCATGCAACCCTGTTCAGAGCTGCCTCACTTGTCATTTTTGTTTTATTCTAGATTAGACCTTAATGTCTGATTCCACGTTTGTTTTGGTCTACCCCTTGGTGCAGCTCCCTCCACGTTCACAGATTTCCATCTTTTCACCCAACTTAGTTCATCCATCCTCTCCACATGTCCAAACCATCCAAGCCTGCTAGTATGCATCTCATCACCGAGTCTTGATACCTAATAGTCTCCTTATGTCATCATAATTTCATATTTTTTCATCAAGTATCGATAAATCAGCTGCTAAGATATTGAAACTACCATCAGCTGAAAATACACTATACAACACAGCAGTTATGTGAGAGTCCCTCCTCCAGGGACCATATAATTAGATCACTGGGAGCAGTATAGTGTTCCAAACTTTAGGACCATTCATCGATCTTTACTGGCGCCACAGATAATATTGTCAACCACCTTGATGTGATGCTGAAAAGTGCAACTGGTCAAAGACCTGATACACTTTCCAAAAAAGGTGCATTTTGTGACTATAGGTAGCGCCAACGAACTTGACAATAATCTTAATGGACCCCGGACATCTCTGTAACTCAGAAGGGCCTAGAACAAACTGGCTGTGAACATCCACACTTATTTCCTGGTGGACCCTTCCCAAATTTTTTTTTTTTTTTTTTTTTTCTATATTCCAACTTACTTCCTCTCGGGCATAGGCTGAGAGCCTTAACATTCACCGCTTTACAATGAACAGTGAAGCCCGTGAGGTCTTGTTCCAGTCTAGAGAGTGAGACATGTGAAGCACGTAGAGTACAACGAACACCTGCCATCTTGCCTTCACATGAGGCACGGTGCTCACTCATGGCCCGAAACGACCCCATCTCTGAAGCCACCTCGTTCCCGTGCTTCACTGTCTCACCCCCTACACTCGGACTCTCACACTTACACACACAACGCCACCTGTTGAGCAGATAACTCACCAGGCATTGCACCCCTATAGCATATTTTGAATATGGGAATATTCATACAGTGCTATTTAATCAGGGAACAATGAGGGTATTTTATTGACGTTTCGGTGGGCTTGTGGTAATGCACTGATACCAGGTACAGCACAAATTCCATCCCAATAATATCTTCCCATTGATACATCAGGATTTGAACCCGGGACCTTTGGATTACCAGGCCAGTGGCAAGACCACTCCACCACACCTCCCCTAAATGATAGAAACGTCAGCCCGATTGCCTTCATTTATTTTGAGTTATAAGAAGTTAAAGGATCAAGAATGATTGTCAAGTTCGCTGGCACTACCTTAACACATTGGTCACAGAATGTGGATGATAGGTTTCCACACCTACCACTAACATATTCTAAGACTTACAATAGCTTCAGAGCGTTCCAGCCAGAATAGACGCCGTTCTTGGAGGTGAAGTACATGGCGTCTTCCATCTGTCTCCTGGTGTCCCCGGCCGCTCCGTAGTATGCCAGAGACAAGGCGCTCCAGATGCTGTACGGAGACATGAACACATTCTCCCCCGCCGTCTCTGTAGAGATCTGCAGAGAATTAAAAGTGTAAGATCGCTGCTGGGACACACTACAAGAGCCTTAGTTTGTGCTGTGATGTGTTTTTGATCTTACAAGGTTAATTTGTTTATCACAGAGCCATGTCACAAACTCACAATGTAAAATTATATTTTTAATGAACCTGTATAAATATGGACCAAATAAAGATTATCATTATCAATGTTATATGAGTGTTTGATTATGCTGTGGGAGTTAGAATGCTTATAGATTGTGCTAACATGTATTCGATGTTGAGATATGGTGTGAGAATTCGGTGTCTGATGTTGCTACATTATATAAGTTTAGGGATGTACGCTGAAACACTGTGTGGCCGCAGCGCTCATCTCCGTCTCATTTCCCTTTGGAGCCTGTGGTGATTTACCCAATACAGGGTCTACAGCATTTTTATGGGTTACACACAGTTTACTGCCCTAGAGGGGACGTCACAACTGTCCATTAACACTAGCTACCTAATTTATTGCTTAGGTGCACAGAGGCATTGGGTGTTAGGAGACTGCCCATCCATCTCACTCTGCCCGGGAATTGAACCTGGGACCGCTCGGCTTTGAGCCGTGTTTGCTAACCATTGCACCACAGTCACCCTGAACGATTGCATGAGCTACAATATGAGTTATATAAATCATGATATATGTTAAGAGCCCTGGTAAATATGCGAGGCATGATGGGTACAGATTCTTGATTAGGCATTTTAATTGAAAAGATTGTACATGGCTCCGTAGTAAAGCAGAGACAAGACGCCAAAGATGCTGTACGGAGATCTGAACACACTCTAGCCCGTTACAGTTTGTTACAGACAGCTTTACCTTTTGTCTCCTTCATAAACATAAACAAAACAAAACAAATCATAAGGATACAAAGAAACATTAATTTTGCACTTTATCCCAGAGTAGAGCAGATCCCCCCTCTCCTCCACTGACCTCAGGGGGATAGTAAGCTATAGTTTATTCGCTGTAAGTAGGCGAGAAATCATGACTTCTAACCTCTGCAACTCAAAAAGGGCTAGAGCAAATTGGCTGTAAATTTCTACATCTATTCCTTGAGTGATTCTTCCCAAATGGTAGAAATATTAGCTCGATTACTCTAGTCGTTTCTGAGTTACAGAGGTTAGAGGTCATGATTTCTTGCCTACTTACAGTGAATAGACTATAGTATCCCTTAAAACTCACCTGCTTAAAGAGATCGAGGCCAAATCTCTCCACGTTGACGAGGAAGGTTCTGTTTTGTCGCTCCAACTGTTCACCAGGGAAGCATCTGTTGGCTTGTCCTGCCACCACACCCACCAACACACACAACACTGCTACCACCACCACCTTCATCCTGGAACAAAGACGTTTCACCCCGTTAGTAAAAATGTATTGCCCTGTTTAGCCTACCGTTTTATCACTTAACCTCATTCAGCTGTCGATTTTTCCCTGGCGAGCGAAAGCGAGCCTGTAAGTTAAGGAAGCTTTTAAAATTAAAACTGTAAACATTTAGCTTGAACAGGGGTCTGGGTGGTCCTTTTTAACTTGAAGGGGGATCTGGGGGGTTGTTTTAAGCTGGAAGAGGAGGTCTGGGAGGTGTGTGTTTTAGCTTGATAGGATTTATTTTTAGCTTGAATGGGGGTCTGAGGGGTACGTCTATTTTAGTTTGAAGGGGAGGTCTGGGAGTATTTTTAAATTGAAGGGTGATTTGAGAGTTATTTAGTTTGAAGTGAGACCTGGAAGGAGTGTTTTTTAGCTTGGAGGGGTATCTGTGGGTGTTATAGTCTATTTGCTGTAAGTAGGCGAGAAACCATGACCTCTAACCTCTGTAACTCAATAACGACTAGAGAAATGGAGCTAATATTTCTACCATTTGGGAAGAGTCAGTCATGCAATAGATGTGGAATGTACAGCCAATTTGCTCTAGCCCTATTTGAGCTACAGAGGTTAGAGGTCACGATTTTTCGCCTACTTACAGCGAATAGACTATAGTGCTGTAAGTTAAAGGGGGAGAGGGTGTATTGTTATCTAGAAAGGAGACCTGGGAGGAGTATTTATAACTTGAAGGGGTATCTGGGAGTATTTATAACTTGAAGGGGTATCTGGGAGTATTTATAACTTGAAGGGGTATCTGGGAGTATTTATAACTTGAAGGGGTATCTGGGAGTATTTATAACTTGAAGGGGTATCTGGGAGTATTTATAACTTGAAGGGGTATCTGGGAGTATTTATAACGTGAAGGGGTATCTGGGAGAAGTATTTATAACTTGAAGGGAGATCTGTGAGAAGTATTTATAACTTGAAGGGGTATCTGGGAAGAGTATTTATAACTTGAAGGGGTATCTGGGAGTATTCATAACTTGAAGGGAGATCTGGGAGAAGTATTTATAACTTGAAGGGAGATCTGGGAGAAGTATTTATAACTTGAAGGGGTATCTGGGAGGAGTATTTATAACTTGAAGGGGTATCTGGGAGTATTTATAACTTGAAGGGGTATCTGGGAGTATTTATAACTTGAAGGGGTATCTGGGAGTATTTATAACTTGAAGGGGTATCTGGGAGTATTTATAACTTGAAGGGGTATCTGGGAGTATTTATAACTTGAAGGGGTATCTGGGAGTATTTATAACTTGAAGGGGTATCTGGGAGTATTTATAACTTGAAGGGGTATCTGGGAGTATTTATAACTTGAAGGGTATCTGGGAGTATTTATAACTTGAAGGGGTATCTGGGAGTATTTATAACTTGAAGGGGTATCTGGGAGTATTTATAACTTGAAGGGGTATCTGGGAGTATTTATAACTTGAAGGGAGATCTGGGAGAAGTATTTATAACTTGAAGGGAGATCTGTGAGAAGTATTTATAACTTGAAGGGGTATCTGGGAGGAGTATTTATAACTTGAAGGGGTATCTGGTAGAAGTATTTATAACTTGAAGGGATATCTGGGAGGAGTATTTATAACTTGAAGGGGTATCTGGGAGTATTCATAACTTGAAGGGAGATCTGGGAGAAGTATTTATAACTTGAAGGGAGATCTGGGAAGTATTTATAACTTGAAGGGGTATCTGGGAGGAGTATTTATAACTTGAAGGGGTATCTGGGAGGAGTATTTATAACTTGAAGGGGTATCTGGGAGGAGTATTTATAACTTGAAGTGGTATCTGGGAGGAGTATTTATAACTTGAAGGGAGATCTGGGAGGAGTATTTATAACTTGAAGGGGTATCTGGGAGTAGTATTTATAACTTGAAGGGGTATCTGGGAAGAGTAGAGTATTTATAACTTGAAGGGGTATCTGGGAGTATTTATAACTTAAAGGGGTATCTGAGAGTATTTATAACTTGAAGGGGTATCTGGGAGTATTTATAACTTGAAGGGGTATCTGGGAGTATTTATAACTTGAAGGGGTATCTGGGAGTATTTATAACTTGAAGGGGTATCTGGGAGTATTTATAACTTGAAGGGAGATCTGGGAGAAGTATTTATAACTTGAAGGGAGATCTGTGAGAAGTATTTATAACTTGAAGGGGTATCTGGGAGGAGTATTTATAACTTGAAGGGGTATCTGGTAGAAGTATTTATAACTTGAAGGGATATCTGGGAGGAGTATTTATAACTTGAAGGGGTATCTGGGAGTATTCATAACTTGAAGGGAGATCTGGGAGAAGTATTTATAACTTGAAGGGAGATCTGGGAGAAGTATTTATAACTTGAAGGGGTATCTGGGAGGAGTATTTATAACTTGAAGGGGTATCTGGGAGGAGTATTTATAACTTGAAGGGGTATCTGGGAGGAGTATTTATAACTTGAAGTGGTATCTGGGAGGAGTATTTATAACTTGAAGGGAGATCTGGGAGGAGTATTTATAACTTGAAGGGGTATCTGGGAGTAGTATTTATAACTTGAAGGGGTATCTGGGAAGAGTAGAGTATTTATAACTTGAAGGGGTATCTGGGAGTATTTATAACTTAAAGGGGTATCTGAGAGTATTTATAACTTGAAGGGGTATCTGGGAGGAGTATTTATAACTTGAAGGGGTATCTGGGAAGAGTATTTATAACTTGAAGGGGTATCTGGGAGTATTTATAACTTTAAGGGGAAGAGGGTGTATTATTATGTTGAAGGGGGGATGGTAACGTTTCACCAGGAATTTGTCCGACCACCACACCCACCATGACACACCCAAAAATGCACTAGTTTATCTTGAAAAAGGGGTCTCTTAGGGGTGTCTTATTAAGCTTGATGGAAGTCTATATTTTGTAATACTTTATTATAATGCCGATTTGAGATCTATATTTACGACTTTTGAGAGAGAGAGAGAGAGAGAGAGAGAGAGAGAGAGAGAGAGAGAGAGAGAGAGAGAGAGAGAGAGAGAGAGAGAGAGAGAGAGAGAGAGTGTGTGTGTGTGAGATTGTAAGTGAGTGTGTGGGTGTGATTGTAAGTGAGTGTGTGTGTGTGAAAGAGTGAGTGAGTGAGGTGGGATTCCCCAAACCAAGGCCCTAGTTTCTCTTCTCTATAAACCAGTTATAATCTCTCTCTCTCTCTCCACACACTGCAATCACTTCCATCCATAATATCTCTCCGAATTGGACCACAAGGTCTATGAGATATTAACTATTATTTCTTTCTTTCTCCTTTTAAATATATACAGGAGAAATAGATAGAGAGAGAGAATGGATAAGCTATAACATATATTATATGGAAACAAACACACGCACACATATTCTCTATCTCACTCACTGACTAGTTCTCTCTCTCACAATATAACCTGTTCCAAATAAGTAGGCCAAAACTCTTTAACATTAACCTCTATAACTCACAAAGGACTAGAGTAATCAAGCTAATATTTCTACCAATTGGGAAGAGTCAGCCAGGGAACAGGTGTGGAAATGTACAGCCCATTTGCTCTAGCCCTTCTTGAGTTAAAGAGGTTATGAGTTCAAGATTTCTGGCCTACCCATTTGGAACAGGGTATAGATTATAATATTTATCAAACTTTCTCTAAACAAAACATCCGGTGTATAAGAGGTAAATTGTATCCTGTGTTATCGGCTCTTCCATTGTCCTTCACTCCGGGTTCTGTTCTCTCTCTCTCTCTCTCTCTCTCTCTCTCTCTCTCTCTCTCTCTCTCTCTCTCTCTCTCTCAGCATATCTATTTGCATATCTACAAATCTTTATTGTTCTGCTTTTACCTTTCTCTCCCCCCCCCCCTTCTCTCTTTCTCTCTCTCCACAAAGACCCCTATTATAACATCCATATACTGGTAATCAGCATATAATTTTCTTTGTATATACAATGCTATGTCCTCAAGGTTTTGAGAGAGAGAGAGAGAGAGAGAGAGAGAGAGAGAGAGAGAGAGAGAGAGAGAGAGAGATTTAAGATGTTATTATGTACAGGAAGTCATTATGAAAACAAGTGACAATCGAGATGGTGAGGTGTGTATACTTGCTGATGACACATACACACACACGTACATAATCAAATACACATACACACACACGTACATAATCAAATACACATACACACTAACATAATCACATACAAATACACATACACAGAATAACACACACACACCTCCTAAAAGTTAAATTAAGAAATAGTTGCGAGTTCCCCTCCACAACAGAAGTAAATAATCTCTTCTGTGAACCTGAGTCAGCCCTATACATATAATGCTTAAGGGGGAGGTACTCGCTTTTATGGACCTCCTTCTCCCTCGTGTTTACCATATTAGTTTTGAGATGTTAAGACGTTCCTTCCATTAGTTTGGCGATTTCAAGACCTTTCGCCCCATTTCTTTGTCAATATTAAGACTTCGTGCCATTTCGGTGTCTATTTTATCCTGGCGAGCAATAGCGAGCCTGTAATTTTAAGAGAAACTGGCCTTCGGCCAGTACATTTTGCTGCCGAAAAATGTACAAATGTATCTATAAGGGGAATGTAGGGGGTGTATTTATAAACTTTATGGAGGTCTACCGAGGAAACTAAAAAATAAATGAATAAATTAATTAATAGCCCCAAAACCCGGCCACTGCTCCCTTAAAGGTCACAAAGGCCCACAATACAATTCAACCAGTAGACCATTTTAACCCCTTCTCTACCGGCAACGTATTTTTAACTTTAATCTGGCTACTATTAGACGATTTTATCCAGTTTCAAAAGGTCCTCCAGCCACTCACAGGCTTCGAACTATCTCTCTTAACCCTTTATTCTACCACAGATCCTTCTTAAACTGCACAAAATCCCCTAAATATAGCAATTAAAAAGACGTCGCCGGCGCATAAGGGGTTAACCATAGATCTCAACCAGTAGACCAGTTTAATTAAGTTTTAGTTTGTTCTCTAGATCACTATCTAGCTAAAATATAAAAACACCCCCAAGACCTCACCTTCCAGATAATTGTAGGCTTAGGATCTCTCTCTCTCTCTCTCTCCATTACACTATCATTAACGGTATGATCCTGCGTAGCGGGTAGAACTGCTTTTCAGATGCCTATTTACTAAGAAACATTGAACAATATCTTTAACCTAACCAAAACCTAACCTAACCAAAACCTAACCTAACCTAACCTAACCTAGTATATTAGTAGACTATTTATGAATGTAAAATGTAAACATATATTGTAACATTACCAAATTATTGAGATATAAATACATGTCCACCCGCGGGGCTACACAGGATTATACCCCTTTGAGTACCAGCGACGGGTTATATTATATCGTAGCTGTATTTAGACGATATTATGCAGCTTAGGAAGGATCGCTGGCATTTAAAAGGGTTGGTCGAGATAGTCTGAAGCCTTATTATTACTAGAAGTCCTTCCTAAGCTGAATAACACTGTTTAATAGCAGCCATAATATGATAGAAAGGACGTCCCCGGTACTGTAAGAGTTAAATATACCGGTAATCGTGGCGTCGTGGCGATTAACCCTTTATTTACCGGTGCCGTCCTTTTAACTTTATTTTGGCTACTATTAACCCTTTATTTACCGGTGCCGTCCTTTTAACTTTATTGTGGCTACTATTAACTCTTTATTTACCGGTGCCGTCCTTTTAACTTTATTGTGGCTACTATTAACCCTTTATTTACCGGTGCCGTCCTTTTAACTTTATTGTGGCTACTATTAACCCTTTATTTACCGGTGCCGTCCTTTTAACTTTATTGTGGCTACTATTAACCCTTTATTTACCGGTGCCGTCCTTTTAACTTTATTGTGGCTACTATTAACCCTTTATTGACCGGTACCGTCCTTTTAACTTTATTGTGGCTACTATTAACCCTTTATTGACCGGTGCCGTCCTTTTAACTTTATTGTGGCTACTATTAACCCTTTATTTACCGGTACCGTCCTTTTAACTTTATTGTGGCTACTATTAACCCTTTATTTACCGGTGCCGTCCTTTTAACTTTATTGTGGCTACTATTAGACTATTTACCGGTGCCGTCCTTATAAGTTTATTCTGGCTACTATTAGACTATTTACCGGTGCCGTCCTTATAAGTTTATTCTGGCTACTATTAACCCTTTATTGACCGGTACCGTCCTTTTAACTTTATTGTGGCTACTATTAACCCTTTATTTACCGGTGCCGTCCTTTTAACTTTATTGTGGCTACTATTAACCCTTTATTTACCGGTGCCGTCCTTTTAACTTTATTGTGGCTACTATTAACCCTTTATTTACCGGTGCCGTCCTTTTAACTTTATTGTGGCTACTATTAACCCTTTATTTACCGGTGCCGTCCTTTTAACTTTATTGTGGCTACTATTAATCCTTTATTGACCGGTGCCGTCCTTTTAACTTTATTGTGGCTACTATTAATCCTTTATTTACCGGTGCCGTCCTTTTAACTTTATTGTGGCTACTATTAACCCTTTATTGACCGGTGCCGTCCTTTTAACTTTATTGTGGCTACTATTAACCTTTATTGACCGGTGCCGTCCTTTTAACTTTATTGTGGCTACTATTAACCCTTTATTTACCGGTGCCGTCCTTTTAACTTTATTGTGGCTACTATTAACCTTTATTGTGGCTACTATTAACCCTTTATTTACCGGTGCCGTCCTTTTAACTTTATTGTGGCTACTATTAACCCTTTATTTACCGGTGACGTCCTTTTAACTTTATTGTGGCTACTATTAACTCTTTATTTACCGGTGCCGTCCTCTTAACTTTATTGTGGCTACTATTAAACCTTTATTTACCGGTGACGTCCTTTTAACTTTATTGTGGCTACTATTAACCCTTTATTGACCGGTGCCGTCCTTTTAACTTTATTGTGGCTACTGTTAACCCTTTATTTACCGGTGCCGTCCTTTTAACTTTATTGTGGCTACTATTAACCCTTTATTGACCGGTGCCGTCCTTTTAACTTTATTGTGGCTACTATTAACCCTTTATTGACCGGTGACGTCCTTTTAACTTTATTGTGGCTACTATTAACCCTTTATACTATTAACCCTTTATTGACCGGTGCCGTCCTTTTAACTTTATTGTGGCTACTATTAACCCTTTATTTACCGGTGCCGTCCTTTTAACTTTATTGTGGCTACTATTAACCCTTTATTTACCGGTGCCGTCCTTTTAACTTTATTGTGGCTACTATTAACCCTTTATTGACCGGTGACGTCCTTTTAACTTTATTGTGGCTACTATTAACCCTTTATTGTGGCTACTATTAACCCTTTATTTACCGGTGCCGTCCTTTTAACTTTATTGTGGCTACTATTAACCCTTTATTTACCGGTGCCGTCCTTTTAACTTTATTGTGGCTACTATTAGACGATTTTATTCAGTTTAATTCTTTCACACTTTTATGACGCAGAGGTTGCCAGATTAGCAATAAGAAATAGAGTTATCTCACTCTTATAATTACCTCTCCAAAATTAGTTTTCTGCCCACAGCTAACTCAAAGACAACTGCAGAGGTTGAAGTAACTAAACTAAAGGTTTCTAAATACCCCTGATGGTAACAAAGGCTTTAAAGTATCCCTAATAGGCTCAACACAGCTAACTCGAAGACAACTGCAGAGGTTGAAGTAACTAAACTAAAGGTTTCTAAATACCCCTGATGGTAACAAAGGCTTTAAAGTATCCCTAATAGGCTCAACACAGCTAACTCAAAGACAACTGCAGAGGTAGAAGTAACTAAACTAAAGGTTTCTAAATACCCCTGATGGTAACAAAGGCTTTAAAGTATCCCTAATACTCAAAATTGAGTCATAAGCGTGAAAGGGTTAAAAAAGGGCCTCCAGCAACTCACAGGCCTCGAAGAATCCCCCTCAACCCGTTTCACTACCACAGATCCTTCTTACATTGCACAAACTCTTTTAAGGGGAGATTTCCACTTGAGGGATTTTTTTCTAGATCCCTTTCTCCCTCATGTTTAGCCCCATTGCTTGTGAGATTTTAAGACGTTCGCCCTAGTAGTTTGGACATTTTAAGACACTTTGCTCCATTTCTGTCAATTTTAAGACCTTTCGTGCCATTAAGGTGTCGATTTTTTCCTGGCGAGTGATAGCGAGCCTGTAATTTAAGAGCAACCGGCCTCCGGCCTGGACATTTTTCTACCGAAAAATGTACAAATTTATCTTGAAAGGGGGTCTAGGGGGTGTAATTTTAAGCTTGATGAAAACGTAGGGAACAAACTAAATACCTCCCCTTAAATGTACCGTAACTGTATGATTAAATATACGTCGCCGGTACAGAAGGGGTTAACTCCTTGAGGATCCACTGCACAATTTTTTTATATTTTTCTGGCTATTATTAGACGATTATATTCAGATTAGGAAGGGCATATGGAAGTCAGAGATGTAATTGACCACTTGCGGGTTTCAGGCTATAAGGAAGTTGGAGCTGTAGACATCGATAATTAACAGAATAATCACCTAAATTGCGGTTGTACTGATATAAATACATAAAACCCCCAATTCAACGTACTTTGTATCCATTAGAAACCTGCATTATTATTGTATTTCAGTTTAATATCGATGTTTACGGCTCCAACTTCTTTGTAGCCAGAAACTCGCAAGTGGCCAATTGAGTTAGCTTTTACTCTTTTATATCCCACAGCTCCTTCCTAAGCTGTGTTAACCCTTTCAAGATTATGACGCATTTAAAGTTTATTCTGGCTGTCATTAGACGATTTTCTACAGTTTAGGAAGGACCTGTGGGAATTATAAGGGTAAATATAATCTCCATTAACCCCTTCCGTACCGGCGACGTCATTTTCACTTTACTTTAGCTATTAGAAGATTTTATTCGGCTTAGAAAAGACGTCTACCAATGAAAAGGCTACAGACTATCTCATTTAAATCTTTTAGCGGTCAATATACAGGAGGCGCTACAATATAGGTAGCAAAATTCTACTGATAGTTTTGGGTTCCTATCATCATATGCTTCATTTCTATATACTTTTTATCCCCGGGAAAAAAAAACAAAAATCTTGGGATTTTTCATTTATTTTCTTGGGATTTTTTGTTTTGGTCATTAACCTAACCAAAAAACCTAACCTAACCTAACCTAATAGCCCCCAAATACATTTAGGTTAGGTTAGGTTTTTTGGTTAGGTTAATACAAAAAAAAATAAAAAACCCAAGATTTTTTGTTTTTTTTCCCGGGGATAAAAAGTATATAGAAATGAAGCATATGATGATAGGAACCCAAAACTACCATTAGAATTTTGCTACCTATATTGTAGCGCCTCCTGTATATTGACCCTTTTAGCTACCATATATCCTTCCTAAACTACATAAAATCGTCTAAATGCAGCTGAAATCAAATACTAAAGACGTCACCGGTACAGAAGGGGTTAACGTTCTGACTTCCATATGTGTGTGAATATGTGATTTGAGTGTGTATATAATATATATATACTGTATATGTGAATGTGTGTATATGTGTGTGTATGTGTAACAGTGAAAATGGGGATTGTGTTTTTGTGGCGACGCGCGTGAAATGTACATGTGTGTGTGTGTGTACAGTCACCTCTAAACATGTACCTTTTATCATGTGTACACCAACCACAATATGGCAAGAGCAACACCTGCACACGCAACACTATTTACATACCGTACACAGACAGAGGCTAGAGACCCCTTCACACACACACACACACACACACACACACACACACACACACACACACACACACACACACACACACACACACACACACACACACACACACACACACACACACACACACACACACACACACACACACACACACACACACACACACACACACACACACACACACACACACACACACACACGTTAACAAAGGGTCAACCACGAACACACAAAACTCCTACACATTCACAAAATAATAAAACCACACACACACTCTAGTAAATTCCTGTGTAGCGGAGAGACCTGTACATATATCTCCGTAATTTGGTAATGTTACAATATATTCTTACATTTTACATTCATAAATAGTCCACTAATATACTAGATTAGGTTAGGTTAAAGATATTGTTCAAGGTGTCTTAGTAAATAGGCAGGTAAAAGTTAATCACCAACCATTTAAGAGTTTTTAGATTAAGTTAAGTTAGGTTAGGTTAAAGATATTTTTCAAGGTTTCTTAGTAAATAGGCATCTGAAAAATAGTTCTCCCCACTACACAGGATCTTGCCAAAATATAGTTTTCAGGTATCTTAACATAGTTGGAGAACAGGTAAAAGAGGCAATTACGGAGAAAATCATACTTCAATACAAACAACTAAATGAAAATTACAAGAACAAATAATACACATTCGTGATCTAATCTTATAATCTCAAACTAATGGGGCTAAACATGAGGGACAAGGGCAGTACACAATAACCTGCCCATAACGACTACATTATTATGGTCACTTGAATTACCCCTTTCATGCCGTCCTTTAAGAGGAGATAGGACGTTTTTCTAGTCCCCCTTCTTCTTCGTGGTGAGCCCCAGTAGTTTTCAGATTTTATGACTTTCGGCTCATTAGTTTGGCGATTTTAAGACCTTTCACCCAATTTCTTTGTCAATAATAAGACCTTTCGTGCTATTTAGGCGTCTTTTTTTCGCTGACGAACGATAGTGAGCCTGTAATTTTGAAAGAATCTGCCTTCGGCCGGGAAATTTTTCTACCGAAAAATGTACAAATTAATCTAGAAGGGGGATCTAATAGATATTGTTTAAAGTTTGATGGTTTAGGGAGGAAACTAATACAATAATATAAAGATACATAATTATATGATCGAATAAATGAGCTCATCTCCCCTTAAACCCTTTATATTTCATTTCCGATTACAAACATAAACAAAACTTACTTGTCTCGGCAAATTAAAGTCTTAGTAACTCCAACGGGTACAAATATTCACTTAAAGTCTGATTAGTTTTTCTGAGATACGAATACACTGTCTCAAATATAACTGTTCTAGCGGGAGGTAAGGCGTGCCACAACCTCACCCTTCGACTGCCAAGAGCACACTGAACCTCTCTACGGAAATCACCGTATTTAGATAATCTCGGTCTCGGAACTCCTTGGACTAGATTATCGTGCACTAAAGGAAAATTATCGTATTGTTTTTCTTGGTATCCTATATAAAGGTTAAACCCTTTCTGTACCAGCAACGGCTTTTACATTTTATTCTACCTATATTTAACCGATTATGCGTAGCTTAAGAAGGATCTGTGCTAGTCAAATTGGTTAAGCGAGATCGTTCGAAGCCTGTTAATGGCTGGATGCCCATTTTTTTTTACTTAATAAATTCAACCGGCTACTGAAAAAATTACAAATTAATCTAGAAGGGGGATTTAATGGATGTTTTTTTTCTTTCAAACTTGATGGAGGTCTAGGGAGGAAACAAAATAATACAACAAATACATAAATGAGCAAATAAATACGCCCATCTCCCCTTAAGTCTGGCAGTAATGAATTAAGTACCGCACCCACTCACGAACATCTTTGATTATCGTACGACTCTGCTAATTATCGTACCTCTACCAACCAATTCTGGATATTTTCGTGACCTATCCCCCCTTCCCCCCCCCCCTCCATCACACACACACACACACTGGATATAGGATATATATATTTTTACTACTATCCACTTGCAGGTTTCTCATCTTTCTTATTAATCACATATTATTATGTTCTCTCCATTAACCAACTCCACTCCTAAACTCGATTAATGATATTAACAAACACACGTGGCAGTCGGGGGATTCGAACCTAGGACACTCACACCGAAAATCAACACACTTATGCATTGCACCACGAAGACAGTTAAAGAAATACTAGTGGAGAAACTTCAATGCCAGGGGTGATCTTAACCCCTTCAGAATGTGTTCATTGGTGTTCATTTTATTTTGGCTAAAATTAGAGACGACTGTATTTAGCTTAGGAAGGACCCTGCAGGAAATGAATTATCCCCCCCACCACCCTTTTAAACCTTCCCCCCTTGAAATGAATCATAAAATATAATACTAAAGGTAAATGAAATAAATGTAAGCATAAGACGATTGTATGTAGCTTAGGAAGGACGTCTAGGAATTGAATGACGCCTCCCCCCCCCCCACCCCCTCCCATACATCCTCCCCCTTTAATATTAATACTAAAATACAATAATTGTAGTCCTGAAAAAAAAAAAAAAAATGGATAAGTTCTAACAAATCGGCGGTACAGGCAAATCACACAACATTAACCCATACAGTACCAGGGACGTGCTTGTCATCATATTTTATTCAGCTTAGGAAGGATCTCTAGCAATACTAAGGCTTCCAGCTATCTCAACCAACCGTTTTAAATCTGTACATGCACGATATAACTACCCCCAATACGCCCGCCCCAAATAAATTTAGCCTCCTATGCAGATGACATAACACTCACATGCACACACCATGACCCAAAAAGAGCAACATATCTCCTTCAACCCTATCTCAACACACTACATGGCTGGTGCACTACAAACAGACTTAATCTAGCCCCAGCCAAATCCACCGCAACCCTGCTCACAAGTTGGACAGGAGAACACGAATACATCCCTCAACTCACCATAAACAACACACCCCTAACACACACACACACACACACAATCCTAGGAGTATCATATGATACTCATATGACATTCAAACAGCACACCACAAACATTAAAAAGAAACTGACACCCAGACTTAATGCCCTCAGGTCACTTGCTCACACAAAATTTGGACACAACAAAGAAACTACCACCACAGTATATAAACAATACATAAGATCAGTGATGGAATACGCAAGCCCAGCCTGGGCTTCTAACCTAGCTGAAACACATCATAAGACCTTACAGACTATTCAAAACAAAGCCCTGAAGATCATTACAGGCTGCACAGCTACTGCACCCACAGATCACCTACATCAAGAAACCAAAATCCTCAAAGTCAAAGACCATCTGGACATGAGAGGCACTCAATTCCTGGCAGCAGCCTCCACGAACCAAGACCACCCACTAAACTACATGGCAACACACCCACAGACACCAAGAAATATCAAAACAACACCCAGCACACAGTATCACACACAATTATTGTCCTCTCTCCCTCCCTGCCCACCCCGAACCAACTTCCAGAAGCACATCCATACTCATATCTCTCACCGATCCATCCACTCACTCACAGACAACACGCAGCTGCATGCACGACCTCCCGAAATCCATCCTTCCGAATCCTCCCTTCCTCGCGAGGACAGAGTCCACCTGGCCAGGCTGAGATGCGGACATCATCCAGCTCTCCTGAGCTATCAGAAGAGACTGGATGACTCCGTTGTCGACGCCTGCCCGGGATGTAACACAGCACCCCATACCATTAAACACATCATAGAAGACTGCATTTCACACAACCACTTACACCAACAACACAATCTACACTCAATGAGAGCTCTGTGGGAAAGCCCGATCGTGGCCATGGCCTTCCTCAGGGACTCGGGGCTGTTCGGCCAGGCAGCTTAGGGAACAACAACAACAACAACAACCGTTTTAAATGTTTAACCGTGGGGAGCAGCTTCCGGGAGCAAACCGCCACAACTATCCCCTGCCCCCTCCCTGGGGGCACTCGTCCTTGGAGCGGCTGCGGTCGCGCCGGGCAATTCTCACACCTCTCACACCACACATACACACACAATACACAGTTTTTCCTACACCGAGAAATGACTCTCCGGCTGTCATTTCTCGAAGACTCCTTCTAGCCGGAGACATTGAGAGCAATCCAGGACCCACTTACAAATACACATGTCCAACTTGCTCAAAACCCATTACTTCGAGCCGCCAAACTAAGGGTTCAGTTCTCTGCAACTCATGCGGGAGCTGGACCCATTTCACCTGCACAACACTTGCCTCCATGAAATACTACACAAACACTTGGACATGTTCCTCATGCCCCTCCCTCTCCCAGTCAAATCCCTCCCCTAAAGCCCGTCCACCTCTCCTCCCCAACCCACATAACCTTACCATACCATCCACTCCCTCTCCCTCTCCTAAAACCCGTCCACCTCTCCTCCCCATCCCACATAACCTGCCCATAACATCCACTCCCACTCCTAAAACCCGTCCACCTCTCCTCCCCAACCTACCCAGCCCATCCACACCCCAACCTAATCCATTCCTACCCTCATCTCCTGCACCCCAATCCCCACCCCCTCCCCCACCCCCACCCCATCCTCGTGCAGCAGCACCCAACATACACCGCACACACAACATTAACATCCTTCAACTAAACATAGATGGCATCAACATAAAGAAACACGAACTCACACACTTCATCAAACAACACAACATACACATTGCCATCTTACAAGAAACAAAACGCCGTACAACACAAAAAACACCTACATTTCACAATTTCACCACCATACGACAAGACCGGGCCGTCGGCATTGGCGGTGGACTCATCACCCTGGTACACAAAGATATAACATATATAGACACCAGTGCACATACAAAATCCCTCCTCCCCCCAAACGATAACACAACAGAAATTCAATCAATTAAAATATGCACTGGCAATAGCTCCAACATTACCATTATAAACACATACATCCCTCCCCAAACATCCCCTACAGTACCAAACTATTACAGACCACAAATACAACACATCACAAACACCCCACACATCATCCTGGGTGGTGATTTCAATGCAAAGACGTCGGCCTGGTTTGTCGACAACCCCGACACAGACAGAGGGCTGGTCTTACAACACCAAACAGACAACCAATATATCCTTAATAACATTCATCAGCATACCCATACTCCCCACCAAGCCCTCTACACCCCATCATCTCCTGATATCACCTTTTGCTCCCCCGAACTCGCCCCCACAACAACCTGGAGGGTGGTCAGAACCTTAGGCTCAGACCACCTCCCGATCGTTATCACCACCAAAACAAGACTCACCCCAGCTAGCCACAGACACACTTACACTAACTATAAAAGAGCTAACTGGGAAGCTTTCACAAATGAGACAGAACAACACTTTGAAACCTTAAACAGTACACCCATCACTAACATCAACAATGCTGTACACACATTCAACACGACTATCCAAAACGCCGACAAGAAACACATTCCAAGAGGTAACATAAAAAACACAACCCCAACTTCTCACCAGAAATTCAAAACCTCATCATACAACGCGACACACTGAAACACTCCCCAGCACCCCACACACAAGACATCAATCAACAAATTCAAGCACTCAACATCCAGATTAAAAACAAAATACAAGAACAACAAACACTAAATTGGAATAACTTCCTACAAACACTCGATCACAAAACAAACCCCAAAAAACTCTACAAAACACTAAACAGCATCACACTTTCCAACAGCAACACAACACAATCACATGCTGCAATCACAACAACAGACTCTACTCCTTCATGTAAACAACAAGCAAACACTCTCATCAATCACTTCTCTCATGTCAGTCACCTAAAACCCCACAAAGACGACCGACTTGTCATCCGACGCAAAAGACAATTCCCCACAGACCCTGACTATACACCCTTCACCAACAACCAGACAAAGCATATCATCAACAATCTCAAGCTCTCACCCGCCTGTGGCCTAGACAACATAAGCAACATTCACCTCAGACACCTGGGACCACAAGGCATACAAGCACTCACTAATATATCAAACTACAGCTACTCACACAACACAATACCAGACATCTGGAAGCATGGTATCATCATCACATTCCCCAAACCTAACAAAGACCCCACGCTACCCTCCTCACACCGCCCTATCACACTCCTTTGCACCCCCTCCAAAGTCATAGAGCGCCTTGTACTACAACTGATGACACCTGACTTACCCCTTTCTCCAACACAACACGGCTTCAGGCCATTGCACTCCACAAACACTCTTCTTACAGACCTTACACAAAGAGCTTTTGACGGCATCAACTCAGCTAGACCACCACACAGATCAGTACTTGCCACACTTGACATTAGTAAAGCCTTCGATGCCATCCCCCGCCACAACCTAACAAACAAAATCTACAACACAAACATGCACAACAACACAAAAAGATGGCTGGCTCTTAGCAGGCAGATGTGCACACGTATCTTTTGCCGGTCAGTCATCTAGCATTAGAAATTTCCCAAACGGAGTCCCGCAAGGATCCGTCCTGTCGCCCGCACTCTTCAATCTGTACATGCATGATATAAATACACCAAATTCACCCCAAATAACCATAGCCTCCTACACAGACGACATAACACTCACAAGCACGCACCAAAACCCAGACACAGCAACAAGACTCCTTCAAGACTATCTCGACACATTACATGAATGGTGCACTACAAACAGACTGAATTTAGCCCCAGCTAAATCCACTGCAACCCTCCTCACAAGCTGGACAGGAGAGCACGATTACGTCCCGGGACTCAACATAAACAACACACACACACACACACACAAAATCCTAGGAGTAACATACGACACCCAAATGACATTCAAACAGCACACCACAAACATTAAAAAGAAACTGACACCCAGACTTAACGCCCTCAGATCACTTGCCCACACGAAATTTGGACACAACAAAGAAACCACCACCACAGTCTACAAACAATACATAAGATCAGTTATGGAATATGCAAGCCCGGCCTGGGCTTCTAACCTAGCTGAAACACATCATAAGACCTTGCAGACTATTCAAAATAAAGCCCTTAAAATCATCACAGGATGCACAGCTACTACACCCACAGATCACCTACATCAAGAAACCAAAGTCCTAAAAGTCAAAGATCATCTAGACATGAGAGGCACTCAATTCCTGGCAGCAGCCTCCACGAATCAACACCACCCACTACACTACATGGCAACACACCCACAGACACCAAGAAATATCAAAACAACACCCAGCACACGCTATCACACACAAATACTGTCTTCTCTCCCTCCCTGCCCAACCCAAACCAACTTCCGGTAGCACATCCATACTCATATCACTCGCCGTTCCATCCACTCACTCATAGACAACATGCAGCTGCAAGCACGACCTCCCGAAATCCATCCTTCTGAATCCTCCCTTCCTCGCGAGGACAGAGTCCACCTGGCCAGGCTGAGATGCGGACACCATCCAGCTCTTCTGAGCTATCAGAAGAGACTGGATGACTCCGTTGTCGACACCTGCCCGGGTTGTAACACAGCACCCCATACCATAAAACTCATCATAGAAGACTGCATTTCATGCAACCACTTACGCCAACAACACAATTTACACTATTTGAGAGCTCTGTGGGAGAGCCCGACCGTGGCCATGGATCTTCCTTAAGGACTCGGGGCTGTTCGGCCAGGCAGCTTAGGGAACAACAACAGCAACAACCGTTTTAAATACCGCAGATCCTTCCTAAGCTGCATAATATCGTCTAAATATAGCTAGAATAAAATATAACACGTCGCTGGTACTCAAAGGGTTAAATTAACCTCTTCCGTACCGGCGACGTCTTTTTAATTTTATTCTGGCAACTATTAGAAGACTTTATTATGTTTATATAGGGCCTTCGGCAATTGACCACTTGCGAGTTTCAGGCTATAAGGAAGTTGGAGCTGTAGACATTGATGGCAAATAGAAATGCAATAATTATGTAGGTTTCTGATGGCTAAAGAGTAGTTGAATTGGGTTTTATTTATTTATGAAATACAACCATATTTGTATAAGTAATACTGTTGAATAGCAATATATACAGCTCCAACTTCCTTATAGAAGGAAACTCGCAAGTGGTGGTCAGGCTTCCAACGATATTACCTAACTACTTTGACAACCACACAACCTTCTTAAGCTGCACAAAATCGTCTAAATACTGTATAGCTAGACTAATAATAATAAGACGTCACCGGTATAGAAGGGGTTAATATTTAAGTGTTTAATTAAGGGGAGGTTTTTAGTTTGGTCTCTAGACCTCCATCAAGCTTAAGATTACACCCCCTTGAGCCCCTTTCAAGATATATTTGTACATTTTTCGGTAAAAAAATGTCCCGGCTGAAAGCCGGTTCCTCTTAAATAACAGGCTCGCTATCGCTCGCCAGGATAAAATCGACACCTAAATGGCACGAAAGGTCTTAAAATTGACAGAAATGGGTCGAAAATTCTTAAAATCGTCAAAATAATGGGGCGAACGTCTTAAAATTAGAAAAGCAATGGGGCTAAACATGAGGGAGAAAGGGGTCACGAAAAGAATCCCTCAAGTGGATATCTCCCCTTGGGGTATGACAAGGGTAATTACGGTGTCCATAATAATAATATTAGCCTGATTAACCCTTTAGCTAGAAGATCCGATGACGCAATTTCTGACCTGTTTTCTGGTTATTGTATCAGATTAGGAAGGGTATATGGAAGTCAAAGAGCCGTTGGGTTGGTTGAGTCTTTACCCCTATAGTTCCCACAGATCCTTCCTAAGCTGTATAAAATCCTCTAATAATAGCCAGAATAAACAGGTCAAAGAGCGTCATAATCCACAAGGGGTTAAGTCGCCGTCCTTTTAACTTTATTATTGCTTGTATCGGCTTGCAAGTGGCCTCCAGCAATTAAGGGGAGGTTTTTACTTTGTTTCCTACTCCTCCAGCAATCTAAAAATGTCACCCCCTTGACCCCCTTTCAAGATAAATTTGTACATTTTTCGGTAGAAAATGTCCCGGCCAAAGGCCGGTTCCTCTTAAATTACAGGCTCGCTATCGCTCGCCAGGATAAAATCGACACCTGAATGGCACGAAAGGTCTTAATATGGGGTGAAAGTTCTTAAAATCGCTAAACTAATGGGGCAAACTTTTTATAATATCAAAAGCAATGGGGCTAAACATGAGGGAGAAAGGGGTCAAGAAAAAAATCCCTCAAGTGGAGATCTCCCCTTAACCCTTTCAAGCTCCACTACGCGTTTCTGTTGTTTCTGGCTACTATTAGACGATTTTATTCAGATTAGTAACGGTGTATGGAAGTCAAATGGTTGATTGAGATAGTATTTACCCTTTTAATAGCCACAGATACTTCCTAAGCGGCATAAAATCGTCTAACGATAGCCAAAATAAATTGCTAAAACGCGTCAGAGCTTCAAAGGGTTAACAGGCTTCGAACTATGTCACTTAACCCTTTTTACTACCACAGACCCTTCTTAAACTGCACTAAAACGCCTAAATGTATAGCTAGAAAAATATTAACCCTTCTGTTCCGGTGACGTCTTTTTAATTTTATTCTAGCTATATTTAGACGATTTTGTGCAGCTTAAGATGGATCTGCGGTCGCAAAAAGGGTTAAGTGAGATAGTTCGAAGCCTGTTAGTTGGCCGAGGGCCTTTTGAATCTGAATGTAATCGTCTAATGGTAGCAGAATGAATTTAAAGAGACGGCGCCGGTACAGAAGGGGCAAGAGTGCAGGACGGGGAAATCCCTTGTTAGTAATGTTTACGTAAGAACAAGAAGAAGAAGGAGGAGAAGAAGACAAAGAAGAAGACAAAGAAGAAGAAGAAGGAAAGTCATTATACACAGAGATCCTATACAAAATAAGGAACACCCATTCTTAACATTAATTCTCCATTACAAACCACAATGCAATATAATAAACTAATGAAAGCATATGATCATCCCGGGATTCGAACTCGGGACACCACATCTAGAACATAAGCATCTAATCCATTACAACACCAACACAGTTAATCCTCTCCAACATATGACGCGATTTTGAGCCTATTAGGGATACTTTAAAGCCTTTGTTACCATCAGGGGTATTTAGAAACCTTTAGTTTAGTTACTTCAACCTCTGCAGTTGTCTTTGAGTTAGCTGTGTTGAGCCTATTGGGGATACTTTAAAGCCTTTGTTACCATCAGGGGTATTTAGAAACCTTTAGTTTAGTTACTTCAACCTCTGCAGTTGTCTTTGAGTTAGCTGTGGGCAGAAAACTAATTTTGGAGAGGTAATTATGAGAGTGAGAGAACTCTATTTCTTATTGCTAATCTGGCAACCTCTGCGTCATATGTGCGTGAAAGGGTTAAAGGTTAAGTACAGAGACCGACTAACTCCCATAAGAACATAAGAAAACAAGGGACTGGGGTTCCCGGAAACGGGTTCCAGTCCTGACACTATTCTCAACTTACAGTGTGCTGGCTTAATAATCCAGAAGGGTTGATAGCCTCTCAAGTCCCTATTTTAATAAACTAATAAGAAAATGGGAGTCTGCAGAGAGCCGATTGGTCCACACAAGGCAGATCCCCTTCACACCCAACCCATCTCGACCATATATGCCTATCTAATTCTACCTTGAAGCTCTTTATCGTTCTTTATCCTACTATGGCCCTTAGAAGATTATGACGTATTTTGACATTTTATTCTGGCTGTCATTAGAAGAGTTTATACAGTTTAGGAAGGACCTGTGGGCATTACTGTATATATTGGTAAAGACTATCTCACATTGTTATCCAGTATTTTGATAAACGGATATAAAATCATAGTCATGTACTGAAGGGGGGGGTTTCCACTTAAGGGTGTTTTTTCTTGATCCCTTTCTCCCTCATGTTTGGCCCCATTGCTTTTGACATTTCAAGACATTCGCCCCATTATTTTGACGATTTTAAGAACTTTCGACCCAATTCTGTCAATTTTAAGACCTTTCGTGCCATTCAGGTGTCGATTTTATCCTGGCGAGCGATAGCGAGCCTGTAATTATTATGTTCCTTCCAACAACCAACCATACTCCTAAAATCGATTAATGAAATTTACAAACACATGTGGCAGTCCGTGGATTCGAACCCAGGATGCTCACACCGAAAATCAACACCTTATACATCGCACCACGAAGACAGTTAAAGGTTGGTGGATACTGCCTACGATTTATTATTTAAGAGGAACCGGCTTTCAGCCGGGACATTTTTCTACCGAAAAATGTACAAATTTATCTTGAAAGGGGCTCAAGGGGGTGTAATCATAAGCTTGATGGAGGTCTAGGGAACAAACTGAATACCTCCCCTTAACCTTTAACTGTCTTGATGGTGTAATGGTTAGAGTGTTTAAGATCTGCATGTGGTAACCCAGGTTCGAATCCCGGGAGGAACACATGCTTTCATTAATTTCATTGGGAGGTGTTTGGTGTTGGGAGTGAAATAAATAAATTACATTATGTCTACAACTCTATGACTAAACCAATAGTTGCTTACATCTTTTCTGAAACGTGCAAGAAATATATGGTTTCGTCTTTGCATCTAAATTCGACACAACCACAGCTAAATTATCACCTGTATGATAGTGAGGGTACCATAATGGCCGCCAAAGACCAAGTTGTCCAGCCTCTCTAATTATAGTGTTAAGGCTGGGGAAATACGGGTGAGTAATATTGTAAATAAGTGGGTTGGTATTTAGGTGGGTAAAGGTAGCTAAATTTGTAGGTAACCTATAGTTTATATACTGTATACTGTATACTGTCAGTATACAGTATATACTATATATATATATATATATATGAATAACCCCCCACCCCCAACCCACTCCACCACATCAAAATATAACTAAGCCAAATATTTCCTCTATATATCTAGGAGAAGCGGTAAATACCCCCTCTCTCACTCTCTCACACAGCAAACAATAGCCCATACACAAGAACCATATCCTGGCTTTGTTTACAGTTCCTGATGATGATCATGGTGGTGGTGGTGGGAAATTCCACTCTAGTCTCTCTCTCTCTCTCTCTCTC
>CM064528.1:42575484-42585484 GCA_032716605.1 Paralithodes platypus
AGCTTGAAACTCGCAAGTGTTCAATTGTAGTGTTGCCAATTGATCACTTGCAAGTTTCGTTCTATAAGGAAGTTGGAGCAGTAGACATCGATATTTAGCAGAATGAACAGCTTCAATACAGTTGTAGTGCATCTATCAATACAGTTGTAGTGCATCTATCAATACAGTTGTAGTGCATCTATCAATACAGTTGTAGTGCATCTATCAATACAGTTGTAGTGCATCTATCAATACAGTTGTAGTGCATCTATCAATACATAAAACCCAATTGACCACTTGCGAGTTTCAGGCTATAAGGAAGTTGGAACCATAAATATCGATATTAAACGCAAATGCAATAATAATGTAGGTTTCTGATGGACATAAGGTACATGTTGAATTGGGTTTTATGTATTTATATAAGCACTACAACCGCAATTTAGGTGATCATTCTCTTAATTATCGATGTCTACAGTTCCAACTTCCTTATAGCCTGAAACTCGCAAGTGGTCAATATAGGTACGTATTTACTTCGATCTAGACACATTTTTACATCTAGCAACACGAATTCTTGCGACATTCTGGAGATTTGAGCCATTTTGGAGAGATATGCTAGAGATTGTGGCATATTCTAGCGATGTTTTGGCATTTATTTACTAGCTAGCAGACTTGACCACTTGCGAGTTTCGTTCTATAAGGAAGTTGGAGCTGTAGACATCGATATTTAGCAGAATTACTAGCTAAAATGTGGCTGTAGTACATTTATACATACATACAAATAAAATCAACATGCATTTTATTCATTAGACATCTACTTTATTATTGTATTTCTGTTTAATACCGATGTTTACGGCTCCAACTTCCTTATAGCCTGAAACTCGCAAGTCTGCAATTGACCACTTGCGAGTTTCGTTCTATAAGGAAGTTGGAGCTGTAGATATTGATATTTAGCAGAATAACCAGGTAAAATACGGTTTTACTACATTAATTAACACATAAAACCAAATTGAACATAATTTCTATCCATCAAACTACATTTGATGGATGGGTTGTGCCATTTGATATCGTGATGTTTACAGCTCGCACTTCCTGAAAGCTGTGACTATCCCTAATCAATTGGTGCTTTGCAGGCTTGGCGTTGAAAGCAGTCGAACCATGGTTGTGTTTCCAGGAAAGTTTGCGAGGGGGGATGGGGAACCTGCGTGAAATAGGAATATATACAACATTCTGGAAATTATATCTATAAGTATGGAGTTATGATCAGACTCTGGGACCGCGCGCCTCGCAAGAGGACGGGCGAACGCACGATGTGTGCGCGCATTCCGCTCCTGCGCCGCAAAGACACCGGCAAGCTTACGGGCAAACTCACATATTGGGGGCGCTCATTCTCGCGCCGCTCCTCTCAAAGACACCGGCAAGCTCGACGTCAAACGTCACGAGGTGCGCGCAAATCGCGCTCGCGCGCGCAAATACACTGCAGCGGACTGCAAACGCCCTAGGTGTGCGCTCATGCCGCGCTCATCAAGACAACCTGCACGGACGGTCAAACGCACTAGGGGCGCGCAAGCGCGGCGCGCCGCAAATACACCGGCAAGCTGACGGGCAAACGCACGAGGGGTCGCAGGCGCGCGCGCGCGCAAAGACAACCCGGCAAGGCGGACTGGCAAACGCACGACGGGGGCGCGCGCTCGCGCCAAGACAACCGGCAAGCGGACGGCAAACGCAAGATGGGCGCGCGCGCGCGCGCGCGCTCCAAAGACACCGGAAGCGGGACGGGCAACGCACGAGGGGGGGGGCTGCCGCGCGCGCGCAAAGAACCGGCCAGGGACGGACAAACGCACGAGGGGGCTCGCGCGCCGCGCGCTCGCCGCAAAGAACCGGCAAGCGGACGGGCAAAACGCACTATGGGGGTCGCGCGCGCGCCCTCGCGCGCGCGCGCGCAAGACACCTTCAAGCGACGGGCAAACACAACCCCAGAGGGGGGCGGCCGGCAGCATCCCCGCGGCGCGCGCGCGCGCGCGCGCGCTGGGAGGGGGGGGGGGGGGGGGGGAGAGGGAGCCGGCGGGCGGGGCGAGCAGACCGGCCACGGGCGAGCAAAGAGGGGAGGGCAAGGCCGCGGACGGCCGAGGAGGGGACCGCCCGGGGGCGGGGGGGAGCCATGTAACGCTGGCGGTGCGCGCCGCCGCGCAAACGCCGCAAACACACGACCGTGTCACGCGCGGAAACACCCACACGCAAGCCACGGGGGCACACCGCCGAGGGCACACACGACAGCGCCGCGCGCGCACCACAAATAAAGGCCGGCCGGAGAAGAGGGGAAGGAAGGGGGCGCGGAGACGGGCAACCAAGAAACGGGAGAAGGGGAGGGGAAGGGGGGAGGAGGGCAGGGGGGGAAGGGGGGGGGACAAGGAGAGGAGAGGAGGGAGCAGAGAGAGGAGAGAGCGAAAGAGAGGGACAAAGGGGGACAAAGGAAGACAAAGGAAAGCAAACAACAACAGCGGCGAGGGGACCCGGCGAGGCTGCGGGGCGCCAACACTGAGGAGCAAGGGGCCAAACAGGGGTTTAGAAAGGGGGAAGAGGAACATGGAAAGGGAACGACGGCCCGGACTAAGGGCCGGGCGCAGGGAGTAGGAAGGTAGAGGAAGGGACGAGGGGTGAGAGGAACGGGGAGGGGGGATAAAAGGAAGGGAGGCATGGACACACCAGCCGGCGCGGGGGGTTGAGGCGAGGAGAGGGGGCCGAAGCGGAGTTTAAAATGAATCAACGGTAATCAAATCAAGAGAGAGAGAGAGAGAGAAATAAGGTGAGACGAAATAGTAAAGTAATATTGAAGGGATATTGAAGAGAGAGAGAAAGAGAGAGAATGAGGTGAGAGCGAATTAGTAAAAGTAATAAGTGAAGGTAATTTGAGAGAGCGAGGAGAGAGATAATGAGGGGAGAGACGAATAGGAAAGGAAGATTGAAGGAGATTTGAGTGAGAAGAGAGAGAGCGAGAGAGAGATTAAATGAGGGGAGAGAGCGAAATTAGTAAAGGAAGAGTGAATGTAGATTTGTGAGGGAGAGAGAGCGAGGAAGAGCAGAGAGAGAGAGAGAGATAATGAGGGTGAGCCGAAATAGTGAACGTAATATTGAAGGTCGATAGTGAGAGAGAGAGAGAGAGAGAGAGAAGGAGAAGGAAGGGGAGAGCGAAATAGTAAAGTAATAGAAGGCTAGATTTGAGGGAAGAGGAGAGAGAGAGAGAGAGAGAGAGAGAGAGAGAGGAGAAGAGAGATAATAAAGGGAGGTGAACGCAAATACTAAAGTTTTGAAGGATATTGGAGAGAGAGAGAGAGAGAGAGAGAGAGAGAGATAATGAGGTGAAGCGAAGAGGTAAAAGTACTATTGAAGGTAAGTTTTGGAGTGAGAGAGAAATAGGAGAGATAAGAGGTAGAGCGAATATCAATATATTGAGAATAAGGTTGAGAGAGAGAGAGAGAGAGAGAGAAAGAGAAGAGAGAGAAGAGAAGAAGAGTGAGAGAGAGAGAGATAATGAGTGAGAGCGAAAGAGTAAGTCTATTGAAGGTAATTGAGGAGAGAGGAGAGAGGAGAAGAGAGAGGAGAGAATGAGGGAAAGCGGGGGGGGAAAGATAAAGTAAGAGGAAGGTACTTTTGAGGGAGAGAGAGGACAGAGAGAGGAGAGAAGAGGCGAGATAAGAGGTGAGAGCGAACGAGTAAAGTAAATAGTGAGGAGAGTTGAGTGAGAGAAGGAGAGAGCGAGGAGAAGAGCGAGAGATAATGAGTGAGCGAAATAGGACGTAATATGAAGGTATATTTGAGTGAGAAAGAGCGATAGAGAGATAAGGAGGGGAGAGCGAATAGTAAAGTAATAGGAAGGGATAATCTTGAGGAGAGAGGAGAGAGTGAGAGGGAGAGAGAATGAGGGTGAGACGAAATAGTAAAGGAATATTAAGGTAATATTTGAGTGGAGAGAGAGAGGGATAGAGAGAGAGCATGAGTGAGAGCGAAATAGTAAGTAATATTGAAGGTATATTTGAGTTGAGAGAAGAGAGAGAGAGAGAGGAAGAAGAAGAGATAAATGAGGTGAGAGCGAAATAGTAAAGTAATAATTGAAGGTATATTTGGTGAAAGAGAGAAGAGAGAGAGAGTAGCGAGGAGAGATATATGAGTGAAGCGAAATAAGTAAGTATATGTGAAGTATATTTGAGAAGAGAGCGAGAGAGAAGAGAGAGAATGAGGTGAGAGCGAAATAGGCAAGTAATATTGAAGTATTTTTAGTGCGAGAGAAGAGAAGAGAGATATGACGTGAGAGCGTAAATAGGAAAGTATCTTAAGGTATATTTGAGAGAGAGAGAGAGAGAGAGAGAGAGAGAGAGAGAGATAATGAGGTGAGAGCGAAATAGTAAAGTAATATTGAAGGTATATTTGAGAGAGAGAGAGAGAGAGAGAAGAGAGAAGAGAGGAGAGAGAGAGATAATGAGTATAGCGAAATAGTAAAGTACTATTGCAGTTATATTTGTGAGAGAGAGAGAGCGAGAGAAGAGAGAGGAGAGAGAGAGAAGAATAATGAGTGATAGCGAAATATAACGTAATATGAAGGTAGTGGAAGAAGAGAGAGAGAGGAGAGCGAGAGAGAGAGATAATAAGGAAGCGAAATAGGAAAGGTAATAGTAAGTATATGTGGGAGGAGAGAGAGAGAGAGAGAGAGAGGAGAGAGAGAGGTATGAGTGTGCGAAATATAAGTTTGGGTTAAGAGAGAGAGAGAGAGAGGAGAGAGAGAGATAATAAGTGAAGCTGGAAAGGTTGTGTTTGTGTGGAAGAGAGAGAGAGAGAGAAAGAGAGAGAAGAAGAGTGGGACGCCAAAGAGTAAAGTAATAAGTGAAGGTTACTGGGAGGAAGAAGGAGAGAGAGAGAGGAGAGAAGAGAAGAGAAGGAGGGAGAGGAACGAGTAAAGTAATATTGAAGGAGAGTGTAGAGAAGAGTAGAGAGGAAGAGACGATAAGAGGTGAGAGCGAAATATAAAGTAATATTGAAGGTCATTTTAGTGTGAGAGAGAGAGAGAGAAGGAGATGAGGGAAGCGATAATATGGATTAAGTAAGATGAAGGTACTATTTGAGAAGAGAGGAGAGAGAGAGAGAGGAAGAGAGAGAAGAGATAAGAGAGAGGCAGAATAGGTGAAGAGCGAAAGAAGAAAGTAAGAGGAAGGGATAGGGCGCAGAGAGAGAGAGAGGAGAGAGAGGAGAGAGAGAGAAGAGAGAGATATAAGAGGGAAGAGCGAAAGATAAAGGAAGATGAAGGGGATGTGAGGGAGAGAGCGAGAAGAGGAGAGAGAAAGGAAGGAAGAAAGTGGTGAGCGATAAGAGGAAAGTAATAGGGAAGGGATAATTTAGAGAGAGAGGAGAGAGAGAGCGAGAGAGAGAGAGAGAGATGAGGTAGAGCGGAATAGTAAAGAATCTAGGAAGGTATATGGATGAAGAGAGATGGAGAGGGAGAGTGAGAGAGAGAGTAATGAGGGAGACGAAATAGTAAAGTAATTGTGAGGTATATTTGAGGAGAAAGAGAGAGCGAGAGAGAGATATGAGGTGAAGCGAAAAGTACAGATAATAGTGAAGGGTATCTGGGAGAGAGAGAGTGAGAAGAGATAATGAGTGAAGCGAAATCGTAACAGTATATTAAGGTATTTTGAGTGAAGAGAGAGAAGAGTAGAGAGAGAGAGAAAGGGTGAGAGCGAAATAGTAACGTAATATTGACAGGTTATTTGAGTGAGAGGAGAGGAGAGAGAGAGAGGAGATAGAGAGAATGGGTGAGAGCGAAATAGTAAAGAAATATTGAAGGTATATTTGAGAGAGAGAGAGAGAGAGAGATAATGAGGTGAGAGCGAAATAGTAAAGTAATATTGAAGGTATATTTGAGTGAGAGAGAGAGAGAGAGAGAGATAATGAGGTGAGAGCGAAATAGTAAAGTAATATTGAAGGTATATTTGAGAGAGAGAGAGAGAGAGAGAGAGAGAGAGAGAGAGAGAGATAATGAGGTGAGAGCGAAATAGTAACTGTAATCGTGAATGTATATGGGGAGAGAGAGAGAGAGAGGAGAGAGAAGAGAGAGAGAGAGAGAGAGAGATATAGGTAGAGCGGAAATAGGAAAGGTTAAGCTTGAGGTATCATGTGTGAGTGAGAAGAGAGAGAGAGAGAGATAATGAGGTGAAGAGCAATAGTAAAGTAATATTGAATATATTTGAGAGAGAGAGAGAGAGAGAGAGAGAGAGAGAGAGAGAGAGAGAGAGAGAGATAATGAGGTGAGAGCGAAATAGTAAAGTACTTTGCAAGGTAGATTAGATCGAGGAGAGAGAGAGAGAGAGGAGAGAGAAGAGAGAGAGTGAGAGATAATGGAGTGAGAGCGAAATAGTAAGTAATATTGAAGGTATATTTAGTGATAGAGAAGAGAGAGAAGAGAGAGAGAGAGAGAGGAAATGTAGGTGAGAGCGAATAGTAAAGGTATTTGAAGGTAATTGAGGAGAGAGAGAGGAGAGAGAGAGAGATATGAGGTGAGCGAATAGTCAATATTTGAGTATCGTGATGAAGAGAGAGAAGAGTGAGAGAGAGAGAGATAAGGGTGAGCGCGAAATAGTAAAGTACTATTGAGGTATAATTTGAGTGCGAGAGAGAGAGATAAGGAGGTGAGAGCGAATTAATAAAGTAAGATTGCAGGTATATTTGAGCGAGAGAGAGAGAGAGATAGAGAGATAATGGAGTGAGAGCGAAATATAAAGTAATATTGAAGGTATATTTGAGTGAGAGAGAGAGAGATAGAGAGATAATGAGTGAGGAGATCGAGTTAGTATATAAGTATATAAAGGGATTACTGTTGGAGAGATCGAGAGAGAGAGAGAGAGAGAGAGAAGGAGAGAGAGAGAGTGAGAAGAGAATGAGTGAGACGAAATAGTAAGTAATATTGAAGGATATGTTGAGTGAGAGAGAGAGAGAAGAAGAGGGAAAGAGAGAGAGAGAGTGAGAGAGAGAGAGATAATGAGGTGAAGCGATAGTAATAAGAGTGAAGGTAGATGTAGTGAGAGAGAAAGAGAGAGAGAGAAGAGAGAGAGATAATGAGTGTGAGAGCGAAATATAAAGTATATGAAGTATATTGAGAGAGGAGAGAGAGAGCGAGAGAGAGATAATGAGGTGAGAGCGAATAGTAAAGTAATATTGAGTATATTTGAGTGAGAGAGAAGAGAGAGTGAGAGAGTAGAGAGAGAGAGCGAGAAGTAATGAGTGGGAGAGCGAAATGAAGTAATATTGCAGGTATAATTTGAATGCGAGAGAGAGAGAGAGAGAAGATAGAGAGAGAGAGATAAGAGTGACGAAATTAAAGTAATATTGAATATAATGTTGAGAGAGAAGAAATAGAGAGAGAGAAGAAGAGAGAGAGAGATAATGAGTTAAGCGATATATATAAAGGAGATTGAAAGGTTACAGTTTGAGTGAGAAGAATAGAGAGAGTGAAAGAGAGAGAGAGAATGAGGGGAAGCGAAAGCTAAGTAAATGGCAGGTATATTTGATGCGAAGCGAAGTAGAGAGAAGAAGAGAGAAGAGGAGGGGAAGCGGAAGGTAAACTATATTGACGGTAATTTGAAGTGAAGAGAGAGAGAGGAGAGAGAAGAGATAAGAGTGAGAGCGAAAGAGAAAGGAATATTGCATATATTTGATGAAGAGAAAAGAGAGAGAGATAATGAGGTGAGAAGCGAAATAGTAAAGAATATTGAAGTATATTTGAGAGAGAGAGAGAGCGAGAGAGAAGAGCGAGAGAGAGAAAGAGAGAGAAGAGATAATGAGGTAAGCGAATGTAAAGTATAGTGAAGGTATTTTAGAGAGAGAGATAGCGGCGGAGAGAGAGAGAGAGAAGAGAGGAGAGAAGATAATGAGAGAGCGAGAATAGTACAGTAATATTGAAGTATATTTGAGAGATAGATAGAGAGAGAAGAGAAGAGAGAGGGAGGGAGGGAGACGAATGGAAAGTAAGATGAAGGGAGAGGTAGAGAGAGAGAAGGAAAGAAGAGAGAGAGAGAGATAATGATGGGAGAGCGAAATAGAAGTAATATTAAGGTAGGAGTGTGTGAGAAGAGAGAGAGAGTGAGAGAGAGAGAGAGATAAGGATAAGCGAATAATAAAGTAATATTGCAGGTACATGTGAGTGAGAAAGAGAAGAAGCGAGAGGAGATAATAGGGAGAGCGAAAGAGTAAAAATATGGAAGTAGGAGAGAGAAGTGAGAGATAGAGAATGAGGTGAGATCGCAATAGTAGTACGAGTGAAGCTATGTTTGAGTGAGAGAGAAGAGAAGTGGAGAGAAGAAGAGATATGAGGTGAAGGCGATAATAGTAAAGTGCAAGATTAAGGTTACTTTTGAGTGAGAGAGAGAGAGGGAGAGAGAGAGAGAAGATATAAGAGGGAAGCGAAGATAAAGTATAGTGGGAAGGTGGGATATTTGAAGAGAGAGAGAGAGAGAGAGAGAGAGATAATGAGTGAGAGCAATATAAAGTAAATTGAACGGTCTATTTGAGGGAAGAGAGATAGAAGAGATAATGAGGTGAGAAGCGAATAGTACAGTAATATTGAAGGGTATATTTGAGAGAGAGATAGAAGCGAGAGAGAGAGAGAAGAGAGAGAGGATATGAGGTGAAGCGGGGGGGGAATAGTAAGTAAAGATTGAAGGTATATTGTGAGAGAGATAGAGAGAGAGAGAGAGAGAGAGAGAGAGTGAGATAAGGAGGTGAAGCGAAATATAAGTAATATTGAAGGAGATGAGTGAGAGAGAGAGAGAGAAGATATATGAGAGCGAAATAGTAAAGTAATATGGAGGTAATTTGAAAGAGCAGAAGAGAGAGAGAGAGGGAAGAGAGAGAGAAGAGGAGAAGAGCTAAGGAGTGAGAGCGAAAGGAAAGGAATAGTATAGTTGAAGGAGAGAAGAAGAGAAGAGAGAGAGAGAATAGGTGAGAGCGAAAAGTAAGTCGATGGAAGGTATAGTTGAGGGAGGGAGAGAGAGAGAGAGAGAGAGAAAGATATGAGTAAGCGAAATATAAAGTAATATTGAAGGTCATATTTTGAAGAAGAGAGAGAAGAAGAGAAGAGAGAGAGGAGATAATGAGGTGAGAGCAAGAGAAAGGAAGATTGAAGGTATTTATTGAGCGAGAGAAGAGGTGCGAGAGAGAGATAGATTAAGTGAGTGAGAGCGAAATAGAAAGTATATTAAGGTATATTTGAGTTGAAGAGCGAGAGATAGAAGAGAGAAATGAGGTAGAGCGAAGAGTAAGGAATATTAAGGTAATAGTTGAGAGAGAGAGAGAGAGAGAGAGAGAGATAACGGTGAGAGCGAAATCAGTAAGTATATTGAAGGTATATGATGAGGAGAGAGGGAGAAAGGATATAAGAGAAGCGAATAGTAAAGTAATATTGAGGTATATTTGGAAGAGAGAGAGAGGAGAGAAAAGAGAGAGAGAAAGAGAGAAGAGAAGAGAGAGAGAGAGGATAATGAAAGTAACGGAGGGGGAAGAGAAAGGACTAGAAGGTATAGGGGAGAGGGAGATGAAGAGAGAGAAGGGAGAAGGGGAGAGAGCGAAGAGAAATGATGAGAGAGAGAGAAGGATAAGAGGGAAGCGAAGAGTAATAGTATATGAAGGTATTTGATGAGAGAGAAGAAAGAGAGAGAGAGAGAGAGATCAGGAGGGGATAGCGCAAGAGTAAATCAATATGAAGTACATTTTTGAGCGAGCTGGGCGGAGAGAGCGATAATGAGGTGAAGCGAACTAGTACAGAAATTGACGGGTATATTTGAGTTAGAAAGAGAGACGGCGAGAGGAGAGTAATGAGGTGGAGAGCGAAAAATAGTAAAGAAAATATGAAGGTATATTTGAGTGAGAGAGAGAGAGAGGAGAGAGAGTGAGTGAATTATTACATAGAGAGGGTATATTTGTGAGAGAGATAGCGAGAGAGAGATAATTAGGTGAAAGGTAGTAAAGAAATTGTATAGAG
>CM064528.1:42592984-42605484 GCA_032716605.1 Paralithodes platypus
TATGCTAATATGTGTGGTCCCCTCTCCCTCTCTCTCCCCTATAGCTAATTACAGGTGACTCACAGGAAGCCCATCCTATACCTGGGAAAACAAATTATACCCCGTGACGTCACTTGTTACCTATTCCCACGTGAACAAAATCAACGTATTAATCAAGGTAGATGATTTAGTAGTTTATTGTTTTATATTATATTTCTTAACCCCTTGAAGCTCTGACGCGTTTTAGCAGTTTATTTTGGCTATCCTTAGACGATGTTATGCAGCTTAATGGTGGGTTCACACATTCACGTATATTGCTCCCGTCAGCTCCCGTCTGTTGTAAACGAAGGTATATTGGTAGTTGGCAACCGATTACGTAAAACGTAATGGCATAATACGCAAAACTTTAATGAAATTACGGCCAGTCGGGGGGGTACTCTCGCATGGCGCGAGTAGAAACGAGTAGCCCACGTGGGTCAGGAATGTTGTGGGTGCGGCCAAGGCCGCGCGGTTGCTGATTCGAGTCGAATCAGGAACGTGGATCGCCCTCACGTATGTCAAAAGACGGGGAAACTTACGACCGACCAGGCCACCACGGTCGTCTGACCAGAGCATCCTCGTCGGACGTAGCAGCTACCACGTGAGACGAGAGCTGCTCTCGTCCATCGTAGAAAGTTCTCGTCGAACGTGGAAGTATGCGTGCGTTTGGCAACGCAGCCGCTCTGCGTGTTGCCGGGAAGACGCGGCAATGTCGTACGGGGGGGGTATATAGGGACAGCGTGAGTGACTGTCGTCATACCTCACACCACACCACGACGACCAACACCATCCCTGCTACTCTGCCACCCTGCATGCCACCCTGCCACCCTGCATGCCACCCTGCCACCCTGCCTGCCACCCTGCCACCCTCTGCTGCCACCCTCTGCACGCTGCCCTGTCCTACCCTGCCCTGTCACCATGGCTACCAATGCTACCAAGAGAAGTATGAAGACGTCTTCAATCTCACCACCTGGCCCCACGCCTGCAACCTCGCCTGTCCCCTTGACCTCTCCAACCTCGCCTGTCCCCTCGACCTCTGCAACCTCACCGCCTGTCCCCTCGACCTCTGCAACCTCGCCGATTAACACCTCTGACGGTGAAGTGTTAATGAATATAGCCGACGATGATGGAGAGGTGTTGGACGTCGACGAAAGTGAGGAAAACCCCGACGAAGTTGACCAGGAACAGGGACAGGATCAGCCAACACAACCCAAAAAACGCCGCCGGAAGAGCACCAACATTATCCTGACGGAGGCGCAGGAGCGTATGTTGGGAGACTGGCTGGAGCAGGATGTGCCTTATCTGTATGATAAGGGTGATAACCGCCACAAAGAGAAGGAGCACATCGACCATGTTTGGGCGGAGAAGGCAGCCAGTCTGGACCCCCCCATCACCGCCTCGGAGTTATTAACCTGGTTCACCTCTCTCCGCTCCAAGTTTGGCAGGCTGACCAAGGACAAGAGTGGTGAGGGGGCCAAGAGGTTGACTGAGAGGGAGAAGTGGATACTGACCATGTTCCACTTCCTGAAGCCCCACATCGTGCGACAGAAGAAGCCCAGGAATCTGGGTATGCCTCAGGTACGTTTATATTTGCTTGTTTCCCAACACTTTCACTATTAATTCGTCAACAACATCAATAATTTCCTGGCGAGCGATAGCAAGCCAAAAGTTTTTGCGTCCTCAGGACACGATTTATTTTGTCTGAAATATTTTGCTTATTATGGTGCCTTGATTTTTGTACAATTATCTTGTTAACTTAATTCTATAATTACCTTAAATTTTTGTTAATGAAACACATAATAACACAAGAAATTTTATTAATTTCATTTAAAGGTTACAAAGATGAATGGTTATGTTGTGATTTAACAGTTCATAAATAATTAACATGTTACTAATTATACATTCATGTCTCAACAGTCTGCTGCCCAAGCTGCCGAAACTTCTCCTGTGTGTGGACCTCTGCCTGATGACCCCGCCCCAGCAGACGCCGATGAGGAAGACCAAGCAGCCGGCAGTCAGGAGAACACCACCCCAGCCATCTCCATGCCTCCGCGGAGGACGAAGCAGGGGAAGCCTCCTGGTGCTGTTCCTGCAGCCCACGGATCCGGAACCCTGGAGCAAGTGAGTAGAGGAAATATTAGTTTCATAATAGCAACAATAACTTTCAACATATTGTCTTCCCAGATTACCACATATTTTTGTGTAATAATGTTTCTTGTGTTGTGTAACGTGTTAGTCTTATATTTTTCCATAATGGAAACAATAATTTTGAAGAATTTAGGCTTCCCAGAATACCACATAATTTTATTTTTAACATTAATAATTGGGTCATTATTGACATAGGTTATGTTTCGTGTGTTGTGTAACGTGTAAATCTTCTCTTTTTCCATAATGGAAACAATAACTTTGAAGATTTTAGGCTTCCCCGAATACCACATAATTTCATTTGTTAACGTTCCTAATTGGTTATTTATTGAAATATGTTATGTTTCGTGTGTTTAATGTTCTCTTGTACCTTGTTCCCTTACCAGGTCCTTGCCACTGCGGAGCAGGTGCGGCAGAACCTGGCTGGGGTGGCTGGTTTGGTGGAGGACCCCGAACTCCAGTATTGGCGCGCCTCCATGGATGTCTTGGCAAAGGACTGTGTGGGGCTGCCGCCAAAGTTTAAAAATCCCTTTAAGAGTGAGCTCATGGCAGCCCTCCACAGGTTCAAGACTGCCTTTGAGGAGGGAGTCACCACTGTTGGTCCGGACCTCATGCTGCATGCCATAAGAAATTATGGCATTCTGGCGCCACAACCTCAACCTCAACCACCTCAACCTCAACCAACCGCTACTGTCATGTACCAGGGGAATCCTACAATAACACTGCCTCAATCAGTGTTGCCAAAGCCTGCTCCTACGTACGTGCTACCTCCACATCAGCTTGCAGCACTGCAATCGTTAATTATGCGGACGCCCCAGTCGGCAACACCCCCTGCCACATTCCACCCACCTACTACCTCAACACCAACGCACTTAGACCTCTCGCAGTTGAGCTCCCAGTTTGGGCTTGGGAACACAAGCTTCAACTTTGAAAATTATCTGTCTGCATCCTCACCTGCACCTTCGAACCCAGCTACGCCGGCACCAAATATTGATCCCGAACAGACCCTGGAGACCCCCAAGAAACAACCCAGCCTGGAGACCCCAAAAATGCCATAACTTTATGAGATATTTTCTAATGAAAGATGTATTAAAAATAAAAAATACAAATAGTGATGACGTGTGTGTTTATAATTCCAATTTTGTAGCTAAAGTATTTATTAATAAGATGACAAATTAAATATATCCTGAAGGTAATAAACAAGAAAAGACTAATTTAAAAAAAAATTACTGATAATATGGTTAATAATAAATATAAAAAATCATGGAAAATATAAAAAAAAAAACAGTACAAAACAAATGAAGCATTGAAACAATTAACAACGTGATTGAAATATAACACTAAAAGATAAAGAGAAAGTAAGCAGGGAACTATTAAAGTACTTAAAGGAAAATTGAAAATATACAATACAAAATATATGGGAAAGCCTACAAACTTTACAAAACATCAAAAGTAAATTATAAAAGTACAATACTTACTAAACTGGCAAAAAATATATAACTAAATTTTAAGATGAAACTGAAATATACAGAAAAATAACCAATAAAAAGGAGAAAACCTCACTCACCTAAATACGGTCATCCTGCCAACCCACAGATCCTTGAGGGGAAGAGAAGTATGTCTTGAGGTAGTCCCGTTGCTCCTTGGCAAGCCTGGTTGCAGTGTTGCGGGACCCAGGGGGCATGTTTCTTCCTACAGGTGGGTCAGTCCTCCAGAGGCCAGGTATGAGTTCGTGGGTGTCTGGGTCCTCTTGATCTACCTCTGCTCGGGGTGGGTTTCGTCCTCGTAGGATGTTGTGCAGAATGCATGAGGCCAACACAACAACCTCTGCACGCTCAGGTTTCATAGATATTGGAGTGTGCAAAACTCGGAAGCGGTTAGCAAGAATGCCAAAGGCGTTCTCTACCACCCGGCGGCCCCTGCTGAGTCTGTAGTTGTAGATCCGTTCAGGTTTCGAGAGGAATCGTTGGGGGTAGGGCTTCATCATGTAAGGGCGCAGAGGGAATGCATCATCCCCTACTAAGAAGTAGTCCGTTTGTGGTCCATTTTGATCGGTAGAGATGACCTCGGGGGGGGGCAGTTTGGCAGTCTGTGTTTCAAGCAACTTACACAGAGGGGTTTGTGCAAAGCCACCACCATCAGACTCTGATCCTATGGCCCCAACGTCGACGTAGATGAATTTGTAGTTTGAGTCAACAATTGCCAACAGGACAATGGAAAAAAAATTCTTGTAGTTGAAGTAATATGTGCCACCGAAGGAGGGGTTGCGGATCCGTATGTGTTTGACATCAATGGCTCCCACACAATGCGGCAGGTTCCATCGTTCCTCAAAGCCGCTGGCAACCTCCTTCCATTCATCAGGCGTTTGTGGCGTTTTGAGCTCCTGATCTCCGTAGACAGAGATGATGGCCTGGCATGTGTCTGGAACAATTTGGCTGATGGTGTTGTGGGCAACACGAAAGTTGTATTGCAGGCTCTTATACGAATCACCCGTAGCGAGGAAACGTAGGGTGATGGCCACCCGCAGCCCAGGAGGAATGGGTTTCCGCCAGAACGTAGGTTTCCTCTGAATGATGGGCGTGACACGTTCCACAATCTCATCAAATAGTTGTTTGTCTACCCGGGTGAAGTTCTTGTACAGTAGTGGACATTCTCTGGCCAACTCTTGCATGAGGTTCTCATAATGGCCATGTTCAGGCCTCCGTTGTAGATATGGCCACACCCACACTTTCCTCTTGGTCCTTTCCTTCTTCTTCTCTTCTTCCTCTTGATGGATGGAGTTTGCTATTGCAAGTAATTTTAAGACATCTATGTAGGCAATGATGCATTGTATGAGCCGCGTGTTATGCCTAATCTCCGGTTTGATTAAGGAGTTCACATATTTGAACTCCTCCAGGATGAATTCCGTGATGTTGTCCATGGTGCAGAGGAATGAGTGGGAATGGGAAAGGTGTGGCCATTCATGCCCTTTTGTACTTCCCAGATAGCAACCCCGACAGACGTGGTTGACAAAGACTGTCTTTGTCTGTGTTTGGTCAGACGGGGTGTGCCTACGATTGGCCGGAACCGGTCCAGGTACGACCTAACAAATCCCAAGACGTGCGGGCTCAGCTACGCCGGTCTTGTGGGGGTGTGGCATGGGCGTGGCCTGTTTTTCCGCAAATCGGGCAGCCCATGAGGTCGAACGGGGCTATGCCTACGCACGTCGCAAACACGTACGTAGTTCAATACGCGTCTGACGTAACACTGGCCCCGTTACGCTACGTCTGTCGGGAAGTGCAATAGACGTGGAAGAACGGGCGTTCAACGGCAAAAACTACTCGCGTCTTTGCGATACGCCGGACGGGAGCTGACGGGAGCAATATACGTGAATGTGTGAACCCACCATAAGAAGGATCTGTGGGTATTAAAAGGGTAAACACTATCTCAATCAACCCTCTGACATCCGTATGCCGTTACTAATCTGAATAAAATCGTCTAATAGTAGCCAGAAAACAGAACAGAAACGCGTATTGGAGCTTGAAAGGGTTAACGGCGGAGTATATATATGTATGTATGTATGTATGTATGTACTCAGGCACATACCCCATTGCTGGGGGTGGACGAGACGAGACAGAGCCCGAACAGAAACATTTAAAATTCCTATTCTCAGGGTCCGGGACCACTTTCGCGTTCCCTCGCCCGTTTCTCTGTCTCCTTGAGTAGGAAAATTATACAAGGCGAGAAGGATTCCTAGCCCCCTGCCCCCAGAAGGAAAAGTAGGACAGTAAAAGAGACAGACAGAAACAGCTAAGGTTGGGTAGAGGATGCCAAACCTCACCACGGAGTGACTAAGTAAAATCTCTCCCTCAATCAGTCTTTCCCTCATCCTATGGCTTAAGCTGCTTCAAGCTCCGTGTGTCCAGACATTTTGACTCTAACGTACCTTGAATTTGGACCTCTATTACTCATTCAACTTTGGGGGAGACACTTATTATAGACAACTTTGCCTTTTGTCTCCTTCATAAAAAAAAATAAATATATATATAGAGAGAGAGATACAATACACCCTACAGCCATTATGTAATACCCCGGGAAACCCTCTGGCTCAAGCAAAGACTAGGGATGGCTATCCTCCGGGGCAATGCCACCAGCGTCATGAGCTCAGTTCGACAGGACTGGGTCATGCCACTGCGTGAGGCCCCGGCAGGAGTGGTGTATCCGTAGTCTTTCCACAGTAGGGTAAAACAAAACATAAACCTTATTTGTATGTAACATGTGTGATGCACATTAATAAAAGGGGATGTGTCGGATGGTTGAAAGCCACAGTTGCTCGCGCGTTTGGGGCTAGCAACACGTATTATGAAAAACATGCATCCTCCTTCATTCACTGTCCCCCCCCCCCCCCTTCACTCACTCAACCCCACAATTTGCCGGAGGATAACAGGTTTTTCACAATACGTAGACGGAGGTCTTTAAAAAAAAAAAAAATTATGTAATAGTCTACCCTAGTAACCTGTCCGACCAGTTTTAGTACATACCATTTTCTTTCTCTATATTTTTTGTTTCATTTCTTATACAGTAGTTCACTCTTACCATGTACAGTCGCGCTAATAAGTGATGTCTCGGCACCAAGTATGTTTTGATCAATAATTGGTATCAGCAATAACTAAGCTTCATTTCTTCATATCGAGTGAAATATACAAACATGTTCCTACACTTACCCACCCTATTCAACATCTGACAGACATTAATACAGCACAGAGCAAGCCAAACGTAATGACAGCTGAGACATGACTTATTAGCGCGACCGTACACTTGGTCAAAACAGTATCTGCACCCCTACCCTGATCATCTGGTGTGTACAGTCGCACTAATAAGTTATGTCTCAGCGGTCATTACGTTTGGCTCGCTCTGTGCTGTATTAATGTCTGTCAGATGTTGAATAGGGTGGGTAAGTGTAGGAATATGTTTGTATATCTCACTCAAAAAGAAGAAATCATGTGTAAATATTGCTGATACCAATTATTGATCAAAACATAATTGGTGCAGACATCACTTATTAGGCCGACTGTACAGCTCGGTAAGGTTGGTATCTCTATCTGCAGCTATATCCATCTACAGTACACTACGACCTACCAATGCTACCTACGACCTATACTACCGAGCTCTCTCTCTCTCTCTCTCTCTCTCTCTCATTTTAATCCACTCCCCCATATTTTAATCTGGTCACAAATTAATTTTAGTAGTTTAAGTATGCATATTATGGAAATGGCTCTATGAATGCCTGGGAATTGTGTTATGTATATTTTAATGTACTGTATATATACCTACCGTATTTAATTTCTTGTATACAAATATATATGTGATTGTAAATTGAATAGCCATTATTTAATGGAAAATAAGCGATTCTGACTCTGATTCACTCACACACTCTCTCTCTCTGCCTCTCTCCATAAGGCATTTGATAAAGTACCACCTGGAAAATTGCTGACAAAATTAGAAATATCCAAGCATGGCTAAAAATCTGGTTAACAAACATCAAACAGCGGGGTAATAAAGGGAGTAGAATCTGACTGGGAGCCTGTTTATATAGTGGAGTGCCTCAGGGATCAGTCATGGGGCCACCTAGATTTGTTCCTTTTCATATAGATAATATAGTTCACTAATGCTGAAACATACATTTTCGAATCTCTCTCTCTCTATATATATATAGGAGATACGCACATGTGATGTCCTTGAGAAGTTGACTCCTCATTCTATCATTCTTTCCTTCTCTCTCTCTCTCTCTCTCTTTATTATATCAATGTTCAGATCAAATCAGCTATATATTAATAAACACATATGTATTTATTAACATAACTGTACAGTAGCTGATTTTATCTGATTATCAATATAAATAGAACTGTATTTACATAAAGCAAATATCAAGGGCTCACTAACATATGCAAGTAACTGTACATAGAATTATCAAGCCTTCTTCTTCTTATTGTTTAAATGTGCAGTTTGCTTGGAGGGTTGTCTCCAGATTACTGCACAGGCGTTTAGATGGGACAGAGTAAGAATAGAAGGGGAAAATCATAGAATGAGGAATGAAAAACTACTCAAAATGAGTCACTGAAGCCCCCCATCCGCGTCAAGGAGAGTAGTATCAGGGGGGATTATCAACCCTAGAACTTCCCAGATTTCCAAACACAACACCAACGATGCAACAAACCCTTCCTAGAACACTGATAACGTGAGAGGATTCCACTGATGTAGGAATGGTAAACTGCTGGAAGGTTTTGTTTTGATTTAGCTTTGATTATATATATATATATATATATATATATATATATATATATATATATATATATATATATATATGTGTGTGTATGTGTTCAGACAGATATATCCATAATTAGGATTACAAGAACATCAATTGTAAAGGTTGTTATAAGTAAATTCCAATTAACACTATAAGAGAGAGAGAGAGGCGGTGTGTGTGTGTGTGTGTGTGTGTGTGTGTGTGGGAACCCGTATTAGGGATTCCCATGTTGTAACGAGACCACTGACGTATATACTGTCATACATACATAGTCATATACATACATACATATACACATACATGCATATCATACACACACACATATACACAATCACACACACACACACACACAGTCACAAACATAACCCCCTCCTCCACACACATACACACGCAGACATTCATACACACACAGTCACATACACACACACACACAAACATAACCCCCTCCTCCACACACATACACACGCAGACATACATACACACACAGTCACACACACACATATACACAATCACACACACACACACAGTCACAAACATAACCCCCTCCTCCACACACATACACACGCAGACAGACATACATACACACACACACACACACAACCAACCCTACACATACATACACATACATACACACACACAGACAATATACCACTCACATTTTATAATATTACAGTCCTTACAGTAACCTTTAAGGGGAGATTTCCATTTGAGGGACTTTTTTCTTGACCCCTTTCTCCCTCATGTTTATCCCCGTTGCTTTTTATATTTTAAGACGTTCGCCCCATTAGTTTGACGATTTTAAGAACTTTCGCCCCATTTATGTCACTTTTAAGACCTTTCGTGCCATTTAGGTGTCGATTTTATCCTGGCGAGCGATAGCGAGCCTGTAATTTAAGAGTAATCGGCCTTCGGCCGGGACATTTTTCTACCGAAAAATGTACAAATTTATCTTGAAAGGGGGTCAAGGGGGTGAATTTTTAAGATTGCTGGAGTAGGACACAAACTAGAAACTTCCCCTTAACCTTTAACTGTCTTGATGGTGTAATGGTTAGAGTGTATAAGATCTGTATGGGGTACCACAGGTTCGAATCCCGGGAGGATCACATGCTTTCATACATTTCATTGGGAGGTGTCTGGTGTTGGGACTGAAACTATTTAATTAGATTATGATAAAATTTAACCCTTTCAGTACCGGGGCCGTTCTTTAAAGGGGGAGGTAGTCGCTTTTTCTGGACTCCCTTCTACCTCATGTTTAGTCCCCATTAGTTTTCAGATTTTAAGACGTTCGGCCCATAATTAGTTTGGCGATCACAAGCATTCAAAAGCACCAATCAGTCAGTAGCCAACCCTTACTCCCACAAGGGGTAGGGAGGATCAGCAAGAGAGGTGACAGAACACATAATTATAACAGCTTACCCACAAAAGCAACCACACAAGCATTCAGAAGCAGCAATCACTCCTGAGGCCCCGAAATCAATGGCTTCACCTCAGATGTAAACTAGTATTAATGGTAAACAAACAGCAAAGCGGATAATACCCTCAAACTGGCCAATAAGCTCAAACTTATTTTTAAGACGTTTGCCCCATTAGTTTGGCAATTTAAAGATCTTTTGACCCATTTTTGTTGTCAATATAACCATTCGTTCTATTCAGGTAGGTGCCCATTTGTTCAAGGCGAGCGAACTCAACATTCCGAAGCACCAATCACTTATCAGCCCCCGAAATCAATGGCTTCACCTCAGATGTTATACTTCTACTGAAGGCGCGTTTTTGCGAGACAATTAACTTAGGTACACCCAGGTATACCTAGGTGTACCTGGGTTGACCCAGTCCCAGTGGATATTTTCGCGAGCCAGTGACGTCATCTGGGACTGGGTGTGCCTGGGTAAAGTCCAGTTGGGCTGGGTTGACCTGGGTGATCCTGACGTCACTTATGACAACAAACAAGATGGCGGAAAATGTCGGGTACGGTGAAGAACCCGGTCCCAGTGATGCGAGTGCTTGGCTTTTTTCACAAGATATTGGATTTTTTGCCCAGAGTCCAGACCATGCGATTATTATGTTCCTTCCAACAACCAACTATACTCCTAAAATCGATTAATGAAATTTACAAACACATGTGGCAGTCCGTGGATTCGAATCCAGGATGCTCACACCGAAAATCAACACCTTATGCATCGCACCACGAAGACAGTTAAAGAATGGTGGACACTGCCTACGATTTATTATGCAACTTCGAATCCTGCATATCAATCTAAGCATGTACACACATCCCAACTGCAACTCACGTAGGCTATGCATATGTGAATGGAAAGAGCAATTAATGGGCCTTAACCACTAGGGAAGTCCTCTCGATAAATTACCCCTGAACCAATATCAATTATTATGTTCCTTCCAACAACCAACTATACTCCTAAAATCGATTAATGAAATTTACAAACACATGTGGCAGTCCGTGGATTCGAATCCAGGATGCTCACACCGAAAATCAACACCTTATGCATCGCACCACGAAGACAGTTAAAGAATGATCTTAGAAGTTTTAGTAGGGATCTAGGATTTATTTAGGGGAGTTAATATTGTTTTTGAGGGGATATACCTTGTCCTTGTCTAATACATTGCATGTATATTAGTATTTTTTTTTCGCATGCCATAATAATATTCAGAATAGAGAAGCAAAAAAATAGCCAATCATCTATCAGTGTTTCTTTATTGGAACAGCCATATTGACATTTCTTATAGCCAATCATCTATCAGTGTTTCTTTATTGGAACAGCCATATTGACATTTCTTAGCCAATCAGAGAGCCCTAATCCAGCCTGGGTAAAGTCAGGCTCAATTTTCCCGATCTTTAGGTCAGACCAGTCTCAAAATCGCAAAAACAGAAACAGGCCTGGGTCGACCTGGGTACACCCAGATCGACCCAGGCCCATAAAAAGCCCGCGAAAACGCGCCTTTAGTAAGGTGTAATGAATTTGTGTTTTTGTTTGTGTGTGTGGGGTTTTTTTTTTTCGGGCTGTCTCGAGTCGGCCATTCCTAGCTAAACAAATAAAAAAGTAAAATATCTGGTGATGGGCTGGTCTATCACAATGAGAGTTGAGCGTTCTCTGCCATACCCATAGCTTACTCTGTCTGTTCCTTTTACTTATATATTTTCTAGATCTCAAGTGACGGCGTCTTTTCCGTGGATTGACCTCCCTACTGCCAACCCTGGCAGATTGGGAGTCAAAGCGTCACATTTTTCCTTTGCCCCTCAACTTTCCCTTTATAATTGCTGAGGGGCACAGGGCCTTGGGTGGGGCTTTTGTTTCCCGGGTGTTTCCGCACCCTCCTCAGCTCCCCGCCTTTGAGTGGCTTCGGTCACCTGGGCATATTAGTGGCAAGCTGGGAGGGTTCTGTGGGGGCGCTCGGTTATGGCCTTGGCCTTGCTCGGGACCTTGGGGCTGCTCGGCCAGACAGCCTGAGGAACAGCAACAACAACAACAAGTAAAATATACAATATAAATATAATATACAATAATAGGTAGGCTACGTGCCAGAGTATATAGATAGATAGTACATTTTTCGGTAGAAAAATGTCGCAGGAAGGCTGATTCCTCCTAAAGTTACAGGCTCGCTATCGCTCGCCAGGAAATAATCAACACCTAAATGGTACGAAAGGTCCTAATATTCACAGAAAACTGGGGGAAAAAAGGTCTTGAAATCGCCAATCTAATGAAACGAACGTCTTAAAATCTCAAAATTAAAGGTCTTAAAATCGCCAACCTAATGGAACGAGTCTTATAAATCTCAAAATGAATGGGGCTAGACATGAGGGAGAAGGGGGTCCAAAAAAGCAACACAACACAACCCCCCCCCCCCCCCCCCCCCCGGGACCGGAAAGCCAGCCTCCTAAACTTTACAATATATATATATATATAGAGCACCCGAGGCCTTCATAGCTCAGTGCCTGCCGCAGTGTGAGAGGGGGAAGTTGTGCGTTTCTGAGAGCTCCTGGGGAAACTATTGTATACGACTATTCGAGCACTATTTCAACCTGACACTATCCAGA
>CM064528.1:42607984-42685097 GCA_032716605.1 Paralithodes platypus
CCCGGCCGAAGGCCGGTTCCTCTTAAATTACAGGCTCGCTTTCGCTCGCCAGGAAAAATCGACACCTAAATGGGACGAAAGCTCTTAAAACTGACATAAGCGGGGTAAAAGTTCTTAAAATCGCCAAACTAATGGAGCGAATGTCTTAAAATCTCAAAAGCAATGGGGCTAAACATGAGGGAGAAAGGGGTCAAGAAAAAAATCTCCCTTAAGGATATACAACTAACTATTATTGTCAAAAACTAATGCATTGATTTCAACATTGTCCAATAGTGATTCATAGATTTTGTTATTGGCTTACTATGTCATATATATAACAAATATTATCAACGTTAATACATTACTATTCACATTTTTCAGATAACACACACACCCACACACATTTCCAGTCACAACACCCACCCACCCCCACATCCAGTTATCACACACACACACATCCAGTTATCACACACACACACACACATTTCCAGTCACAACACCCACCCACCCACATCCAGTTATAACACACACACACACACACTTCCAGTCACAACACCCACCCCCACACACACACACACACAACGAGTTATATATATACACACTTTATAATATACTAAAGCCAACATAATAAATATAAATAAACCAAAAACTATAAATAAACTAAACATACAACACAAGTTTTACGACTGCACTACCGATGTAGGCCTATATAAATTGTTTAGCTTATTATACATCACAAGGGAGCGTTACAAAGGTCCACAATAACTCCATGCTCTAATAGGCGTTCAGATTACATAACGGACATATAGGTTGATTAGGTTACAATGAAAGTATTACAAAGGACACCCGATAGATCCAGGTATGTACGCATTGTTATCATAATTATGCTATTAAGTAACATGGTTGTTTCGTCCCTACCTACTTTCCACTCTGGGGGAGGCACTTGTTACAGGTAGCTCTCCCTTTTGTCTCCCTCATCCACATGGATAACAAAAAAATATATATACGGTATATATATATATATAATATACAGAGAGAGAAAGAAAGAGAGAGCCAGCAAGATCAAGAGAAAAATAAAATATCCATATCTCAGCAACAAAAACCTAAAGGGGGTAACGAAATGACCTGAGGCGGCCCCTTCTTTTACATTCTACTGTGTCGTAATATCTATCTCCCAGCATAAACTTTTTCGCCGACAGGTTTTTTCGCTTCGTCACTCTACACACACACACACACACACACACACACACACATATTTCTCCCCCTCTCTCTCACACCCACAAACAAAAAGATATACAAATCTTTCTATCACACACATCCATATAGCCTACAACTGACACACACACACACACTATCTCATTCTGTCTCACACACACACGGTACTCTCTCTTTCACACACATACATGCACACACACACACACACACACACACATACACACACTCTCATCCTGTCTCACACACACATACGGTACTCTCTCTTTCACACACATACATACACACACACACTCTCATCCTGTCTCACACACACATACGGTACTCTCTTTCACATACACACACACTAACACACACACACACACACACACACACACACACACACACACCATCTCCTTCATGTTTAACCCCATTGTTTCCAGATTTTAAGACGTTCGTTCCATTAGTTTGGCAATTTTAAGACTTTTCATCCTATTTCTGTGTCAATATTAAGATCTTTCGTGCCATTTAGGAGTCGATTTCTTTCCTGGCGAGCAATAGCAAGCCTGTACATAGACCAGGGGTCGGCAACCTGCGGCTCTTTCAGGACACTTGTGTGGCTCCAGAAGCTTCAGAAATCATAATTCTTCCTTCAGAACGAAGGCATCATATAACACATTCAAGGCAACATTAGATATTGTGTATTCAACTTGGAAAAGATGTATAGGTATCAAGCGTTATGATTCTAGAAATGTGACACAGGTCTTTCCTAAGCTTGCAAATACCAGTGTATTGAACAATATCACTATAACTTGTTTAGTTCAAAAGTAAGGTATATTATCTTATAGAAGTACTGTACATTTCGGTTGATGAGACGATTAGTTTTGTATTGCGGCTCCGACAGTACAAATGTGTTAATGAAACTTATAAAAAAATGGCTCTTCAAGCTTTAAGGGGAGATCTCCACTTGAGGGATTTTTTTCTTGACCCCTTTCTCCCTCATGTTTAGCCTCATTGCTTTTGATATTATAAAACGTTTGCCCCATTAGTTTAGCGATTTTAAGAACTTTCACCCCATATTAAGACCTTTCGTGCCATTCAGGTGTCGATTTTATCCTGGCGAGCAATAGCGAGCCTGTAATTTAAGAGGAACCGGCCTTCGGCCGGGAAATTTTTCTACCGAAAAATGTACACATTTATCTTGAAAGAGACTCAAGGGGGTGTAATTTTTAGCTTGATGGAGGTCTAGGGAACAAACTAAATACCTCCCCTTAAGGGTTGCTGACCACTGGCCTAGACAAATGTACAAATCTATCTCGAATGGAGGTTTTGGGTGTATGTATGTGTGTGTGTGTTGTTGTTTTGTAAGCTACTTACCTACCTTTATTTATTCTTAATTAAGCTAAATATATCTTAAAATAACCCAAAAACAAACAAATACTGTAGGCCTATACGCAAAATAGGTAAAATATACGAAACGGCTTGATGGCGAAAACGAAGTGGGCACAATTGCATTATGCACGAGTGAAAGGGGTAAGGGGGTAACCTGTCTTGATTGGTGTGTGTGAGAGTGAGAGTGTGTGAGTTACAAGGAATAGGTAGTATCTCAGAGACCTTGCTGTCCATTCCGAGGCGATACTGGAAGTGGAAGGAGAGAGACTGTTTAGTGCACTACACTCTTTACAGAGTGTGCAAAATACTATCTACTCTCTTCTTGAACTGCTCTACTGAAGAACTGTTTACAACTTCGGAGGGACGTTTGTTCCAGGTAGAACAGATCTTATAATATGTGAAAAAGTTTGCACAAATACTAGTGCTGAACCTTTGCAATTCTAATGTCCAGCCATTGTTGCGTGTTGTATTCATATTGAGGCTATAATCCACATTGTCAAACCCATTAAGAGAGAGATGAGGTCCGTAATTGATTGATACACAGAGAGAGAGACAGAGAGAGAGAGAGAGAGAGAGAGAGAGAGAGAGAGAGAGAGAGAGAGAGAGAGGGGGTGACAATAGTTTCCTAAATCGATCATATATTATTATGTAAATTTAAACACACACACGAAACACACTCAATCATATGCAACACACATAGACAATACACGCACATACTAAAAACTTACACGTACACACACACACAACTACGTACACACATATGCACATACAAAACACGTATACAACACACACACACACATATACAACTACGGAAACACTCGCACAAAACACACACGGGCAAAACAATCACATACACACATACACAAATGCACACAGACACACAAACACTTCCACAATCATAACACAGACACAACACTTACACACACACAAACACTTCCACAATCATAACACACGCACACATAGATAAACACACACAAACATAGATTAATCTCTCACACACGCGCACCCATAGATAAAGCACACACACACACACACACACACACACACACACACACACACACACACACACACACACACACACACACACACTCCTAGATATAACCACACATACACTTAAATGTTATAGTAGTGTCAGTAACTGATATGCGGAGCAGGAAATGTTCTAAGATAACATTGTACTCTCTCTCTCTCTCTCATATTCTTATTTATTAATGTATTTAATTCTCTCTCTCTCTCTCAATTTATAATTTATATACTTTTAAAATGAGTGTATTATAAACAAAACGATTAATGGTCACACACACACTCTCTCTCTCTTTGTACTGTCAACATCTGTCAATCACACACACACACACACACACACACAGCAAACCTTGTAATAATTATATCCTCTCTCTTCTTTTGTACTATCAACATAATCTCTCTCTCATAAAGAACATATACACAAACAAACACATGGCGCTATTGTTTTCAGGGGTATCTTCCTTCCTCTCTCTCTCTCACAAACAAAGTCCTCTCCCTCTCACTCCTCTCAAACAAAGTCCTTCCCCTATCTTTCTCTCACATTCACACACACACACACACTCTCTCTCTCTCTCTCTCTCTCTCTCTCTCTCTCTCTCTCATAACCAAAGTACAACAAACAAACAAATGACCTTTATAATGTTGACATTATATTAATTCCTTCCTCTCATTCTATATACAGATATCTTGTTCCTATAATGTCATATTTACTTGTATTATAGATGGATAGATAGGTAGGTACGATATGAGAGAGAGAGAGAGAGAGAGAAACAACAACCACCACCACCATCTCATGACAGTGGAAATCCCCACATCCCGTAACGATATAGATGCCAAGGATAGGTACACAGATTTATATATAAATCTATCTATCTGTCTGTCTGTATCTATCTGTCTAACTATCTATCTAAGTCTCTCTCACATATATATATTTGAGACATACAGATAGATAGATAGCATACACAAGATCTTCTTTAACAGTATATAAACCAGGGGTGGTGAATTTGGAATCTGTCAATCCCCCCCCCCTTTAATTTAGTGAATACCCCCTGGGGGTTAGGGAATAGAATATGCCCCACGTGCCTTCTGCGTGTCGTAGGAGGCGACTAAAGAGGTTGGGTCGGTGGGCTTGCGACCCCCACCCTGAACAAATATCTAAGCAAAGAAAAACGAACTAACAGCCTCGGATGCGGACGGAACCTACGTTGACGAACCACGACCGACTAAGGACATTCCTTCGGACATTCTGACATGAACGAAGGCGGTGCTGGTTGGGGGGAGGGGCGTCGACTGACTGGGGACAGAGGTGCATGGGGGCGGTTCGTTCGTGGCCACCCCTTCGGGGATCACGGCGTCAGGCAATAGATAGATAGATAGATAGGAAGCATGTCTACCAATTAGAAGGCAACAGACTATCTCAGTTAACTCTTTTAGCTACCATAGATCCTTCTTAAACTGCACAAAATCTTCTAAATATAGCTAGAATAAAACTAAAATTACGTCGTCGGTACAGAAGGGGTTAATTTGGTATCCTGTAGGCTATATACCTTACCAAAGGCCTCTTCTTCTTCTTCTCAAGGTTATATAGGTAGGGTCTATTGTGTTTTTCAAGGTCTCTCTCTCTCTCTCTCTCTCTCTCTCTCTCTCTCTCTCTCTCTCTCTCAGTCTTGTGTGTGGAAGAGATTGTGAGTGTGTGTGTGAGAGGAAAAAGTGTGTTTAGTGTGTTTTATTGCTCTCTCTCTCTCTTTCTCTCCTTGGAATCCTACCATTCAGACATAATGATAATGTGATTTTTATGACCTTTCAAATATATACGAATTAAATCATACTATACTAAATTATTAAGCAAACACACACACACACACACACACACATAGCTACCATCCCAGCTCACCTATACACACACACTACATATACATACACATACACACACACACACACACACATATACATCATATACACACGCATGCCATACATACATACATGATATACATACGCATACATACCACATACATAACATACAAACGCATATCATCCATCCACACACACACACACACACACTCACTCATGCATACACAGAGCATAATAGTCACATACACACACACACACACATTTGCATATTTATTTCACCTTTTTGTTATCTGCATTCATGATCCTCTACACACACACGCACATGTTAGTCATAGAGGGCATTACCTTTAAAATATAGCTCGCTTACATACATACACACACTCTCTCTCTCACTTTCTCACACACACACACACTCTCTCTCTCTCCCTTTCACACACACACACACACATAGTAACACATATACAGTACATACATACACTTATTCAAATAACACACAAGTATTACATGTACACACACTTATACATGCAAGACACACACTTATACATGCAAGACACACACTATACACACAAAGTAACACATACACAAACAAACACACACACACAAACAAGTGATAAAACACACACACACACACAGAACCACATACAAGTGATAAAACACACTCACACACATAACACACACACACAGAGCTGTTTTATAATTCCACCTTTCAGACAAACCCGATCAATTTATCTCCAACTTTCTAATTAATATATGAACACTTAACCCTTGTCTAGCGGGGGGTTTTGGGCTTATTCAAGTATCTGCATGAAAAGACATTTATTCAGCAAAAAAATAAGCGCTAAAAGCTTCAAAATGAGACCAGAATGAGCTACATAGCACTCGTGGTTCTCATACAGTGGACCCAGTAACATGGGAGTTTAGCGTATAGCGGCATATTTTTCCCAGCTATGCTCACTACTGGCTACACTGCCGGCCTCTCGAGAACACGGGGAACATGAGTTAATGGGCGGCGGTAAGCCCTGGGAGTCGGCTGTCTAGCCCGCTGCGCTCCCGGCCATTTGCACTCTATTTTAACCCTTTAAAAGCCTTAATAATGCTCCTAACTTGCTGCAAATTGGAGGCGGACTTAAGTCCGCTCCCGATCTTTTAGGGTTAAACATCCTAGACATCTTAACCCTTGCTGATCCGACGTTTTGGGGTGGTATTGTGGTACTTCTTATGTCACCAAGACCCTTTCAAGTTTATTCATTTTATAATCATTATTATCATTATTATTACCGTATAATTTGTATTTATTGTTTTTAATACATTTAAGATTCTAACAACATTATTTTGTATCTATTTACTCTATTACTATTATTATTTTGTATCTATTTACTATTACTATTATTATTTTGTATCTATTTACTCTATTACTATTATTATTTACTCTATTACTATTATTATTTTGTATCTATTTACTATTACTATTATTATTTTGTATCTATTTACTCTATTACTATTATTATTTTGTATCTATTTACTCTATTACTATTATTATTTTGTATCTATTTACTCTATTACTATTATTATTTTGTATCTATCTTTTTGTATCTATTACTCTATTACTATTATTATTTTGTATCTATTTACTCTCTATTACTATTATTATTTTGTATCTATTTACTCTATTACTATTATTATTTTGTATCTATTTACTCTATTACTATTATTATTTTGTATCTATTTACTCTATTACTATTATTATTTTGTATCTATTTACTCTATTACTATTATTATTTTGTATCTATCTACTCTATTACTATTATTATTTTGTATCTATTTACTCTATTACTATTATTATTTTGTATCTATCTACTCTATTACTATTATTATTTTGTATCTATTTACTCTATTACTATTATTATTTTGTATCTATTTACTATTACTATTATTATTTTGTATCTATTTACTCTATTACTATTATTATTTTGTATCTATTTACTCTATTACTATTATTATTTTGTATCTATTTACTCTATTACTATTATTATTTTGTATCTATCTACTCTATTACTATTATTATTTTGTATCTATTTACTCTATTACTATTATTATTTTGTATCTATCTACTCTATTACTATTATTATTTTGTATCTATTTACTCTATTACTATTATTATTTTGTATCTATTTACTCTATTACTATTATTATTTTGTATCTATTTACTCTATTACTATTATTATTTTGTATCTATTTACTCTATTACTATTATTATTTTGTATCTATTTACTCTATTACTATTATTATTTTGTATCTATTTACTCTATTACTATTATTATTTTGTATCTATTTACTCTATTACTATTATTATTTTGTATCTATTTACTCTATTACTATTATTATTTTGTATCTATTTACTCTATTACTATTATTATTTTGTATCTATTTACTCTATTACTATTATTATTTTGTATCTATTTACTCTATTACTATTATTATTTTGTATCTATTTACTCTATTACTATTATTATTTGTATCTATTTACTCTATTACTATTATTATTTTGTATCTATTTACTCTATTACTATTATTATTTTGTATCTATTTACTCTATTACTATTATTATTTTGTATCTATTTACTCTATTACTATTATTATTTTGTATCTATTTACTCTATTACTATTATTATTTTGTATCTATTTACTCTATTACTATTATTATTTTGTATCTATTTACTCTATTACTATTATTATTTATTTATTATTTATGTATTTGTTTATTAATTAATTAATTTGTTTTTCTTCAGAGATGTACGCACTACTCCTCCCGATCCTCCTATTGGGGTTCGCGGGTCAGGCCCAACCCCAATGCCTGGCAGCGAACGGTGTACTCCCGACCCACGTTAACACCAACCTCGCGGGGATCGGCGGCTTCGGTATCGACCTATACAAACAACTCCCGCAGCTAACGGCGGGTGGCAAGAGAGACAATCACTTCTTCTCCCCCTACAGCCTCTGGTCGGCCCTTAGTTTGGCCTACATGGGTGCCAACGGGAACTCCGCCACACAGCTGCAGAAAGCTCTCAGGCTCAGCAGTAAAGCAGACACCCTCAAACTGGTCAATATACTCAAACTCATGTAAGTAAAAGCCCATTATTTTTTAGATTTTATGATATTATCCCCATTAGTTTGGTGATTTATAAGACCTTTCGTGCCATTTAGGTGTCAATATTTTTCTGGTGAGCGATAACAAGCCTGTAATATAGAAGGAAGGCCGGTGCAAAATAGTAATTTAATAGTAGTAAAAATAGTATAACTGGAAAAAAGAGTGTAGTATCTTATTCAACAGTTACATAGGAAAGTTCTATCTATCTATTGCCTGACGTCGTGATCCCCGAAGGTGTGGCCACGAACGAACCGCCCCCATGCACCTCTGTCCCCAGTCAGTCGATGCCCCTCCCCCCAACCAGCACCACCTTCGTTCATGTAGTTCCTCACTCCATCCTTCCACCTCATATTCGGTCTACCTCTCCCTCTCTGTCCCTCCACCTCGCTCTCGTACACCCTCTTAGTCATTCTCTCGCTTTCCATACGTTCCATATGGCCGAACCATCTCAAGTTGTTCCTTTTCACACTTTCCAGCACATCTACCTCCACACCACACCTCCTTCTTACTTCCTCATTAGTCTGTCTATCCCTCCATGTAACTCCGCACGCAATCCTTAAGTAATTCATTTCCACTGCTCTCACTCTTGGTCTGAGTCTCTCAACCAACGTCCATGCTTCGCTTCCGTAAGTCAGTGTCGGGATTACCACACTGTCATGCAAGGACTTCTTCACTTCCATACTGACCACCCTATTTCTTGTTACTGCTTTTAGCGTTCCTACAACCTCTTCCCCTGTTGTACCCTCTCCCGCACCTCTTCATCCATAGTCCCATCTTTACTCAACACACTGCCCAGATACTTAAAAGAGTTGACGATCTCCATAGCCTGACCGTTCAGCTTCACCTCACACTCTGTGACTTCACCCCTTTCGAAGACCATAACCTTGCTCTTCCCCATATTTACCTTCAAATTCCGTTTTTCGCACACTGTTCCAAACTCATTTACCAGACCCTGCAACTCCCATTCATTATCACTCATCAGAACTGTATCATCCGCAAACAGCAGTATAGGTAGCTTCCACTCAATTCCCTCCCTTTTCAGCGATACACCAACATCCACTGCTCTTGATAGTATTTCTTTCATGACTCCATCCATATATACAGTAAACAACCACGGGGACATCACACACCCCTGTTTCAAACCAACATTCAGGTCAAAGAACTCACTCTGCTCACTCTCCACACGTACTGCTGCCTTTGCACCCTCATACATGCTCTTCACTGCTTTCAGCAACTTGCCCTCTACTCCGTATATTCTAAGTATTTTCCACAAACCTTCTCTATCCACTCTGTCATAGGCCTTCTCCAAGTCCATAAAGGCAACATACACCTTAACCCTCCAGCCCCGGCTATGTATTCCATACCGAAACCCGGGTGTTTTGGCCGAAAAACGTCTACGCCTAGGCTACCGTATCTTTGTTATTCTGACTGCTTCCGCATCCCCAAGCGTAGATGTGTTTCGTACCTGTAGAATGGCGTTAAGTAGAGCTCTCTAAGTCAACTGGTTCAGTTGTGATGATGATTTCATTGGAGATAACTTTATGGCAAAAACAGCCACTTTACACTACTTTTCGATACTTAACAATAACATACAGGCACATACGAACAAGCGACGCACTCCTTCTTGTGGCCGGAGATGCGGGGCGTCGGTCCAGCCGGCTGTTGTTTACATGCATCGGACCGACGCCTCGCACACCAAGCTTACAGGCTTTGAGCTCATGGGTGTTTAAGAGCCCTTCCGGGTAGCTCGGGTGTGTTTTTTATGGGCGTTCAAGAGCCCTTCCGAGTCTGGAGGGTTAAAGTTCTTAACGGAAAATATAACCGAAACTACCACTAATTTTCCCATGGTTTTTCTTTTTGGTTTTAGGTAGTTTTCATCATTATACAGTACAGTAGTTGAAATTAGTTACAATCCCGGGAAAACTTTATTTCTCCCATTATCCAACGATCTTAAAACACTCAGATGTAAGTAATTTTCAGAGTAAATATATAAATTTGTTTGCCTTTGGATACAGGATTGGTTGAGGGGGTCTTTCCCCCCTCATCCCCCATGAATTATTGAAATCAGCATCTATTTTAACAGTAGGGGGCTTAATAAGTTTTCACTGTCATCAATAGGTAGAGTTATAGGGAGAGTTTTTTGTTTGTTTACAGTACTTTATATAGTGCACATAAAATGTGTCTCCGGAGGTTGAAACACATTTTAATATGATCTTTGCAACATCCTTATTCTATAATAGCCTTCAAATATTGAGAAATAATTAGTGGTAGTTTCAGTTATAAGTACCTTCTTAACCCCTACTGTACCAGAGGGTATTAATATAAATGTAACTTCCAGTACCAAGCACTGTGGCCAAAATGGCTTCAAAGTTGAGAGAGCGCAACCTCTCGCCCCGAAAGCTGGACGAGTACTGAGCCAGCTCACCCGTGGGACCTTCGATACACTCTGAGAAGTGTTGCCAAGGTCTCAAAGCAGTGTTTACAAGTCGTGGTGCTAGCTACCGCTCGGTACAAGGACCGATTATACTGGCGTACGTCGTACGGCGCTGGTACTGGCAAGTGACTTTCTTACTGTCGGCCAAAAGTACGTCACTGGTACAGTAAGGGTTAAGCAAGGAACTCTCCTAAATCAATAATTCTATTTTGACTTTTGTTTCCACATAGCCTAGTGATTTTGATTAGTTGTTTTGTCGTTTTACTGTGTTCGTATAAGTTTTGGTTTGTTTATTTTGCAAGTTTTACATCATAATAAAATCTCAGAGACGAACATAACGTGTGCAGGGAACTGTACATTAGAATACAAATGTCTGGACACACCGAGCTTGAAGCAGTTTAACCCTTTTTGAGGTAGCTACGTCTAAACAAAAATTATTCTAAGCATGATAAAATTTAGTAATTTGCCCTATAAAGGTTTAGGTCGTAGGATGAGGGAAAGATAAATTGAGAGAGAGAGAGTTACACCTTCCCTAATCTTATAGTTAACCTACAACACCTTCCAACAGAAACAAGCAGCGTGCCCAGCGACCCAGTAACTTCACCCTCCAAGATGCCAACCGGGTGTACGTGGATGACGAGGTGGTGCTCAAGAACGACATCCAAAAGCATCTCCTGGGTTTACTACAGGTCGTTGATTTTGCTGATGTAAGTGATTGTTAATTTATGTATCTTTTTATTTATTTTTAGTATCTTCCCTAGACCTCCATCGAATTTATAAAAACACCCCCAAGACCCTCCTTCAAGATAAGTTTGTAAATTTTTCGATAGAAAAATGTCTCAGCCGAAGGCCGGTTCCTCTTAAAATACAGGCTCGCTATCGCTCGCCTGGAAAAAATTGACATCTGAATGACATGAAGTCATGAAGACAAAGAAATGGGGCAAAAAGTCTTAAAATCTGAAAACTAATGGCCCGAACATCTTATAATCTGAAAACTACAGTACTGTAATTGGGCTAAACATGAGGAAGAAGGGGGGCCAACCGTGTATACGTGGATAACTAAGTAGTGCTCAAGAACAACATCCATGGGCGGGTGCCCAACCCCGAAAGGGGTTGAAATAGGGGAGCTATCCCCCCGCCAAAGGAGGCTTTCTAGGGCCTTTCCTAGCTGATGCTGAGAGGATTGGGTTCTAGTCATGTGGTGATGGGCTGGTCTATCAGAGTGAGAACTGAGCGATCTCTGCCATACCCATAGCTTACTCTGACTGCTCCTTTAACTTATATATTTTCTAGATCTCAAGTGACGGCGTCTTTTCCGTGGATTGACCTCCCAATCTACCAAGATTGGAAGCCAAAGCGTCACATTTTTCCTTTGCCCCTCAACTTTCTCTTCATAATTACTGAGGGGCACAGGGCCCTGGGTGGGGCTTTGGTTTCCCGGGTGTTTCCGCACCCTCCTCCGCTCCCCGCCATGGAGTGGCTTCGGTCACCCAGGCTTTATTGTGGTAGGCAGGGAGGGTTCTGTGGGGGCGCTCGGTTATGGCCTTGGCCTTGCTCGGGGCCTTGGGGCTGTTCGGCCAGGCAGCTTGGGGAACAACAACAACAACATCCAAAATCATCACCTGGGCTTGTTACAGGTCGTCGAGTTCTTTGATGTTAGTACAGTATTTGTGATATTTTGTTTGATTATTATTGAGGATTTGTATGAGTCGACTTGGTTGGTTTGGACACTGGGAGAGAATGGATGATCAGAACCGAGTGAAGAAATGCCGGACTGTGAACGTGGGGGGAGCTGCGCATAGGGGTGAACCTAGAATGACGTGGGCTCGGGTATTCCGGTCCGATCTCAAAATAAAGAACTTGACAACAGAGGCGGCTCTTGACAGGGCCGCCATTGAGGATGTGAGACTGTAACCACATTCTCTGTGGACAAAACAGTCTTTAAACTTGTATGTATGTACCGTGCTTCAGGAAGGACCGCCGTTACTAGTCCCTGGGTTAAGACCTGCTGTTGACGTCAGGCCATTAAGACAGTTTTATTCCTCGAATGGTCACTATCAACGCTATATTTTTATGCTATGCTATTGACTTCAGGTGTACAGTACTTATGATATACTGTAAACGTCGAGCAATTTTAGTCAACTTCTTTCGTTTATCCCTAACAGACAGTCGGATCAGCCAACCTAATCAACAACTTCGTCGCCACCACCACCAACAACCTCATCCCAACCATCTTGACCAGTCAGGACCTGATCGACGGGCTCATGGTCATCGTGAACGCAGTGTACTTCAAGGGCAAATGGACGTACACCTTTGAGCAACGCGACACACGCAACCGAAACTTCTTCACCACCCCCAACGCCGCCCCACAGAGTATTCCCATGATGACACAAATGGCGAATTTAAACTATAGTAAGTATATAAATGTTTATATTTGTTAAATTGAGCACTTGCAAGTTTCAGGCTATAAGGAAGTGCATAAACATCGATATTTAAACAGAAATGCAGTAATGCTGTAGGTTTCTGAAGGCTAGAAAGTACGTTGAATTCGATTTGAGGTACCGGTATTTATAAATGCACTATCTTTCTATATACTCAGGCACATACTCGATAGCTGGGGATGGCCGACTCAAGATAGAGCCCGAACAGGGACAACACAACACACACCAAAAAAAAATAACAAAAATAAAAAAATACCGTGGTGATGGGCTGGTCTATCAGAGTGAGAGCTGAGTGATCTCTGCCATACCCATAGCTTACTATGACTGTTCCATTTACTTATATATTTTCTAGATCTCAAGTGACGGTGTCTTTTCCGTGGATTGACCTCCCTACTGCCAACCTAGAGGTTGGCAGATTGGGAGCCAAAGCGTCACATTTTTCCTTTGCCCCTCAACTTTCTCTTCATAATTGCTGAGTGGCACAGGGCCCTGGATGGGTCTTTGGTTTCCCGGGCGTTTCCTCACCCTCCTCAGCTCCCTGCCTTGGAGTGGCTTCGGTTACCCGGGCTTTATTAGTGGTAAGCAGGGAGGGTTTTGCGGGGCCGCTCGTTTATGGCCTTGGCCTTGCTCAGGACCTTGGGGCTGTTCAGCCAGACAGCTGGGGAACAACAACAACAACAATGGAAATACGCCTAATGGCCTTATTGGGCTATCCTTAGTTGGAATTATGCAAAGCTGGTACATGTCATATTTGTAACATACTATGTGGTACCAACTCTGTAAATTGCAAATTGAATAAATAATAATATTATTATTATTATTATTATTATTATTATTATTATTATTATTATTAACAAAAAATACCCAAAAACTAAACTCAAATTCACACACATCTAGGTCGCCCAGGAGAAGACCCAGAAACCCTGGCCCATTTGGGGTCCCCAGCAGGATTCCCAGGTCTCCCAGGTCCAGACCTCCCGGAGACGTTCCGGTCTAAGCAGGCAAACATGCAGCAAAGCTTTACCACCACAAGCCTGCCAACCATGCATCCAAACGTACCCTTCATATATACCGGCTCCCCGGGCCAGGCGCCTGACGGACTATTATCTAGTCCAACTGATGCTTGACTCCCTCTCCCAAACGACCGCATTTTCACTCATCTATTCACTAGCATTCTCCATTCATTCCTATTTATTACCACTTCTCTTGCCTGATCTATAGTCATTCTTCTATCTTTCAATGCTTGTACTACAAATTTTCTCCATCTTATATATTGCAGCGGGTAATTCTTCAGACTCCATCATGTTCAACGATTGAATGTACAGGTTGTAAGTGTATTTGGAGAAAGAGTTGGAACATACAAACAAATTATTGAATGCATAAGAGTTATTACAAACCCCTTATCATTATTTGTAAGGAGATTCGTCAGAAATCAGGGCTTGTATTCTAAAAATTCCCTACTTTTCAACTAAACAGCCATTATCCTTTTTGTAATACTGTACGCTAACGGACTCTTCTATCGCATGCTCAGAACAACGTAGACATACCTTAATTGCTCTTCTCAGGTGAATCATCCAAACTTTGAACTTTTATTCTAGAACTCTTCTATGCCGGCACCACCATGTCCAAGTATCTTCTTTTCACGATGCTGGAAGGGTGGCAGCGCTCCTAGTTTTATTCTGAAAGTTTTATAAGCATAGATTGAGTTTAAAGGCAAATCGTCGGGAAATAGTGCTCCTATACTTTACAAATTAATATAATAAGGCAATCTAATTGAATTATTATGTTTTTTACACCAACCAACTTCACATCTAAACTCAATTAATGAAATCAACAAATACATGTGGCATTCCGAGGACTCGAACCCAGGATATTCACATCAAAATTCTGTGCACTATGCAAATACAGACAGTGAGAGGGATAGATCTCGAAACTAAAAAGCTGATAATTCAGGGCTGCCCAGAATCCCACAATTAGGAGATTATGCTGAAACTGCACCTCATGTGCACCACTCTCTCTTCAAAATTATATATGTACAGCTCACATAAGTTCTGTTCCTCTCTGTGATCTTATACATAAAAATATAATGCGCAGGATTGTATTATGAGTGACCTTATGCGGACAACTGTACAGTTATGGATGTTTATTTCATTACTGAAGGCGTTTTTTCGTAACTTTCATTTCTTCCATCTTTCAGGCGAATCGGCTCAACTCGGGGCACGTATCCTGGAGCTCCCGTATAGCGGAGGCATTATATTCATGTACGTCCTTCTGCCAGCGACTGAAGGGGAGGCTGGGTGGAACAACATGGTAGGGGCGCTCAACGGACAGACCCTCCACCAAGCACTGTGGGGTCCCAGTAACTTTGTCAAGAGGAAGGTTGACGTGTTGCTGCCGAAGTTTAAAGTGGAGAAGATGCTGAGAGATGAACTTAAAGATGTGAGTTGATAGTGTAACACCCTGTACCCACAAAAATCCTGCAACCACAAAACTACCCGAGTTGACATCTGGGATAGCATAAAATAGTTGTTGGTGGCGAAGTCTAAGAAACCCACCACGTGACTATCACCTGGTTCTTTCAAAGAGAACTAAGGTTGCTATCCTATTGTACGTCCGTGGTAGTACAGTGGGTTAGCGGGTGAGTCTGGTAAAAACCTACTGAGGTCCCTGACCAGGGTTCGAAACCGTGCCAGTCTGGTAAAACCTACTGAGGTCCATAACCAGGGTTCGAACCCGCGCCATGCCACTGGGCAGGCCTGGGGATTTTCGGGAGGGTTAAATTCCCTTCGCACCCAGCATTTCATAAATATATAAATAAATAGGGCCCCAAAGATAACCACTGTCCCCTTAAGAGAAATCCTGATAGCATTGATTATGTCAGTGTGATTCCAGAGTGTGTAAACAAGTTCTGATAGGTATAGTCCGTTCATTCTAGGTTGGGCAGAAATTGTAACCCTTAACCTCTCATAACTCAAAAAGGACTAGAGTAATCGAGCTAATAATTAACGTGACGATAGTGCGTTGTTATATGTGCGATTGGTTTGCTTGGGAAACAGATTAACTTGCTCATGTAGTGATGTACACCCTATGTGGTGGATTGTGTTCTTTTATTTAATAATTTTCATTTTAGTAAGCGTTGTTTCCACATAGCGATTTTGATAATTTAATTTGACTTTATATTGTCCTTGTCCCAATTTTGGTTTGTTTAGTTTGCAAGTTTTACATTTTAATTTCTACCTAATAGGAAGACTTGGCTAGGGAATATGTGTATAAATTGACGGCTTATTTACTCTAGCCTTTTTTGAGTTACAGAGGTTAGAGGTTACAATTTCTGCCCAATCTAGAATGAACGGACTATAGTCTAGACATGTGGAGAGGGTGGATGATCAAAATATGTTAACGTGGAGGGAACTGTGCGGAAGGGTAGACTTAGAAAGATGTGGGATTAAATACTTTAATCTGATCTCAAATTATGTATACTTAAAAAAGGGCGTGAGACTGGTACTGTAATTCTTATGGATAGTTAAGGTCTTCATAGTACATGTATTTATGTCTTCAATTTGTTTTACATTTTTTAAATACAAGCATGCATGTGAAAGCCTTGTTCAACTAATGGCAGTACTATAGGTATCGCCAACGAACTTGACAATAATTTTGATCCCTGACCTCTTCGTAACTCAAAAGGGACTAGAGCAAATTGGCTGAATATTACGTGTTGGACTCTTCCCAAATGAGAGGAATGTCAGCCCGATTGCTTTCATTCATTTTGAGTTATAAGAAGTTAAGGGGTCCAGATTATTGTCAAGTTGGCTGGCGCTACCTATAGTCCGAGAGGGCTATCCCCACACGAGGGAAAGCATTCCTTGTTCAATCGAGTACATCATTGGAAAGCTTGACCTCCTCGGTAGAAAGTCAAGACGCTATCAACTCGACCATTCTCATATATATATCCAGAAGAATACTACCACTGATTTTTCTATCGAAAAATTTACAAATTTATTTTGAAGGAGGGTATTTGGGGGGGGGGGGGTTTAAGCTTGATGGAAGTCTAGCAAGGAAACTGAAAAATAAAGTCAATAAATAAATATAGACCAAAAACCAAGCACTACCCCCTAAACTTATGTATGTATGTATGTATGTATGTATGTATGTTATATCAATATATTATACTCAAACTTCTCCTTCTCACCACCAGGGTCTAGGGGGTATGGGAGTGACGGACATATTCAACTCGACGTACGCCCTATCCTGCTTCAGCATCCGCCCCGACCTGGTCATCTCCAAGACGATCCACAAGGCCTTCGTGGACATCAGCGAGGAAGGGACGGAGGCGGCGGCGGCTACGGCTCTCATCGCGGTCACTCGGTCCGGGCACAGTCAGCGGCAGGATATTACACGCTTCCACCTGGACCGACCATTCATGTACTTGATCGTGGACAAGCAAACCAAGAACCTTCTCTTCTTAGGAACCTATATGGATCCTAGTGCCTAAACTAACACCCCTTTTTCCCTCATGTTTATCCCCTCCTAATATATGTAAACTAACCCCCTTCTCTCTCATGTTTAGCTCTATGTAAACTCAACCCCTTCTCTCTCGTGTTTAGCCCTTCCTTCTAATATATGTAAACTAACTCCTTTCTCCCCCATGTTTATCCCCTCCTAATATATGTAAACTAACCCCCTTTCTCTCTCATGCTTAGCCCCTTCATCCTCTTAGGAACCTACATGGACTCTTAGTGTCTAAACTAACACCCCCTCCTACCTTATGTTTAGCCCCTTCCTTCTAATCTATGTAAACTAACCCCTTTCTCCCTCATGTTTAGCCATTCCTTCTAATATATATAAACTAACCCCTTTCTCCCTCATGTTTAGCCCCTGTTAATCTATGTAAACTCGTCCCCTTACCCCTCCCACCTCCCTTTATAGTCATATTATATAGGAATAGAGTTTTTATATACTGATGCTTAAATAAATATACAATAGTACAATTTTCTACATATTTAATTATCCTTCTGTATTTTATTTTCTACAAGATGAATGTATTATCAGGGAAAGGGTTGCGATTAGTGACATGGAGTTCTGATTTATTATAATGTAAAACTTTCAAACTAAACAAACCAAAACTGGGACGACACAAGATAAACGCAAAAGAACTAATCAAAATCGCTGTGGAAACACCGCTTAATAAAATAAAATTTGAAATAAAAGAACACAATCCTGGGCTAATGCAAACTAATGGGCAAATGTCATAGAATGTCAAACGCAATGGGGCTAAACATGAGGAAGAAGGGGGGCCAGAAAAACTATCCGTCTTCTCTTAATACTTTTTTGTTGTTGTCCTATAATGCTCCTTTTTCCTCAACTGAGTTACGCACCGCTCTCCGTGCCTGCAAGAACACTTCTGAGGGTCCTGATGGTGTCCATTATCTCATGCTCAAACATCTTTCCTCACAAGCTCTGGTCTTCTTGTTAGCTCTCTATAACAAGATTTGGTCTTCTGGTGTTTTCCCTCCCTCTTGGGGTACTGCCCTGACCATACCTTTTCTTAAGCCTGGCAAGTCAGGGTTCTCCCAACAAGACTATCGCCTGATTGTCCTTACCAGTTGCCTGTGTAAACTCTTTGAACGTATGATTAACGCTCGTCTCATGTGGATTCTTGAGTCGCGCCATTTGTTGTCTTCTTCCCAGTTCGGGTTCAGACGTGCTCGTAGTATGCTTGACCCCCTCATTCGCTTGGAATCTTATATCAGGACAGCTTTTGCTCGTCGTCAAACTGTCATTGCTGTTTTTTTCGATCTCGAAAAAGCCTATGATTCTACCTGGAAGTACCACATTTTGCGTCAGCTCCGTTCTTGTGGTATTTACAGTAATCTAGGAGTCTTTATTCAGAATTTTCTTTCTTCTCGGTCCTTTTGTGCCAGTCGCTTCCCACTTATCTCGTCTTTACCCTCAGTTGGAAGGTGTTCCTCAGGGTTGTGTCCCGAGTACCATCCTTTTTCTCATTGCTATCAACAGTATTGTGTCTTCTCTTCCTGTCGGGGTTCGGTCTTCCTTGTATGTCGACGACTTTGCGATTTACGCAGCCGACTCAGATATTGACGCTTTACATCTTCTTATCCAATCCGCTATTCTGGCTTTTTCTTCATGGGCAACCCGCCACGGGTTCCATTTTTCCACCTCCAAATCCTGCGCGATGACCTTTACTCGTTGCCATTCTATTCCTCATCCTCCTCTTACTCTTTATGGTACTGCCCTCCCTTATCGTTCCTCTACTGCTTTTTTGGGTCTTAATTTTGATTCTCGTCTTGATTGGTCCGCTCATGTTTCTTCTCTCAAGGTTACTGCCTTACTCCGCCTCCGCCTTCTTCAGTCCTTGTCCCACCTCACTTGGGGTGCTGATCGAGCGCTTCTTCTTCGGCTTCATACGGTTCTTGTCCTCTCTAAGTTGGATTATGGCTGTCAAGTTTACTCTTCAGCCTCTGATTCTGTTCTCCATGCTCTTGATTCTGTTCATCACTCTGGTCTTCGTCTTGCCCTTGGTGCTTTTCGTTCCTCTCCTGTTGAAAGCCTCTATGCTGAGTCTGGTTTCCCTTCTCTTTACCGCCGTCGGGCTCTCCTGTCCCTTCGTTCTTACGCTCGCCTTCAACAATTCCCATCTTCCCCTTCCCCCTTCGGTCGTTGCTACTTTTTCGTCTCACCCCCGTCTTGGTTCTCCGTTTTCTGTCCGCATGCTCTCGCTGCTCGCATCGTGCTCTTTCCCTGTTTCTAACGTCCTCCCTTTCCGCTTTTGCTCCCCTGGCTTTTCCCTCGTCCTTCGGTTTGCCCTTCCATCCTCCCTTGTTCCAAGTCCTCTACTTCTCCCCTCGTTCTTCGGTCTCGTTTCTTAGATCACCTCTCTCTTCACGCTCCAACCACTCCTGTGTTTACTGATGGCTCCAAGACGTCGGTAGGTGTTGGGTTTGCCATCCTTTTTCCCACTTGCTCGTATCAATATTCTTTGCCTCCCGTTGCCAGTATTTTAACTGCTGAACTTTATGCTATTTTTATTGCCCTTCGTTTTATGTGTTCCTTCCCCTCCTCGTCCTTTACTTTGTTCTCTGATTCTCTCAGTGCTCTACTTCTCTTACAGTCCTCCCCTGCTCTACACCCTTTAGTTCTCTGATTCTCTCCGTGCTCTACTTCTCTTACAGTCCTCCCCTGCTCTACACCCTTTAGTTCTCTGATTCTCTCAGTGCTCTACTTCTCTTACAGTCCTCCCCTGCTCTACACCCTTTAGTTCTCTGATTCTCTCAGTGCTCTACTTCTCTTACAGTCCTCCCCTGCTCTACACCCTTTAGTTCTCTGATTCTCTCAGTGCTCTACTTCTCTTACAGTCCTCCCCTGCTCTACACCCTTTAGTTCTCTGATTCTCTCAGTGCTCTACTCCCTTTAGTTCTCTGATTCTCTCAGTGCTCTACTTCTCTTACAGTCCTCCCCTGCTCTACACCCTTTAGTTCTCTGATTCTCTCAGTGCTCTACTTCTCTTACAGTCCTCCCCTGCTCTACACCCTTTAGTTCTCTGATTCTCTCAGTGCTCTACTTCTCTTACAGTCCTCCCCTGCTCTACACCCTTTAGTTCTCTGATTCTCTCAGTGCTCTACTTCTCTTACAGTCCTCCCCTGCTCTACACCCTTTAGTTCTCTGATTCTCTCAGTGCTCTACTTCTCTTACAGTCCTCCCCTGCTCTACACCCTTTAGTTCTTTCCATTCAGGAATGGCTTTTCCGCCTTTCCGTCCGCAAAAAGCTTGTACATTTTTGCTGGGTTCCCAGTCACGTTGGCGTTTGCGGTAATGAGCGGGTTGATTGCCTTGCTCGTTCTGCTGCCGTGCGGGGTACCCGCTCCTCACTTGCTGTCCCGGCCTCTGATTTCTTCCCTGCCTTGTCCAGGTTTCTTTGGTCGAGGTGGCAGACTCAGTGGTCCACTATCTCCGTTAATAAACTTCGTTCTGTCAAACCGTCCGTTTCTGGGTGGTCTGATCCCTCCCACCGTAATCGCCGATGGGAGACGGCTTTGGCCCTTCTCCGCATTGGCCACACCAGACTTACCCATTCGTTTTTAATGTCCCGTTCTCCTCCGACTCTTTGCTCGCGCTGTACCGTTCAGCTTTCTGTCTCCCATCTTTTCCTCGATTGCCCCTTATTTTCCGTTGCCCGCACGCGTTTCTTCCCTTTTCTGGCTTTCCTCCGCCGGCCCCCATGTCTTGCTGATTTTCTTTCTGAATCTCCTCGTTTTCTATCTCCCGCATTATGTCCTTCCTTCGTCATGTTAGAGTTCTCGATGATATTTAGTTAACTTCCTTCCCGTCTTTAAACATTTCGTGCCATATGGCCTTTGTCGCCTGGTGCGTTGACTTCATTAATGTTATGTTATGTTTTGTTGTTGTACATTAGTTTAACCAGACCACTGAGTCACAACAAGAGACTCTCATAGGGCTGGCCATTCCCTTAATACTAATCAAAGGACATTAAATTACATATTCCAACATAAAATAGGCAATTGAGAATAATTTATTGTCATTCAGAACACATAACAAATATTAAATATATTACAATACAAACTACAACAAACAATACTAGTAAAGAAATAGAACTATAAATTTATACCGTAATTAATTACATATACAACTCTACTACAATAACACATTAAATATATCAAAATAATAGCTACAACAAGCAATACAATGTCCTTTTAATTTTATTATGGCTACTATTAAACAATATTATTCAGTTTAAAATGGGCCTCCAGCCATTGATAGGCTTCGAACTATCTCACTTAACCCTTATTACTACCACGGATCCTGCTTAAACTGCACAGAATCGTCTAAATATAGCTAGAATATAATTAAAAAGACGTCTCCGGTACAGAAGGGGTTAATCACATATAATACAACAGCTCTACTGCTAAAATGAACTTCCAAAAGTTGACAGCCTGAATATAAACACCATATGAGGAGGAGCACTTTATTGACAACGTTTGGTAGATAAATGGATATCAAGCGTAGTCATGTGCTGTACTTATAACTGTCTTGGTGGTGTAATGGTTAGAGCATGTAAGTTCTGTAGGAGATATCCTGGGGGGAATTACATGCTTTCATTAAATTTAATTTGGGGGGTTATGGGTGTTCAGAACGATGTATAAAATAATATCTTCTTCAGGTCACCTCAAGACGCGAAACATTGCCAATAAAGTGCTCCTCCTCTAATGGTGTGTCTATTCAACAACTCTACTACCATAACAACAACAATAACATCTCTACTACAGTTACATTAAACAGTGTGGTCAAATTACGTACATACTAAATACAACTACTGTATCTACAAACTACCAAATGATGTAAAAAATAATTCCACTTCAACGTACAGTACAAGACTAAATATAAGTAGAACCCCGTCTATCCGGTGCTCTCAGATCCGGAATCCCAAGAGATCCGGACAGGCATTTCGATCAAGACTCATGTTTCAGCCAACCAAACTTGTCTGGATGGCTTGGGAAAAATATAAGTCAATCCGGAAATGAACGAGACGAATAAAAGTTTCCAAGGGTATTGTTTACATCCAGGGTTAGATATCCAGACTTGTATGCCAGCCATCCGGATTTGTCTGGATGGCTGAAACCTAAATAGGGTTGTTTAAGTTAGATATCTAGACTCATGTTTCAGCCATCCGGATTTGTCTGGATGGGCGAGGTTTTACTTATATATATATATATATATTCCAAATTAGTTTACTACTTAAGCCGGTAGGAGCACCATAGCGACAGATGTATCAGAGTAAAAAATATGGAAGACAAATGGTCGAGCTCTGCCATAAACGTGATGGGTCCTACTCCAGTACCAATGAGAGTCCTGCGGCTCAAGCTAAACAGTTATGCAGTTTCAGAAACACCTATGTTATTCAGAGGGTTTACCGAGATCGTATGTACCTCGTTGAGTCCTAGAAGTTAGATTATAAGCTAAAGAAAATCGTCTAATGGTAACCACATTATTGATTGGGAACACAAACCGTCAAATGGACAAATTTATCTCGATGGGGGGTCTTGGGGGTATTTCTTAAACTTGATGGAGGTCTAGGGAGCAAACTATAAACCTCTTAAGTCACGTAAGTTTAAAAGAAGGCCTGTACCCTTAGTTGGTTAAAATAGGACTTCAGAGGCTATCAACCCTTCTGGATTATTAAGCCAGCACACTGCAAGTATCCTGTAAGCCTATATTCTTTAAACTTGATGGAGGTGTAGGGAATTTATCAAAATAAATACCTCCTCTTAAGTCATGTAAGTTTTAAAGACTATATCCTATAAATCTAAGTAGGACCATTATATATCCCCGTTATAACCGGTACTCTGAGAATATTGTCCGTGATGAGGAACACAAACGGTCGGTCGGCCGTAAACTTGAGGGGTCCTACTCGAGTCCCGATGAGTCCTGCGGTTGAGGAAGTTAGGGGTTAGTGTTATCATTTATCTGTCTGTTTTCAGCTGATGGTAAATTGCCAAGCTCAAAGCTTCATTTCTCAACTACTGTATGTTATTTTGCTAAAGTGTTATGTCCACAATAGTGATTTTGATTAGTTCTTTTGTCTTTATATTGTGTCGTTCCTGTTTAGTTTTTTTTAATTTTGCAAGTTTTACATTATAACTACGAAGATTTTATGGTGAAGTTTGTTAATTATGAAAACTTGGCATTAATATGATGCAGAAAATTACAGGTAATGTTTTTTTCATTGAGAATCGAAAAATCAGTTGCTAAGGGATTCAGTTTACCATCAGCTGGAAAGAGATACACCTTAGGTTTCATTACTACAGTAGGCGATAAATCATTAACTCTATCATCTGTAACTAAAAAAGAGCTAGAGCAAATTGGCTGTAAATTTCCACATCTATTCCTTGACTGATTCTTCCCAAATGGTAGAAATATTAGCTCGATTACTCTAGTCATTTTTGAGTTACAGAGGATAGAGGTAATGATTTCTCGCCTACTTATAGCGATTAGACTATAGTACTAATGATTACCACTACAAATTATTTCTATTCTGCAGTTACTATTAAATACTACAAATACAGATACTATTGCTAATGACATATACTGGAGAGTGTAAAGCCGGTATCACACGAGCACTTTTTACCTCAACATTTATCCTCAACATTGGTCTGGCAGCTTATGAGGTCAACATTTACAATATTTTGGTTACATAAATTCATCTACCATTAGTCTAGTTTCCGATACCAGTGCGATACCAGTTTAACTGGTCAATTGATATGATACACTGTCCAACAAAGACTATAACTAAATTATTGATCACAGAATGTGGATGATGGGGGTCCACACCAACCATTAAATTAGTTATCTAACTTCAGTACCTACAAATACAACAACTACAACTACACCGATTATCCTACTCGACGAGACAGAGAAAGGGGCGGGAGAACTTGAAAGTGGTCCCGGAACCTGACAATAGGAACTTTAAATATCGTTTCTGTTCGGGCTCTGTCTCATGTCGGCCACTCTGAGCAATGGGGTATGTGCCTGAGTATATACATACAGTACATACAACTACAGCCCCTTCCCCACTGCCCTCTCAGAGACAGGTCTTCGGGGGCCTGAGCATCTGGCATGGCTTCAGTCAACCAGACTAATTGGGACTGCTCGGTCAGACAGTCTGGGGAACTACAACAACCAGCTTGAACCAGGACCAGCGGGTGCCCAACCCCGAAAGGGGTTGAAATAGGGGAGCTATCCCCCCGCCAAAGGAGGCTTTCTAGGGCCTTTCCTAGTTGATGCTGAGAGGATTGGGCTCTAGTCATGTGGTGATGGGCTGGTCTATCAGAGTGAGAACTGAGCGATCTCTGCCATACCCATAGCTTACTCTGACTGTTCCTTTAACTTATATATTTTCTAGATCTCGAGTGACAGCGTCTTTTCCGTGGATTGACCTCCCAATCTACCAAGATTGAAAGCCAAAGTGTCACATTTTTCCCTTGCCCCTCAACTTTCTCTTCATAATTGCTGAGGGGCACAGGGCCCTGGGTGGGGCTTTGGTTTCCCGGGCGTTTCCGCACCCTCCTCAGCTCCCCGCCATGGAGTGGCTTCGGTCACCCAGGCTTTATTGTGGTCGGCAGGGGGGGTTCTGTGGGGGCGCTCGGTTGTGGCCTTGGAATTGCTCAGGGCCTTGGGGCTGTTCGGCCAGGCAGCTTGGGGAACAACAACAATAACAACCAGGACCAGCCCTAAATCTGTTACCTGACAACCACTACCACAACAACCACTACCAGAACAATCAAAACTACCAAAATAACCACTACCACAATGATCTTAACTATCATAATGCAATAGGTTAGTTGTCTAGTTATATAGAGGCCAAACATATTTCCTATAACAACCACTACTACAACAACCACTACCAGAACAATCAAAACTACCAAAATAACGACTACCACAACAACAATCACTACCACAATGATCTTAACTATCAATATGCAATAGGTTAGTTGTTGTTGTTGTTGTTCCCTAAGCTGCCTGGCCAAACAGCCCCGAGTCCCTGAGAAAGGCCATGGCCACGATCGGGCTTTCCCACAGAGCTCTCATTGAGTGTAGATTGTGTTGTTGGCGTAAGTGGTTGTGTGAAATGCAGTCTTCTATGATGTGTTTAATGGTATGGGGTGCTGTGTTACATCCCGGGCAGGCGTCGACAACGGAGTCATCCAGTCTCTTCTGATAGCTCAGGAGAGCTGGATGGTGTCCGCATCTCAGCCTGGCCAGGTGGACTCTGTCCTCGCGAGGAAGGGAGGATTCGGAAGGATGGATTTCGGAGGTCGTGCATGCAGCTGTGTGTTGTCTGTGAGTGAGTGGATGGATCGGTGAGAGATATGAGTATGGATGTGCTTCTGGAAGTTGGTTCGGGGTGGGCAGGGAGGGAGAGAGGACAATAATTGTGTGTGATACCGTGTGCTGGGTGTTGTTTTGATATTTCTTGGTGTCTGTGGGTGTGTTGCCATGTAGTTTAGTGGGTGGTCTTGGTTCGTGGAGGCTGCTGCCAGGAATTGAGTGCCTCTCATGTCCAGATGGTCTTTGACTTTGAGGATTTTGGTTTCTTGATGTAGGTGATCTGTGGGTGCAGTAGCTGTGCAGCCTGTAATGATCTTCAGGGCTTTGTTTTGAATAGTCTGTAAGGTCTTATGATGTGTTTCAGCTAGGTTAGAAGCCCAGCTATAGGTTAGTTGTCTAGTTATATAGAGGCCAAACATATGTCCTACAACAACCACTACCACAACAACAATGACTACCACAAACTCCCCGAACCCCCAAAATCTCCTACCTGTAGCAGCGGCCGCGGTGGTGCCTTGTTCAGTGACGGTAATGGTGGCTTTCTGTATAGCACTGTTTACATGGATGGCTGAGTTGCTGAAGGATCGGAAGTTAGCTGAGCCCGTGAATATGTCGTTGATGCCTAGATCTATCAGGCCCTGGGGATAGATGGATAAATAGAGATATACAGTACAAGTAGATAAAACATATACAGTATACATAAACATACATATATGAATATAAGCCAAAAAAAATACCCTCATTGTTCCCTGATTAAATGTCACTGTATGTATATTCCCATATTCAAAATATGCTATAGGGGGGCAATGCCTAGTGAGTCTCATCCGTGGATTGACCTCCCTACTGCCATCCTAGAGGTTGGCAGATTGGGAGCCAAAGCGTCACATTTTTCCTTTTCCCCTCAACTTTCCCTTCATAATTGCCGAGGAGCACAAGGCCTTGGGTGGGGCTTTGGTTTCCCGGGCGTTTCCGCACCCTCCTCAGCTCCCCGCCTCGGAGTGGCTTGGTGATCCGGTCTTTATTAGTGGTAAGCAGGGAGGGTTCTGTGGGTGCGCTCGGTTATGGCCTTGGCCTTGTTCGGGACCTTGGGGCTGCTCGGTCAGACAGCCTGGGAATCAGCGACAACAACAACAACAACAATTAGGTAAATACACACACACACGCACTTACCTTCTTTAGTTTATCTGTTAATTTAGTGGACAGTTCAAACTTTGGTATGGAAACTTCTACTCGAGTCTCCACCATAGACATCCGAGCCGTATCTAACTTTCGGTAACTGAAAACAAAACAAATAATGTATTATATGTATGTATGTTTATACTCAGGCACAGACCCCATAGCTGGGGGTGGCTGACTCAAGACAGAGCCCGAACAGAAACAACATTTAAAGTTCCAATTCTTAGGGTCTGGGACATACATACATAGAACTTTAAAGAACGTTTTGTCTCACGTCCTAAATGACAGCTTTCCAGGTGGCCCTGTCAAGGGCTGCCTCTGTTGTCAAGTTCTTTATTTTGAGATCGGACCGGAATACCCGAGCCCACCCCTACGCGCAGCTCTCTACTGGGACCACTTTCGCGTTCCCTCGCCCCTTATTCTACATCGTCTAGTAAGTGAAGTCTACAAGGGGGAGAGGCATCATAGCCCCCTGCACCCAGAAGGAAAAAGTAGGACTATCAAAGCGACAAACAGATAAATAATAAGATAATCTGACTCGCTATTGCTCACCAGTAAAAAAAATCGACATTTAAAGGGCACCTAATAACTTTTTTGCTTTTTGGTTTTATATTCATTATAATTCATTAATTATTTATTTATCTATTTTATATATATATATATATATATATATATATATATACAGTATATATATATAGCCAGACCTATGAGAGTTCCGTATGGAGCTCAGTGGTCTGGTTAATCTGCTCTACATAACTAACTATATATATATATATATACAGTATATATATATATAAAATACATACATCAGTCAAATATCAACAAATATCCCAATACATACGTGAGTCTTTTAACGACATCTTCAGCTCTCCACACATCCATAGCAGGCAGTAGTATCGACATAGTGAACCCCGTGGTGTACGGTAATTCAATGACACTGGCGTTCAGTGAGGATGTGGCCGCTGAAATGAAAAGTATGTATGAGAGATTAAATTAACCCGTGGAATCCCAGCTATTTAATTAGCATATGTATACCCAATCCCAAACAGGACGGCACCACACGTCTGTCACTCCTGGTAGTCAACCAGAAACTGAGGGAGACAATGATACAGTGCTCCAATACCTCCCTAGCAGTGCTACCTATGAATTTAACAAGGCCTCTGCTATTATTAGCACAACCCGAGCGTTCAAGATGCGTTGACTGAAAACCAACGCTGGTATTAACGTGGATACTAAGTGTGTCGGCTGAGAACCGACGCTGGGAGGCCCTGGGTTAAGATGAAAAGGAGTACGAAATGTTCCTGTGGTACGTAGCTAGGTTCTCTCTGCTCACCTGTAAAATATCCTCAGAGACCAACAGAACCCAGCCTCTGTCGCTCCAAAGATCATGTTACCCTTCACTACATGCGACTAGCACTTGCGAACAAGGGCTTACTTTGTGACCTATAAATGTTCTTGGAGGCTGACGGGACCTGGATTATGTAACTCCCCAAGCCGAGTTACCCCTATACCAACCAGGTCCCACTAATTTGGTAAATGCGCTGAATGTCTCTAATAAATAACCAACTCGACTCTGGATTTCCACGCACAAAACACGCCCCCACCTTCATATGTTCTATTGGCAAACTTTTCTGAGCCTGGTTGCCCCGTTTGGCCTCGGATATCTACAGTATAGTCCGTTCATTCTAGGTTGGGCAAAAATTGTAACCTCTAACCTCTGTAACTCAAAAAGGGCTAGAGCAAATGAGCTGTCATTTTATACACCTATTCCCTAGCCAAGTCTTCCTAATTGGTAGAAATATTAGCTCGATTACTCTAGTCCTTTTTGAGTTATGAGAGGTTAAGAGTTACGATTAATGTCCAACCTAGAATGAACGGACTATAGTCTAAGTTACCCCCCTTAACAGTTTGTATAGGCCAAAACTCTTAACCACTAACCTCTATAACTCACAAACAACTAGAGTAATCGAGCTAATATGTCTACCATTTGGGAATAGGTGTGGAGATTTACAGTCCATTTACTCCAGCCCTTATTGAGTTACAGAAGTTAGGGGGGTTACGATTTCTGACCTACCTATTTGGAACAGGGTATAGTCCCTACCCCTTCACAAATAAATAAACACAAAAACAAGAGAGAGAGAGAGAGAGAGAGAGAGAGAGAGAGAGAGAGAGAGAGAGAGAGAGAGAGAGAGAGAGAGAGAGAGAGATAGAGAGAGAGAGAGAGAGAGAGAGAGAGTGAGAAAGAGAGAGAGAGAGAGAGAAGGAGAGAGAGAGATAGAGAGAGAGAGAGAGAGAGAGAGAGAGAGAGAGAGAGAGAGAGAGAGAGAGAGAGAGAGAGAGAGAGAGAGAGAGAGAGAGAGAGAGAGAATTAGAGATAGATAGAAAGACAGACATTTATAGATATCTTATGATGCTGTACTCTGATTGGCTGGAGTATGAGAGGGTAGCCTGCTTTCACTGTGTAAATAAATACAGTACATGTGGGTGAAAGTGAATAAATACATACAATACATTATGTATAACCGAGAGAGAGAGAGAGAGAGAGAGAGAGAGAGAGAGAGAGAGAGAGAGAGAGAGAGAGAGAATCTAGAAAGCCAGATATAGATATGGCTTGAGATAGTTTTCAATTATTAGAGCATCAGAGAGGGTATCCTACTTTCACTATATAGATAGATATACATAGACAGGCAATTAGAAAGTTAGAATTTGACATGGCTTGGATTGTAGTGCTCAATGAGTGGCTAGATTTTGAGAGAGCAGATTTCCTACTTTCACTGTATGTGTGAATACATAATTATACTGTATATATAATGTATATATATACTGTATATGTATATATATATATATATATATAACTGGACGGTATTGTACAGTAGTTGCAGAAAATTCCGTTCTTCTGTCTACTATTACAACTATTATTTTATCTAGTATACTACTACACCAACTATTACTTCTAATAATAGTCAAACCACATTTAACTGACCATACTTAAAGGTGCTGACAACCTTCATCATGGGCACCAGGTCCAGGGCAATGTGTGGTGAGGCTCTAAATGTTCCTAGTGCAGTATTCTCCTCGGGGAACACTGTCTCCCAAACACCCTTGAAGTAGATGGCGTTCATTAACACAAAGTCCGCTTTGATCAAGTCCGAGGGTTCAACTAACTGCTCAATCGCTCCGTTGGTGGTTAGTTTGACCTGTGCGTTGATTCGTTGCGCCGCTTTGGTCGGCTGCGTGAAGTCTATGCGTTCGATATCCGGCAGGTTTTTCAAGATACAAGACGGGACGGTGAGGTGGTTCCCCAAGTATGCCCGGGTGGTGCTGGTTAGCGTTGTGGGTTGACCGCCGACCTTGCTTGCCGCTAGTTCCTGCCGGCTTGAACTCCGACTGCTCCTCTTGATGCGATGGGGTTTGATTGTGTCCAAGGATTGATAGAGTGTGGAATCGTCGACGCTGGATCTTCTACTTCTCATGCGTCTCCTCCCCACTATTTCTTCAGATAACCTGGGAATGATTTCAGAACATTAGATTACATTAAGCTAAACAATTACATCAAAATAGAACATTAAATTGATTGTTAAACAAGGATAAAATTTGGCTAATACCTGTACTAGAATCTTCTATTGAGCTTTGGAAAGAAATTTCGTATTCAGAGGGTTAAGAAAGACAGGAAACTTGATCAAATAAACATACTGGTACGCGATACAAAAGCTTTTGACTAAGAGACATGTTTTTTTCTAAAAAATGTAATGAATGAAGTGAGAAAGAACTCCCACAACTAAAGTGCAAGAACCTCTAAATTTTATCAAAACAAAACACACAAAGCCAACTCACATCCGCTGGACGAACTGCCAGTTGGCGTGCGCTGCTGTCTTGGAGGACAGTTTCAGTGCCCTGGCTAACTCCCTCCGCGTGTTTCCCTCCGCCCCCATGTACGCCATCACCAAAGCATTCCACACACTGTATGGAGAGAACACCAAGCTTTGTTGTCCTGATCTGTGCGTCCCGCTTTGTCTTAGTTGCTCCGATCCGCTTGTCGTTCGTTGATTTGATTCGTCTGTGGTTCTTTGCCTCTTTTTGCGTTCCGATCCGTCCGCCGGTCCTCGTTGATCCAATTTATCTTTCACTTCTCGATCTGATTCAACTGTTGTTCTTGTCCTCTGTTTAAGTTTTGATTCGTCTGTTGTTTTATGTTTCTCTTCATGCTGGTCCAATTCTTCCACTCTTCCTCGCCTCTCGTCACGTTCCGATTCGTCTTTCCTTCCTTGTCTGGGTTTGCGCTGGTCTGATTCGTCTTCCGTTCCTTGTCTTTCTTTATGCTTCTCTTTTCTGTGTACTTCGCTGGAGCTTTGATGTTCGACTTCCTCTTTTCCTCCCTGTGTCGATTCGTCTGATATCCGTTCTTCCTTCGCTTTACTTGATTCTCGCGCACTATCCACTACACTCGACAGTTTTTCTTCAGTTTCCCCCTTTCTCAGCTCTTCATCCGACGTTATACCTTCCACATCCACCCACTTCTTCTGTCCATCCGCCACCACATCCTCCGTCTCACGTACCTTCATGTCACTTACTTCCCACCATTTCTTTGCATCGTCCGCCTGCCGCCTCTTCCTCTCTCCCTCCTCCCTGCCCCTCCTCCGGCCTCCCAAGTCTCCCGTGGCTACCATTTTCTTGAAGAGGCTGAGACTGAACTTGACCAAGTGTTTGGGTAGGTCAGGGTCGGGCACCTCGGGAAGCTCGTCCGGGAAGCAGAGGTCTAGCTGGGCGTGGGTTAAGGGTACCAATATGGCCACCATCAGTGTAATCCATACCAGGAATGCCATCTTGCCACGGTTGTTCCTGAAAATACCAAAATATTAATATGGTAGGCCTATTTGGCATTAAAACTAAATATATTTTTCAAAACATTTTTATTCTTGTGCGAGGATTATCAGATGTGGAAACAAACAGCCCTGTTATAACTGTCTTAGTGGTGTAATGGTTAGAGTGTTTATCTGTATATGTGGTAACCCAGGTTCGAATCCTGGGAGGATCACATGCTTTCATTAATTTCATTGGAAGGTGTTTGGTGTTGGGACTCTTGTGAGTGAAATTAATATATTAAATGATGCATTATTTGTCTGTTGTTGTTTGAATTCCTTTGTAATGGAGGTCCAAAGGTAAATTTGACCGAAATTATTCGTCTAATTACCCTTAGACAGTTTATTATGGCTGTCAATTGATGATTTTATGCAGCTTAGGAAGGATCTGTGGGTTTCCCCCTACCAGGTCAAGTGAAGGTATTGAGGAATAAGCCTTTACAACGGTACCTCGTAGCTACTTTCTACTTTTTCCTATTTTGCTGATGAGTGTAGAGAGCAAGCTGTTGGAGGGGCTGTGTTATTTGTCTGTTTAGGCTACGTCGTCGAGGTGTCCCCCGACTAGGTGCGAGCATAATATGAAACACGCTAGGACACAATACCACACCCACTAAATGTCCGCCTAGGCTGGGATTGAACCCAAGTCAAGCAGATTCACATGTGAGCATGCTCTCCACTAGACCGCCGCGGCTCTCAATACATGCCTACAGTGGCCGATAGAGGCGCTGAACGCAATGTTTACTGCGGTGCATTGTGGGAAATTGGCGAAATCGTGGACCTATCTCCCTCTCCTTCAACAATTATATATTATAAGCAGTTAGTCGCCATTTCTGTAGCTGACACATAGTTTGGTATATGCATAATGTTGTTTTATATAATCACCCATGTTCATAAATATCGTATATTTACAATACAAAGTCGGCAGGTATTTTGGCGCCAATTTTATGATAATTAATCAGCTTATAATTATGTTTGCAGTCATTATCAGCTGTGTATGGACTTTCCCTTTATTACTATAATATATAAGCACTTAGTGTAGTTGTATACTGTATAATAAATACATGTAGAATTACAAAAAATCGAGATAAACAGTGCATATCCTAGGTGTTGGGTCTAGTGATGTCTAGTCATAGGCTAGCCTTGGAGCTAGTTCAGAAGCGTCCGCCATAGGTCTCAAAAGAGTCAATTAGGTAGGGACAATATTGACCCCTTGCGAATTTTAGGCTATAAGGAAGTTGGAGCCGTAAACATCAATGCAATACTTATAGGCCCATGTGGGTTTGTGATGGATAAAAAGTGTGCGTTTTATGTATTTATAAATGTACTATAGGCCTAACCGTGTTTTAGCTGGTAATTCTGCTAAATATCGCTGTCTACAGCTCCAACTTACTTATAGCCTGAAACTCGCAAGTGGTAATGAAGAGGTTTCGACTATCTCAAAACGGCCGCACCCCAACAACGGCCAAGCTCCTAAACGGCCACAACCCAACAAATGGGCACAACTTAAACAGGCTAGGCTTGCTAGGTTAGGATTAGTTAATATATGTTGGATTGTTAGGTTAGGTTAGGATTAGTTAGGCCTATTATATATGTTGGATTAGGTTAGGTTAAGTTAAGGGCAGGTTTTTAGTTTGTTCCCTAGAACTCCACCGTGCTAAAAATTACACTCCCCAAGACCCCCATTCAAAATGTATTTGTACATTTTTCGGTAGAAAAATTTCCCGGCCTAAGGCCGATTCCTCCTAAATTACAGGCTCGCTTTCGCTCGCCAGGAAAAATCGACACCTAAATGACACGAAAGGTCTTTATATTGACAAAGAAATGGCGTGAAGGTCTTAAAATCTGAAAACTAATGGGGCTAAACATGTGGAAGAAGGGGGACCAGAAAAACCAACCATCCCCCTTAAGTTAGATTAGGCTATCAAGTTAGTTTATTTTAGGTTAAGTTAAGTTAGGTCTGGTTAAGTTGGAATATATTCACTTAGGTTAAATTTAGTCAAATTAGCTTAGGAGACAGGTCATTCTAGTTGTGACCGTTTAGAAGTGCGGCCGTTGTGACTCAAAACCGGATAAGCTTGCCCCCATACAGAACACCTTGACCTTGACTGTGGTGACTGGATGACGTAATTTTCGTCTTATTTGCTTTAACTTATAATTTACCTTTTAGCGCTGAAAGGGGCAAATACGATCTCCATAAGCCCTCTGTATTATATAGGTCCTTCTTAAACCGCAAATATCGTATAGGCTAATCTTAGCCAGAATCAAGGGTAAAATGATGTCATCGTGCTGAAGGGGTTAATAATGAAATAACTGTGGGAGCCTTTGTTTGACCTTGGTGTTATCGTGAGAATATCAACCCCCCCTCCCTCTCTTTCTTTCTTTGTGTTGGAATATCAACCCCCCCCCCCCCTCTCTCATACCTAACCGTGCTGTGAGTAAGGGAGACAAAAGGCAGAACTGAATGTAGCGAGTGACAATACGCTTTCAATACGATAGAATCACTACAATTTCATTCCAGCTGGCACTAGGTGATTTTAACAAGCTTTTGATATAGGCCTACCATAGCCTACCCTCAAATATACAATTAAACCGGTATAAACTATCAATATTATTTTGGTGTATAGCCTACCAGGTTGAAACGAGATGCAATTCAAACCCGAGTCTCTTTTAAGCCGGTATCACACGAGCGCTTTTTCCCTCAACACTGGTCTGGCAGCTTATGAACTTTTTATGAAGTCAACATTTATATTAGCCTATTTCTTTCATCTAAAATTATCTATCATCAGTCTAGTTCCCGATACCGGTATAAAATATTCCAGAAATTTGTTGATCATCGAATGTTGACTATAAAAGCTCTCGTGTGATACCGGCGTTATCTTGTCATTATTCTTTAGGGGGTAGGGTTTATTTATTAGTTTATTTACTATTGTTTTAGATCCTCCGTAGGACCGTAGACCTCCATCAATAATAAAATATAAATTTTCCTCAAGATCCCCCTTTTGGATAAATGTTTACATACAATGTACCGACCAACGGCTGGATCGCTATCGCTCGCCAGGAAAATATTGACACCTAGGGTAACCTAGCCTAAATGGCACGAAACTTACGAAAGGTCTTGATATTGATAAAGGTACGAAAGGGTTAAACTCGACAAACTAATGGAGCGAACGTCTTATTATCTCAAAGCTAAGGAGGTTGAATTTGAGGGAGAAGGGAGTCCAGAAAAAGCAACTACCTCTCCCCATCATGAACTAGGATAGCCTAGGCTAGGCCTAGGCTATGTATTTTTTTTTTTTTTTAAGTTTGAAGCCTAGACCTCTATCAAGCTTTAAAAAATAGGCTACCCCAAAAATATGTTATAAATAGTCTATGCATCGGTCGAAGGTCTGTTTCTCCTAAATTGCAGGCTCGCTACCGCAGCCGCTTGCCCAAAAAATACAGCCCCTTAAAAAATTGCCAATATAGCCTAATGGGGTAATATTCTTAAAATCTCTAAACTAATGGGGGCTAAATATGAGGGAGAAGGTGGGTCAGGTTGAATTAGGTTAAGTTGGCCTATAGGCTAGTCCATTCCATTCATTAAAGCTAGGCCAGTAATCCTGACCCTCTAACCTCGGTAACTCAAAAAGGGCAGAGGAAAATTGGCTGTAATTTCCATGACCTATTCCCTGGCTGACTCTTCCCAAATGGTAGAAATATTAGCTCGATTACTCCAGTCCTTTGTGAGTTATGAGAGGTTGAAGTCGAGATTTCTTGCCTAAAAAAACATAATTAGGCTGTAATATTTTTGTATAAACTAGGCCTAATCAAAATAAAATTAGCTTAGGCCTAAGGGGAGATGGGTCGTTTTTATAGACTCCCTTCTCCCTCATGTTTAGCCCCATTACTTGTCAGGTTTTAAGATGTTACCGTACCCCAACCCCATTAGTTTGTCGATTTTAAGACCTTCCGCCCCATTTCCTTGTCAATATTAAGACCTTTCGTGCTATTTAGGTGTCTATTTTTGTTCCTGGCGAGCGATAGTATGGTGGATAATTATGGAGAGTGTGTGATGGTGGTGGAAGAGGAGAGGATGATGGAGGTGGTGGTGGTGGAAAAGGAGAGGATGATGGTGGTGGTGGTGGTGATGGAAAAGGAGAGGATGATGGTGGTGGTGGTGGTGGAAGAGGAGAGGATGATGGTGGTGGTGGTGGTGGAAAAGGAGAGGATGATGGTGTGTGGGGTGGGGTTGGGGGTTCTAACCAACGCACTGACACAACTTGACTACAAGTAACCACGTGCCTCGTTTTCTGTCCACCTCTTATTACCTGCACACATTCTAATTATATAGAGGCATTCATTTAGTTTAATTTGTCTAGGCCTATATATCAATGCGATTTCACATTAGATGTACCGGTATATGTTTTCAGGTATATCGTACTGGTATTGCTAGGTGTTGACTAGCCTATAGGCGTAATAATTGTTATCAAGGGGGAAACCTCGCTCCGACATCTTCATATTATGCCCCGCCCCTTCCACCTGCCATCCCCCTCTCTCTCTCTCCCTCATCCCTTCCAAATCCTCTCCTGTTTCTCCTCTACCCTTTTCTTCTCTCCAAGTTCTTCCATATTCCCCCCCCCCCCCCCCATCCCATACATATCTCCTTCCTTCTTCATGTCTAAGGGCGCCTTTGATAAAGCAAATGGAGAGGTAATTTTGTTTGAATTAGCTAACATGGGTGTAAAAGGAAAATTATTACATTGGATAGGAGATTATTTATTTGGAAGGAAGGCGCAGGTGTGGTATCAAGGGGCTCTTTCTGAGGAAAGGAAACTTGACCTGGGTACACCACAAGGCGGGGTATTAAGTCCATTCCTCTTTAATGTCCTAATGAATAGGATAGCTCAAGATATGCTAGGTCCAGGTGTTAAAATAACAATATACGCAGACGATATAATGCTGCAAAGCAGTAGCGTTGAGAATATGCAATTGGCCCTCAACAAATTTGGGCAATTAACCCAGAAGCTAGGGCTAGTAATTAATGAAGAAAACACTAAATTTCAGTGTCGTGCTATGGGCGATAAACAATTAGCTGTGAATGAAAAAAATATTGATAGGGTTAGGAGCTATAAGTATCTAGGCATCTATATAGGATATACATCAGACAGTAAAGATGCCGAGTTACATCATATACAAACACAATGTAAGGCACGTATGGCACCCTTGAAATCCCTAGCTTGGAGTGGTACAGGTGTTGGTGTACAGGTATTGCGGATGATGTACCTCACCACTATTAGGTCAGTGGTGGAATATGCCAGCCCCGTTCTCTCTTGCCTTGGTGAAGGAAGGTTGGATAAAATAGAAACTATCCAAAATGAGGCTATGCGGGTTATATTAAACTGCCCCCAAAATGCGATGGTAGCTGCTATGAGATTAGAATTAAATTTAACAACCTTGCGACACAGAATAGAGGAAGTAAACCTAGTATCGGCAATGAGACATATACGGTCAGGTAGTGGTGAAAAATTGGCACAAGACGTCAACGATGGCATACGTAAAATTCGAACCTTCAGGAGGCAAGGCAAGAGGGGATACCTAAAAGAACTAATACATAAAGTAGAGAAATTTGACCTAATAAATTTCTTTCTGGTCGAAGAGAGGGCACAAAAACCTCCACCCTAGGAAGATAAAGGCGTGGATATAAATATTATCAAGCTGGGGAAAAAGAAAAGTATGTACGAGACTGGGGAACTTAAAATAATTGTTGAAGAAAAGATAAATGAATTAAAAGATGATAATGTTGCGCAAGTATACTGCGATGGCTCTGTCACAGAAAATGGGAGAGCAGGATGTGGGATACTGGTGAGTGACGATGTAGGTAACGATAACATATACAGTGAATATTATTATAGAATAAGTAACAACGTGTCCTCTACGCAGGCAGAAATATGTGCTATGTTATACGGGTTAAATAAAATAAGAGGGGGAGAAGGTGATGTGTGCTTTTTCGTAGACAGTCGAAGTGCTTTGGAATCTATGAACAGCAAAAAACCCGTGTATGAAAAGCTGGTATCTCAGTGTAAGGTTATTATAGATGAACTACGCAATAATGGGAGAATGGTAAAATTTACGTGGATACCTTCACATGTTGGGATAATAAATAATGAAAGAGCGGACGAACTTGCTAAATTAGGAACGGAGAAAGACACAATAGATTACGAGTGCATTCAATCTTTAAGACAAATTAAATCAACAATTAGAAAAAAACAAAAGGATGCGGAACTTTTTATGATGCAAGAAAAACACGCGAATAGTGCAACATTCTATCACTATAATAACGTTGCACGGCGAACTAGCTTTATATACGGAAACTTAAGAAGTGCTTGGAAGGACTCCTTGTGCACACGACTTAGGTTAGGATATTGTTACATGTGGGAACTTGGTGTTCCTAAAGGAGAACACGAAATATGTTGTCAACTATGTAAAAAACCAAGAAGTCATACCTTAAATCATTATATACTGCACTGCCAACACCTAGCGAAATATAGAAACAATGTCATAGATAAGGTCGATGAACAAATTATATGGATGTTCAATCATAATATGATTACTCAAATAATAGCCAAATGCAAAAAAAATACAATACATCGTAAGGTAAATATACATAAAACAAAGTTTAGGATTTAGTGTTATGATTAGTATGTAATTGATAGCCTCATTATATCATTATTATTATAATAATAAATGTGTATGTATACACTGTATATTGTGAAATTTGTGTGTTATTGTATGAATTATTGTGTGTATAGGTATGTATGTAGGTATATGTACATGCATGTGTGTGTGTGTGTGTGTGTGTATGTATGTATATGTATGTATATGTGTATATATATATGTATATACTGTATATGTATTTGTGTGTATGGGTGTATGTATGTGTGTGTATATGTAGGCATGTATTAAACTGGAGTGGGAGGGTCATTCTATGACATTAAGGAAAGTAGAAGGATTATAGCAAACCCACGCTAAGCCTAAGCCCAGCTTAGCTAAGGGTCCTTCTTAAACAGTTAGGGACAACTGGTTTGCTAACAAGTATAGAGATAAAAACTTACTAAATGTTGTATTCATGTTTGTGTTTATATTGTACATGTATAATATGAGTAGGGTAAAAAACTGTTTTATCACCTTTGCCCTTTTGAGACGTGTAATTATGTATTCCCATGTATTTATGCTTTCTCAATAAAGAATCAATCAATCAATCAATCTTCATGTCTCCACCCTTATCCTCATTCCTGTCTTTCTTTCTACCTCCTCTCTTTCTCACCACCCTCATGTATGTCTTTCTTTCTTCCTTCTCTCTTTCAACTTCCTGTTTCTCCCTCTTCTCTAGTGAGCCTGTAATTTTGGAAGAACCGGCCTTGGGCCGGGACATTTTTCTACCGAACAATGTACAAATTAATTAAACACCCTGCCTGAAGTCATCCAGGATGGGGAGTCGGATAAAGGACAATCTGGTGCGAGTGGAAGTCGACTTCAGCGTAGAAGGGGGATCTAATGGATGTTTTTTGTAAAGATTGATGGAGGTCTAGGGAGGAAAGTAGCAAAAAAAAATATACATAAATGAGCAAATAAGTTTATCCCCCTTAAATTAACATAGCCTCAACAGTTATTCTTGTACTCTACAATAGAATAAAAACTAAAGTATTCAGATAATATAAAGTTCATAAATATAAAATTACAGTATCACCGAAATACCTAATTATTTGCCAGAGATTTCCACTCGTGCGTGTCAATGAGCTTAGCGGTCCACGGAGCTCCAAGTTAGTCACCCTCACCTCACCAATGCCAGAGCAACACTGGTCACTCAACTTCGCACAAGTTCGCGGGTACCGTTTCTTAACTTTTTGACACTACGGATGTGCCAATAATTCGGGGTTTACTATGAATAACGAGCTAAATTCCCCCAGTTTCTATCATAACTAGCTTTCTAATAACATAATATAATTTTGTACTTCTAATAATACCCAAATTAATCCTTAATTACTTGGATATGCTCATTAAAAGACGAAATATATACCTGGGTGCCGAAGTGTTCTCAAGACGAAGTTTCCAGATCACGGGTTCGATGAGTATGCCAAATGAACGGTTTATTTTTTTCCAGTCTGATTTTATCACCATTATAAACTCATACTAAGCATCCTCGGGGCATATTTTGGAATAGGCATAGCTTTCAGATGGTTGTTGTGCGTGGAGGCCTAAGATTTTTGTATATTGGTGTGTAACGGTTTCTTCGTTTCTTTGTGTTTGTTCCCTTGCCTCTCATTTCTTGATGAATAAACACAAAAACAAAAATAATAAATTATTATTATTATAATAATAAAATAAATCTCTCTTCAGTCTTCACACCACTTAAGGAAAATTGATCAATGCTTTGCTGGTTTCGTCGCTGAAAGCTGACCCCCTAACTTGACACTCAGGGGTGAAAATATGCACGGCGGTCGAGTGGAGAGCACGCTCACGTGTGAATCTGCTCGACCTGGGTTCGATCCCAGCCAAGGCGGACATTTAGTGGGTGTGGTAGAGTGTCCTAGCGTGTTTCACATGCTCGCACCCAGTCGGGGGACACCTCGACGACGTATGCAGACTAATAACACATATAACAAAGCTACTCCAACAGCTTCCTCTCTCTCCAACACCACTTCTCCCCTCTCTACACTATTCAGAAAATAGGAAAAGTAGAAAGTAGCTACGAGGTGCCGTTGTAAAGGCTTATCCCTTAATACCTTCACCTGACCTGCTATTTTCTCCTTCACTTCCACTCCCGATAACAAGATGATATTTACCGCTTTTTATTATGTGTTGTACTTTTTTAATCAATCAACCTAACTTGACTTTAAGCAACCTAGCTTGACCTTAATCCTATTTGGTGCAGGGCGGGTCTATATGGATCCTCCTTTATTATACTCCATTAAAATTGGAGATCATATGACCTTTTCATCTCAATAAGATGCTTCAACCCAACAAGGTATCACTATTTCCTGGGCGAGCGATAGCGAGCCTGCAATTTGCTCAGTAGAGCAGTTCAAGAAGAGAGTAGATAGTATTTTGCACACTCTGTAATGAGTGTAGTGCACTAAACAGTCTCTCTCCTTCCACTTCGAGTATCTCCTCGGAATGGACCGCAAGGTCTCCGAAATACTAACTATTCCTTGTAACTCCTTGCAACCCTCTCTCTCTCTCTCTCTCTCTCTCTCTCCTACTAAAATCTAATCCTGCCACGGAAATTTGTCCCAGGGCAGTCTTCCCTTTCCATTTTTCCCTTACCCACTCTTAAGGGGTTGCTGGACCTGTTGATGATTGATGTCCTTTGTACTCTCTCTCCTTACGCATTAAAAGGGTTACGTTAAGGAGGTTAGGGTGGGAGGAGGAGCATCTGGCAGACAGCAAGAGAGAGAGAGCCAGAGTGAAAGTATTGTCCTGGATTTCTCTCTCTCTCTCTCACACACACTCTCTTTCTCACTCTCTCTTTCTCTCTATCTCCGTATTAAAAGGGTTACATTAAGGTGGTTAGGGTGGGAGGAGGGGCGGGCAGACAGCAAGAGAGAGAGCCAGAGTGAAAGTACAGTATATTGTCTTGGATATCCTCAAGGTTGAGTCATATACGAGAATACTGTTGGCTCAAAAATATCTGCACCACCTGTCCTCCTTAGCTAACTCTAACTCTAACTCTTTCTCTAATTCTAACTCTCTCTCTCACACACTAATAACTCACTTCCACTCACACTCTCTCTCTCTCTCTCACACACACACACACACACACACAGGCAGATAATACATATATATACAAATACAAATATATACAACATACATAAAGCTAATGCATCTACAAATACATGTAGATACAAATAAACATATACAAAAGATTACATATACAAATACATATAGAAAGATATACAACATACAGAAAGATATACAAATAAAAAGATATCTAATCAGAAAGTAAGGTATGGGTAGTCTATTCGCTGTAAGTAGGCGAGAAATCATGGCCTCTATCCTCTGTAACTAAAAAAAACGAGTAGTCATCTAGCTAATATGTCTAGGCCTACCATTTGGGAAGAGTCAGTCAAGGAATGGTTGTGGAAATTTACAGACAATTTACTCTAACCCTTTTTGAGCTACAGTGGATAGAAGTCATGAAATCTCGCCTACTTGCAGCGAATAGACTATACTATTCTATAGTTGTTGTTGTTGTTTTCCCCAAGCTGCCTGGCCGTACAGCCCCAAGGCCCCGAGCAAGGCCAAGGCCATAACCGAGCGCCTCCACAGAACCCCCCCCCCCGCCGACCACAATAAAGCCTGGGTGACCGAAGCCACTCCATGGCGGGGAGCTGAGGAGGGTGCGGAAACGCCCGGGAAACCAAAGCCCCACCCAGGGCCCTGTGCCCCTCAGCAATTATGAAGAGAAAGTTGAGGGACAAAGGAAAGATGTGACGCTTTGGCTTCCAATCTTGGTAGATTAGGTCAATCCACGCAAGAGACGCCGTCACTTGAGATCTAGAAAATATATAAGTAAAAGGAACAGTCAGAGTAAGCTATGGGTATGGCAGAGATCGCTCAGTTCTCACTCTGATAGACCAGCCCATCACTACATATTCTATAGTTAGTGGACAAAGTTTAACATACATATTTTCCCAGCCTGGTTTTAACAGAATTCAAACTAACAGCTTGATTTTTAACACAACAGAGCTTTTAAGACGTTTCACCCCATTAGTTTGGCGATAATACGACACTTCACCCAATTCAGTTTTTTCTTCTCATCAGTTTATATCATATTCTGGTTACCATAAGACGATTTTCTTTAGATTATAATATAGGCTATCTCTAGGACTTAAAGGAGTAAATACGATCTCGAAAAAACCCTCTGACTAGAAAAATCTTAAACTGCATAAAATCATCTAACTGTAGCCCGAATCACCTGTAAATGATGTCATGGTGCTGAAGGGGTTAATACACTATTGTCCAGGTGACGTGTTTTTATCAGGGGTTTTCACACCCTGGGGGGGTCAATCAGTCTGGCTGTGTTCAGAGAGTGGAGAGTTTGAGAGAGAGAGAGAGAGAGAGAGAGAGGGTATCTATCTAACTTTCACTCGGTAGATAATACTAGATATAGATAGGATGGAATAAAACATAGATATATAGATAGTTGGATGGATAGATAGATTGATAGATATATTGATGGATAGATAGATTGATAGATATAGACAGACATACCAACAGACATAAATAACTTGGGATGCTGTACTTAGTGATAGGCTGGATTTTGAGACATTATCCTCTTTAGATTTTTCTGTATAGATATAGATATGGATATATATATATATTCACATAAGAACTCAATCCCTCCGTTCTTTGATTGTTCGTTAGATTGGTCAAGTTAGGTTGATGAACTGATGAACGTTGAGTTACGTTAATTAAGATCAAGTTAGGTAGATTGAGATAAAGATGGATTGATTGAGCTCATGATTGATTGAACTCAAGTTAATTTGTCTGTACTAACGTTTAACCCCTTGAGGATTACGACACGTTCCAACAGTTTATTCTAGCTGTCATTAGACGATTTTGTTCAGCTTTATGGGTACATCACACAATCAGGAGTGCGAGCTAGAGTCACTAGGAGTAGGGGACAATTCGGACTCGCGGGCCTATTCGCGATGAAAATCGATGATTCGACTCTAGCGACTTATGTTAGACTCCCACTCGCTCGCGGTGAAAATTGACGACTCCTAGTAATTCTAGCGACTCCTAGTGACTCCTGTTAGACTCCCACTCACTCGCACTCCTGACTGTGTGATGTACCCTTAAATTAGAAGTTAAATGAGGTCAGATAAGGTTAATTTAAGTCAAGATAGGTTGATTAAGGTTAAGTTAGGTTGATTGAGCCCAAGTTAACTTGATGAATGTCAAGATAGGTTGAGGTCAAGATAGATCAATTGAGTTAAAGTTATGTTGATTGAGGTTAGACTAGATTAACTGTGACCAAGATAGGTTGGTTAAGGTCAAATTAGGTTGAGTGAAGCCCGATAGGTTGATTAAGGCAACATTAAGTTGAATGTGGTAAAATTAAATTGATTTATAAAGCTAGGTTGATTGAAGCCAAAATAGGTTGATTCAGATTGTTAGATTGATTAAGAGCAAGTTAGGTTTATATATATATTCAATTAGGTTGGTTAAAATAATGTTAGATTGATCGAAGTCAAAAGAGGTTGATTAAGATTAAGAGGTTGATTAAGTTCAAGAGAGGTTGATTAAGTTCAAGACAGGATGTAAGAGGTCAAGTTAGGTTGAATGAAGACAGGTTAGATTGATTGAGGTCAGGATAGGATGATTAAGGTCAAACTCGGTTGATTGATAGAGGTCAAGTTAGGTTGATTGAGTTTGTTAGGTAGATTGAGATTAAAGTAGGTTGAATTATGTCAAGTTAAGCTGATTAAGGTCAAATTAGGCTGGTAGAAATGACGGTACGTTAGGTTGATTACGGTCAATCAATTTAGGTTCATTTGATTTAGGTCAAGATAGATTGATTGAGGTCAAGATAGATTGATTGATTGATTTCAAGTTAGATTGATTGAGGTTAGGCTAGATTTACAGAGGTCATGATTGGTTGATTAAGGTCATATTAAGTTGCTTAAGGTCAATTTAGGTTGATGAAAGTAAAGTTAGGCTGATTAAGGTCAAATTAGGTTGATGGAGGTCAAGAAGAGTAGATTAAGGCAAAGTTAGTTTGATTGCGATAGATTAAGGTGAATGAGGTCAAGTTAGGTTGATTGAGGTAAAATAGGTTGATTTGGGTCGTTAGGTTGATTTATGTTGATTAAAGTCAAATTAATTTGCTTGATATCAATATAAGTTGATTAAGCTCAGGTTAGGTTGATTGATACCAAGTTAGGGTGATTGAGGTAGAATTCGGTTGATTGAGGTCAAAATATATTGAACAAAGTCAAGGTAAGTTGATTAATGTCAAGTTAGGTTGATTGAGGTCAAAACAGTTTGATTAAGGTCAAATTAGATTGATGAAAGTTGGTTTAGGTTAATTAAAGTCAAGCAAGGTTGACTGAGATCAAGATGTATTAATTGAGCTCAAGTTAGGTTGATTCGGGACAACTTAGGTTGAATAAGGTCAAGATAGGTTGATTGAAGTCAAGGTTGATTGAAGTTATTTTAGATTGACTACATTCATTGATACATTCATTAATTTCAAGTTAGGTTAATTGAAATCAAAGTTAGGTTGATTGAAGTCAAGTAAGGATGATTGAGATATGATAGATTGATTGAAGTCAGGTTTGGCTAAAATCAAATTAAGTTAATCGAGGTTAAGAGAGGTTAATTAAGGTCAAAGGAGCTTGATTAAAGTCAAGAAAAGATGCTTAAGGTTGCTTAGTTGACTGAGGTGAAATGAGGTTGATTAAGATCAAGATCGATGGATTGATTGAGGTCAAGTTATGCTGGTTAAGGTAAAATTAGATTGAATAAAGTCAACTTAGATTGATTGGGGTCAAGCTAGGTTGATTAAGGTCAAGCTTGGCTGATTGAGGTTGATTAAGGTCAAGACAGGTTGCCTGAAGTCAAGTTTGCAAGGTTGATTAAGGTAAAGTTTGGTTGACTGAAATCAACTTTTTAATAATTTAGGTCAAAATAGGTGTATTAAGGTTAATATAGGTTAATAAATGTCAAGTTAGGTTGATGAAGGTCAAGTTGGGTTGATGAAGGTCAAGTTAGGTTGATGAAGGTCAAGTTAGGTTGATAAAGGTCGTTAGGTTGACGAAGGTCAAGTTAGGTTGATAAAGGTCAAGTTAGGTTGATGAAGGTCAAGTTAGGTTGATAAAGGTCAAGTTAGGTTGATGAAGGTCAAGTTATGTTGATAGAGGTCAAGTTAGGTTGATGAAGGTCAAGTTAGGTTGATGAAGGTCAAGTTAGGTTGATAAAGGTCAAGTTAGGTTGATGAAGGTCAAGTTAGGTTGAAGGTCAAGTTAGGTTGATATAGGTCGTTAGGTTGATAAAGGTCAAGTTAGGTTGATGAAGGTCAAGTTAGGTTGATAAATATCAAGTTAGGTTGATGAAGGTCAAGTTAGGTTGATAAAGGTCAAGTTAGGTTGATGAAGGTCAAGTTAGGTTAATAAAGGTCAAGTTAGGTTGATGAAGGTCAAGTTAGGTTAATGAAGGTCAAATTAGGTTGATAAAGGTCAAGTTAGGTTGATGAAGGTCAAGTTAGGTTGATGAAGGTCAAGCTAGGTTAATAGAGATCAAGTTAGGTTTATTGAGATCGAGATGGATTGATGTTGATCAAGATAGATTGAGATCCAGTTAGGTTGATAGAGGCCAGAATAGACTGATTGAGGTAAAGATATGTGATTAAGGTCAAGTTAGGTTGATTGACATAGCTCAAGCTAGGTTCATTAAGGTCATGTTAAGTTGATTAAATCAAGTTAGGTGTATTAAAGTCAATTAAGGTTGATTAAGATAAGGATTCATTGATTTAGCTCAAGTAAGGCTGATTATGGTCAACTTAGGTTAGGTTGAGTAAGATCAAGATAGGTTGACTAAGGTCAAAATAGATTGACTGAGGTCAAGTTAGGTTGATCGAGGTTAGGTTAGATTGACTAAGATCAGGAAAGGTTGATTAAGGTCAATGGAAATCAAGTTAGGTTGAATTAGGTCAAGTTAGGCTGACTGAGATCAAGACAGGTTGATTAAACCCAAGTAAGGTTGACTGAGATCAATATAGATTAATTGAGCTCAAGTTAGGTTGATTTAGATCAAATTATGTTAAGATCAAGTTAGGTTGAATGCGATCTAGTTAGGTAGATTGAGGTCAAGAAAGGCATTTTTTTGCCAGTAGATGACGTACGCCTTCACTTTTTCGGCTTAAATATTAGTTAATTTTTTTGCCAATAGATGGCGTACGCCTTAACTTTTTTGGCTTAAATATTAGTTCATTTTTTTGCCAATAGATGGCGTGCACCTTCACTTTTTTGGCTTAAATATCAGTAAAAAAAAATGCCAATAGATGGCGTACGCTTTCACTTTTTCTGCTTTGATATTAGTTCATTTTTTTGCCAATAGATGGCATATGCCTTCACTTTTTCTGCTTTAATATTAGTTAATTTTTTGGCCAATAGATGGCATACGCCTTCACTTTTTCAGCTTTGTTAGTTCATTTTTTGTCTAATAGATGGCATACTCCTTCACTTTTTCCATGTATAGTTTTTTAATTGTTCGGCCAATAGATGGTGTATCTATCCATCTATCTATCTATTGCCTTGGTGTATGGCTTCATTAAACCTAACTGGATCTTAATCAAGCAATCTTGACTTCATTCAATCTTACTTGATCTCGGTCAACCTACCTTGACTTTAATCAACCTATTTTGAAATCATTCAACCTAACTTGATTTCAATCAATCTAACTTGGCTTTAATCAACATATCTTGACCTCCATCAACTTAATTTGATCTTAACCTAACTTTTTGCCATTCAACTTAACTTGATCTAAATCAACCTATCTTGGGCTTGTAGCTTTAAATGCAGGTTTCCTCCATCTGCATCCCTTCCAGCAGCGCCACACCATTGCAGGTGGATCGTTTCGGCGCATTATTTGGTATATAAAAAAATACAATATAAGCAATAAAGTTTATTATTAGTTTGAAAAATTTAAAATATTACAGTAATCAGCAGGGAAAGCAAATACAGGAGCTCCAAGTTTCATTTGTACTTTCAAGATATTTATGGATACATGTGGTACTCCCAGAATTTGAACCTAGGACACTCACAGATATCGAGCAACTGAATCAAATTTCAAATCTTACATACATATTCAGCGGAAATCGGAGCCTCTCCGGGAGATCTGGAACCTGGGAATCTTGCTGGAGACCCCAAATGGGCCTGGGTCTCTGAGTATTTCTCCTGGAAGACCTAGATGTGTGAGATTTCGTGTTTTGTTTTTGTTTTGTTGTGTTGTCCCTGTTCGGGCTCTGTCTCGAGTCGGCCACCCCCAATTAAAAATAAAATGAGGTATGTGCCAGAGTATATAGATAGATAGATATACATATTCTTCCATGTACAGTACAAACAAATTCTTGAAGATCCTGTATTTGTTTTCCTTTAGGTTACAGAGTTTCTTCACCATGGTACCTTGCCAGCATAGTTTACAAAAAATTACAAAAGTTTATTTCTCAACAACAAATAAATACAGAGTAGGTGTGTGTGTAAATAATATTATCAACAGGCTAAAATATCTTAAAGGTGAGTTAAAATATTAGACATAATAATGATCTCTATCAGTAATGTCTTCTTCATTTTGGTCTGGCCGTTATACATAGATACATCAAAATAAACCGATAATTACTATTAGTATTCTATATTATACATACAAATTTGAAGACCGCTTCATCCACAGAGAGTGGTTTCAGTCCTTTTACTTTAATAGGAAACAGTGCAATAAAATCTTGTCACAACACTGTCTCATCATGTCATCACTGTGGTTGATGTTGGTATAGTCACTATAGTGCTAACAGTGCCTCAGCAAGACTCAACTAAGTACCCCTGCAGCACTTGCACTTGCAGTATCCGCACCACACCAGCCTTAACTGTGCTACAAGGCAGTAACAAGAAATTACTGTTGGTATAGTGCTAACAATGCCTCAGCAAGATTCAACTAAGTCCCCCTGTAGCACTTGCACCTGTAGTATCTGCACCACACCAGCCTTAACCGTGCTACAAGGCAGCAACAAAAAAATAATGTAACTGTCATAATTCAAGAATAATATACATATTAAGAATGACAACTCAAAAAATATATAACTTTGAAGCGGTCTGTTAACTTTTTGATCCCCAGAGGACCCCAAACTGCATAAAATTATCTAATGTTAGCCAGAATGAAAGGAAGAAAGGCATCACACCAAGATGGATAATCTAACGGACAATCTTAAAATTAATAATATCCCTAGTGCAACCAGACTGGACCACTGAACTCCAACACTACAATCTGGAAGGCTCATTGTTCGCATCGTGCTATGTAAACAATTGAAGCCACCGGATGGCATTCGGGAGTGGTAGAAAAATGCTTAATATGGATTGTGTATTGACTAAGTACTTAGTTATGAATATAATAATAGTCTGAAACCTTTATATAGTTTGTTTCTGTAGTAAATTATCAATGTCAAATTTATTAGATCGAACTTTCTGCTCCATTCTGCTCCCTATGCACCTTTAATAGGAAAGGGAGTCATGCGCCGTCTGCAGCAGCTTCAAATCCCGCGAGCATTGAGCCATCCAGTTGTTTATAGAGATCGACGGACTGGACGGAATAAGTATTGTGGAAGTGTGCAAGACATAAAGTTTAGAAGAGTAAGTTATGGTCATTAAATGTAGAGTAAATGAATAGATATAAAGGAGAAGTACTTTGTGGTGGTACAACCATATGTAGAGAGTAAAGGACATAATGGAAAGAATGATACATGGAAGTAAGAGAGACAACTGGTAGTGGAGTCAAAACCAATGATGTGGAAGAATAAAACTGAACATATAAAAATATATCAATCAATCAATAAATGGGGCCATACGCCGCGACAGTGCGTAGTCTCACTCACCCTCCGACTCCACTCCTATCGCATGATTGACCGACTAACCTACATTGGAAGCATTTCTAGAATGGCCATCCTCTAGCGAGGGCTTCCCGGTAGAAAGCAAATAGATGATGATGATGATGTTATCAATAGCTTTCATTAGCCATAATTTATTAACCATTAAATACTATTGAAAACTATTAAGATTTGTGTATAAACTAAAAGTCTAGTCTACGTGGGTTAATTTGCATCATGATAATATCAGACTTGTTTTGACAAGTACAAGTATAGTAATTGTGTACAATTCAAATGTGTACATTTGAAATATGTAAAATTCATCGGCACTCGCTGGAAGTATATACTGCATTAACAAATTATGTTTATAAGTAACATGAACCATAATTAGTAGATTTTGTTTTGTACTTGAAATTACCTCATATGAAAAAGAAAAAAATCTTCCTTAAAACTAATGCAATAGGTTCCTTGTGCCTTCAGGGTAAAATAAGTTAAAAGCAACTGCCGTTATGAGTATAAAACCTGGTATAAGCTTGGGAAATTATTGTATATCTAAATTAGGCAGAATGATCCTTCTTAAGCTTTCAGAAAGTTATTGGGAATGACATGATACTCGGCCATCTAATTCATCCCATCCTACGTGGATCTCTTTCACTAGTAGTTCTCAAATATATTCTTAGTATATCGTTCAAGACTTTTCAAATAGTTATAGACCAAGACTTTCATGTAGACAGAATGGATAAAAAATACCATCTGAGGAGGAGCACTTTCTTGACAACGTTTCGCAGATAACCTGAAGAAGCTATCTGCAAAATGTTGTCAATAAAGTGCTCCTCCTCAGATGGTGTTTTTTATCTAAGAGCTTGGATGGCCTTGATCAGCTTCTGTGCCATTATTCTAGCCATCACTCCCATGGTTCCAACAAAATATCCCCGCCGGTGAAGCCCCCTTTATATTTTATACCTCTAGATTAAATTCCAGATGTTATACTTTACGGTTCCTGGACATCTCAACCAGTAGACCATTTCAACCAGTGCCAAAATATAGTACCGGTACTAACCTAACCGTATTGGTTGATTTGGTACTGGTTGAAATGGTCTACTGGTTGAGTTGTCCGGTCACCATAGTTTACGCCTTGGGGCTCTTATAAGCGCCCATAAAGAGAATATTCTTAGCCTCGTTGTCGTAGATCACAAAGAGGAAGGGATGGTTGCACTCGAACTTCTCCGGGGCGGCCGGCCGAGCGATGCGGAAGGAGATGAGGGCAGTGGCGGCGGCGGCTTCCGTGCCTTCTTCGGACACCTCGACGGCCGCCTTGTGTACGCTGGTGCCGATGCTGAGGCCGCCTTTCTCACTGAAGGTGGTCAGGTTGGCGCGGCTTTGGTCGAACAGGTCGTTGATGCCCATACGACTCAGGGACTGGCAAAGAGAATCAAAGAATATTAGGTAAAAATATCAAAAAATCAAGAGACTGTCAAATAAACAAGTATATATTATAATGTAAAACTTGCAAAATAAACAAACCAAAACAGAAACCGCACAATATAAAGATAAAAGAACTTATCAAAGTCACTATGTGGAAACAACGATTTAGCAAGATAAAATTTGGAAATAAAAGAACAGCCCAATAACAAAGAATAAAAGGATACTTTTCTACCAAAATATACAAATTTATCTCAAAAGGGGGGTCTTGGGATATTTTTTAAAGCTTGATGGAAGTCTTGGGAGGAAACTAAGAAAAATAAATAAATAAATCTATCTATCTATTGCCTGACGCGGTGATCCCCGAAGGAGTGGCCATGAACGAAATACCCCCATGCACCTTTGTCCCCAGTCAGTCGACGCCCCTCCTCCCAACCAGCACCCCCTTCATAAGTAAATTAACAAATAAATACAAATCTCCCACAGGTGTTTCCACTACGACCATCCTCTCCGGTACAGCAGACATGATCAAGGGAGCAAATCTAAACTTCCAAAAGTTGATAAGACAGAATAGACCTGATAACCTGAAGAAGCTATCTGTGAAACTTAATCAATAAAGTGCTCCTCCTCATATGGTGTTTCTTTTCAGAGCAAACCTACTCTGCATCTGGATGACATTTTGAAAGCAAAATTACCTCAACTTCCATAACACCCCATGATGAAAACATAGCATATTTAGTTACAATTATAAAAAAAAAAATAATAATAACTCTCAATGGGCTGGCCTGAAGGATTAAGTCAGAGCATGGCAAACAAATCAGTGTTCTAAAAATCGGATTATGGAGGACAGGGAAAAGGAAGGGGAATCTGATAGAATATTGGCAAATAATTTAGTACCAAAGTAAACGACAAGTGTAGGGCAAACAGTGAAAATATAGCAGACAGAAGAGGCGTGCGACATATAGTACATTCCGGGACAGGGTGTAATGCCAGTAGTTGTGGCAAAGAGCTTTACCGGAACTAGCAATCTGTGGCACCTGTCCACTGAAGTTCCTGGTAACTGCCACATGTGTTTGTAAATTTCATTAATCGATTTTAGGAGTATTGTTGGTTGTTGGAAGGAACATAATAATATCAAGGTACCCATCCACTCTTGTTGGAAGGAACATAATAATATCAAGGTACCCATCCACTCTTGTTGGAAGGAACATAATAATATCAAGGTACCCATCCACTCTTGTTGGAAGGAACATAATAATATCAAGGTACCCATCCACTCTTCAACAGCGAGTGTATGTGTAAGAATAGTTTTTTTTTACACCATACCCGAAAGAGGATTTATGGAGCTCCGATCTTACTTTCAACCATCTTAACAATTTTACTAACACACCTAAACTTCGTTTGATGCGAAAATAGCCTCCCGAAAATTTGCCCTGGCGGGAGTTGAACCCGGGACCCTTGGGCTATGAGGCAGTCATTCTACCAGTTAGACCAATAGAGATATCTCACTTGGCCTGGTCGGCTCAAGTATATTATCCGCATCTCGTTCAGTTTAGGCCAACCTATTATTACTGACTTTACAATTATGATGAATAAATAATACAATTAAATATATATACTGTCATAGACTACAGTAGTTCTGGACTGGACACGAAAATGGAACTTTGCAGTAAGGGACCCAAAATCGGAGAACGAACCCCCAAGTTCGAACCTCGAAACCGTGAAAATGTGATATTTTCGCGGTTTCGAGGTTCGAACTTGGGGATTCGTTCTCCAATTTTGGGTCCCTTACTGCAAAGTTCCATTTTTGTGTCCAGTCCAGATCTCCTGTAGTCTATGATAATGTATAATAATAAAATAATAATATAACACTTAAATAAACTAAACAAGTAAATATCTCACCTGAATCAACTCGCTCTCCACCATCTGCTCCATCTTGAACTTGGGCATAACCACTACCACCTGGGTCCTCCACATGTTATCAAAGGCGGCGTGGAGTAGTGATCCGTTCATCCGCTCCACCATGCGGTTGAACCCAAACTCTCCGGTGATGAAGGGCGGAAGGAGGATGTACATGGATACGGCCTCTCCAGTGTAAGGTAGTTCCAAAATGTGGCACCCAAGCTCCTCCGAGACTCCTGAAATTATAATGTAAAACTTGCAAAATAATCAAACCAAAACTTATACGAACACAGTAAAAAGACAAAACAACTAATCAAAATTGCTATGTGGAAACAACGCTCAAGTAAAATAATATAATAAATAGATATAAAATCGTAGTCATGTAACCGTCTTGATGGTGTAATGGTAATCCAGGTTCGAATTCTGGGTAAATCATATGCTTTCATTAACTTCATTGGGAGGTGTTAGGAGTGAAATTAATAAAGTAACACCCCGTTCTTAACATTAATCATCAATTACAAACCCCAATGTACTTGAATAAACTAATGAAAGCATATGGTCCTCCAGGGATTCCAACTCGGGATACCACACCCAGAATATAAGCACCAAAACAAGGACGGGCGGGTGCCCGACCCCGAAAGGGGTTGAAATAGGGGAGCTATCCCCCCGCCAAAGGCGGCTTTCTAGGGCCTTTCCTAGCTGATGCGGAGAGGATTGGGTTCTAGTCATGTGGTGATGGGCTGGTCTATCAGAGTGAGAACTGAGCGATCTCTGCCATACCCATAGCTTACTCTGACTGTTCCTTTGGCTTATATGTTTTCTGGATCTCAAGTGACGGCGTCTTTTCCGTGGATTGACCTTCCAATCTACCAAGATTGGAAGCCAAAGCGTCACATTTTTCCCTTGCCCCTCAACTTTCTCTTCATAATTGCTGAGGGGCACAGGGCCCTGGGTAGGGCTTTGGTTTCCCGGGCGTTTCCGCACCCTCCTCAGCTCCCCGCCATGGAGTGGCTTCGGTCACCCAGGCTTTATTGTGGTCGGCAGGGAGGGTTCTGTGGGGGCGCTCGGTTATGGCCTTGGAATTGCTCGGGGCCTTGGGGCTGTTCGGCCAGGCAGCTTGGGGAACAACAACAACAACAAGGACGTTTACTTTCTGAGCCGCACTATGACAGTTTACTCTGGCTATCACTATACTCCGTTTCATTTCAGTTGACGGTAAATTGAATCCCTGAGCAGCTAATTTCTCGATACTTAATGGAAAAATATGAAACCACTATGTCTCTGCATCAATTCAGGACCAAGTTTATATAATGAACACCATATTTCACTACAAAATCTTAAAAATAACCGAGAAATCTTGATGGGAACTTTGCAATTACTGTCAGTTAAAAAGAAACAGGGTATAGACGATGTTAAGGAGCTTAGGAATGAAAAGGGTGAAGACTACCCCTTGAGGATTAGGCCGTGTTGTTGTTGTTGTTGTTCCCCAGACTGTCAGACCGAACAGCCCCAAGGAAGGCCGTGTTTTGACAGTTTAGTCTGGCTATCATTAGACAATTTCATACAGCTTAGGAATGATCTGTGAGAATGAAAAGGGTGAAGAATACCCCTTGAGGATTATGCTGTACTTTGAAAGTTTACTCTGGTTAGCATTAGACGATTATTTAATAGCTTAGGAAGGATCTGTGGGAATGAAAAGAGTAAAGACTAACTCAATTAACCATCGGACTTCCATATACTGTTCCCTTCCAAATCTAAATAAAATTGTCTAATAATAACCAGAAAACAGAAGAGAAATGCGTCGTTAGATCTTCAAAGGGTTAAGCACATTAACCTTTTCAAACTACAAGACTCCCACATACCAACAAAAGACACAGTACAATCTTTCTCTCCCTCTCGAGTAAACTAACTTTCTGTGTTCGGAGTATCAGAATGTGATATACATAATAACTATTTCTGCTACTTTCTATCCATCCGAAACCTACATTATTACAGTATTGCAATTCTATTTTATACCCCCTCCAGCTATGGGGTATCTGGCAGAAGGCAACATATGTGGTGGGCTGGATCTATCAGGGTGAGGGTTGGTGTCCTCTACTACCCATAGCCAGTTCTGACTTCACCTTTTTCATCATTCTTATTTCTAACTTTTTTCTTGAGTGATGAAGGCAGTGGGGCCATAATGGTGTGCCCCATGGTTCCCTAGTGTCTTACTCTCACAGCCCACTGGCACAAGCTGGCCTTTCTCTGGCGTAGGGATGTGGCGACCCCACCGCCCGCCACTTTGGTGGTGCAATCAGCTTCTGGAGCAGTGGACCACTGGTTCTTATCTTCAGAAAATTCCTGTGCTTGGGATGCTTCCAGCCAGGGCCCCACTGGGGTAAATAAAAATCGCAAAACAGTGGTGGAACTGCCATCCGGGTGAGGGACTGCTCTGGGTCTGCTCCTTCAGTGTTCATGGTCATAATCCACTTAGTGGAAATGGCACTGTGGAGTGGGTCAGTGGAGGCTTGTCTGGGAGCCTGGAAGTAGTTTCTGCCATGGCCATCCCTTTTGGGGCGCTTCCTCTGGAAGCGGGGCGTCGGATTGATGATGATGACGAGGCAACATAGAGTTAGATTAAGCAGAGCTAGACTGATTATGTAGCAGAGAATTATAGGAATCTTTTGGAATGGAAAAGTAAGATCTGGGGAATGAATTCAGGGTGGCTGGATTGATCAAGAGAACTATTTTGCACCAATACAGCTATGTGCCAAGACCTTGGATGAGGACAGAATGTTAAGAATAATACAAGGAAGTAAAGCAAAGATACATTCTCTGACAACACATTGGCCACAAATGTGGATTATGGGTGTCCACACCAAAATGATGAACCTTTCGGCTGAGAATAACCCCCTAAGACCCACCAAACCCCGGTGTGACAACAAGGCCGAATAATTGAGCTTGTCAAAATTGGACGAAAATCACATTGTGTTGGAAATCAAATTTCGCATCCGACAATATATATATAAATATAAATATATATATATATATAAATATATATATATATATATATATACTGTATGTCCGCCAAAAAAAAGTATGTGGTTGTGGTATAGTTGTGGTTGGTAGTTGAACATATAGGACCCAGAAATTAGGTGTAGGGGAAGAATAGAGCACATAATCTATAAGTTCAGGTATAAGTGTGGGAGTGAGAGAGAGGAGGTAGGGAGGGTGGAATATTCTTCCCTCCCTCCCCTTGTTATCAATCGCTACTTGCAAGGTTACGCTTGCTCCAGGGCCTCGCTACTCCCTCACTCGTATACATACCGGTATACAGTATATGAGATATATCTGGGGTTGAGGGATGGTCCCAGAGGCCTGCCATCGCCTCCACGATAATAAAGGTGTGTGAGTGTGTGTATTAGGTGTAACTGTATTATGATGTTTGGTATTGATAGTTGCCATGTAGGTCTATTACTGATCCAATTTGCAGCAGCCTAAGCCTGTTGGTGCGTTTTTTGTACGCAGTTGATAATCTCTTCCGAATGGCTTATCACTGTTGCCTAGAACGTTTTGGAAAGTTAATGGCAGCTCCCGGGTTAACATACCATGCCTGAAGTTTCCCTTTTGTCTCATCATGGGTACCCTGAAGTAATCCTCCTGGGTGCTGTAGAACAGACCCTGTTTAGTGCTGCTTGGCTTGAACTGGTACAACCACTTGCCCTTGAAGTACGCTGCGTTGGCCAGAACCAAACGAGCACGCGAGACCTGGCGAGAGAGAATATATTAGCCATTTGAATCTGTGACAAACCCAAGCGAAACAACCCAATGTTCTATAATATTTTATATTTTTTCACCAACCAACTTTACTATTAAACTCAATTAATGAAATCCACAAATACATGTGGAACTCCAAGGACTCGAACCTAGGATGCTCACACCAAAATTCTGCTATGTGGAAATAATGCTTAATAAAATGTAATTTGCAAAAGAACACAATCCACCACATAGGGTGTATCCAAGAGGCTTCACAACTTATCTTTAACCCATGGACTGCTAATAAACGAACAAAATAAAAGGTCAAGTTGAGGGAGGTAAGGGGTGTGGGGTATAAAGGGGAGGGGCGGAGGAGTGGAGGATGTGGTACAGGGAGATACTACTACTTTTCTATGTCATCCAATTTTGAGACATTTCCCAGCACTGGCACGGTATTTGAAGGGTTAGAACATAAGAACATAAGAAAAATGGAAATCTGCAGAAGGCCTATTGGCCCATACGATCTCTTTACATGTTAAAATACTGTGCCTTCCGTGAGGCCTATCGCACTTCCTGGGTTAAAGATTCACTAATTGGAATGGGTGTGCAGGCATTATGGCCTTATGACTGTATATGACATGTGTAGGCCTATTCATACAAAAATATTTCATCATCTGTAATAATCTAAAGAAAATGGCAAACCTGAGCTGGGGTGACTAAGGAAGGGATGCGGCCTTTGGTAGTGTTGCTCACAAATTCGTTGATGAGGTCAGCGGCTTCCGTAGGCTGTTGGGTAAGAGACAAAGAATAGCAATGATTAAACAATGATTATCCATATTACGAAGGGCATATTGAAGTTAGAAGGTTAATTATTGAGATAGTGTTTACCTTTATAATTCCCACATATACCACAGGCCGTAGCGTGGTTGGTAGAGTACTCGTCTACAAACTGAGGTTGATGGTTCGAGTCTCAGGCCGGGCGGCCAGTGTGTTATTGGCAGATGCCAGTGCTATTGGTGAACTGTGCGGTCTAGCAATCTGTGGCAACTATTCACCGAAGTCCCTGATCATCAGGCACCCACCCTAGCCCAGCTCTTGAGCAGGGAATGCATGGTGGTAAAGACAGCATCATCATCACTTTATGCTTCCTAAATTGTCTAAAATCGTATAATGATAGCCATCATAAACTGTCAAAAGGTATCATAATTGTCAAGGGGTTAACCCTGATCTCGTCTTACCTCCTGAAAGTCGACCCGCTGGAGCTCCGATGACAAGATATCTGCCACACAGGGTCGCAGGTCAACACTGAGGTCAAAGTAGGCACGGTTGGCCAGGCTGAAGGTATAATGGGACTTGTTGGCTTGTCTTACATTGTACCTGGGGAGAGAAAGAAATAAGTTTGGTCAGAGGATATAATATGATATTGTTGTTGTTGTGGGCTGTGTTGGGACCCATGGAGAGGGTCTAGCACCATAATATCAGTACTGTCCAGGGAAGGGTCTGACCAGTATGGTGGTCACAATATTGGCACCAGGTGGCACTGTACCGGTACTGGTGTGTAAGATACAGACTATGTTAGTAGTGGGCTGTGTTGGCACCCATGGGGAGGGTCTAGCACCATAATATCAGTACTGTCCAGGGAAGGGTCTGACCGGTATGGTGGTCACAATATTGGCACCAGGTGGCACTGTACCGGTACTGGTGTGTAAGATACAGTCTATGTTAGTAGTGGGCTGTGTTGGGACCCATGGGGAGGGTCTAGCACCATAATACCAGTACTGTCCAGGGAATGCTCTGACCGGTATGGTGGTCACAATATTGGCACCAGGTGGCACTCTACCGGTACTGGTGTGTAAGATACAGTCTATGTTAGTAGTGGGCTGTGTTGGGACCCATTGGGAGGGTCTAGCACCATAATATCAGTACTGTCCAGGGAAGGGTCTGACCGGTATGGTGGTCACAATATTGGCACCAGGTGGCAATGTACCGGTACTGGTGTGTAAGATACAGTCTATGTTAGTAGTGGGCTGTGTTGGGACCCATGGGGAGGGTCTAGCACCATAATATCAGTACTGTCCAGGGAAGGCTCCGACCGGTATGGTGGTCACAATATTGGCACCAGGTGGCACTGTACCGGTACTGGTGTGCAAGATACAGTCTATGTTAGTAGTGGGCTGTGTTGGGACCCATGGGGAGGGTCTAGCACCATAATATCAGTACTGTCCAGGGAAGGGTCTGACCGGTATGGTGGTCACAATATTGGCACCAGGTGGCACTGTACCGGTACTGGTGTGCAAGATACAGTCTATGTTAGTAGTGGGCTGAGTTGGGACCCATGGGGAGGGTCTAGCACCATAATATCAGTACTGTCCAGGGAAGGCTCTGACCGGTATGGTGGTCACAATATTGGCACCAGGTGGCACTGTACCGGTACAGGTGTGTAAGATACAGTCTATGTTAGTAGTGGGCTGTGTTGGGACCCATGGGGAGGGTTTAGCACCATAATATCAGTACTGTCCAGGGAAGGGTCTGACCGGTATGGTGGTCACAATATTGGCACCAGGTGGCACTGTACCGGTACTGGTGTGCAAGATACAGTCTATGTTAGTAGTGGGCTGTGTTGGGACCCATGGGGAGGGTCTAGCACCATAATACCAGTATTGTCCAGGGAAGGCTCTGACCGGTATGGTGGTCACAATATTGGCACCAGGTGGCACTCTACCGGTACTGGTGTGTAAGATACAGTCTATGTTAGTAGTGGGCTATGTTGGGACCCATGGGGAGGGTCTAGCACCATAATATCAGTACTGTCCAGGGAAGGGTCTGACCGGTATGGTGGTCACAATATTGGCACCAGGTGGCACTGTACCGGTACTGGTGTGTAAGATACAGTCTATGTTAGTAGTGGCCTGTGTTGGGACCCATGGGGAGGGTCTAGCACCATAATATCAGTACTGTCCAGGGAAGGGTCTGACCGGTATGGTGGTCACAATATTGGCACCAGGTGGCACTGTACCGGTACTGGTGTGCAAGATACAGTCTATGTTAGTAGTGGGCTGTGTTGGGACCCATGGAGAGGGTCTAGCACCATAATATCAGTACTGTCCAGGGAAGGCTCTGACCGGTATGGTGGTCACAATATTGGCACCAGGTGGCACTGTACCGGTACAGGTGTGTAAGATACAGTCTATGTTAGTAGTGGGCTGTGTTGGGACCCATGGGGAGGGTTTAGCACCATAATATCAGTACTGTCCAGGGAAGGCTCTGACCGGTATGGTGGTCACAATATTGGCACCAGGTGGCACTGTACCGGTACTGGTGTGTAAGATACAGTCTATGTTAGTAGTGGGCTGTGTTGGGACCCATGGGGAGGGTCTAGCACCATAATACCGGTACTGTCCAGGGAAGGGTCTGACCGGTATGGTGGTCACAATATTGGCACCAGGTGGCACTGTACCGGTACTGGTGTGTAAGATACAGTCTATGTTAGTAGTGGGCTGTGTCCGGACCCATGGGGAGGGTCTAGCACCATAAAATCAGTACTGTCCAGGGAAGGGTCTGACCGGTATGGTGGTCACAATATTGGCACCAGGTGGCACTGTACCGGTACTGGTGTGTAAGATACAGTCTATGTTAGTAGTGGACTGTGTTGGGACCCATGGGGAGAGTCTAGCACCATAATATCAGTACTGCCCAGGGAAGGCTCTGACCGGTATGGTGGTCACAGTATTGGCACCAGGTGGCACTGTACCGGTACTGGTGTGCAAGATACAGTCTATGTTAGTAGTGGGCTGTGTAGGGACCCATGGGGAGGGTCTAGCACCATAATATCAGTACTGTCCAGGGAAGGCTCTGACCGGTATGGTGGTCACAATATTGGCACCAGGTGGCACTCTACCGGTACTGGTGTGTAAGATACAGTCTATGTTAGTAGTGGGCTGTGTTGGGACCCATTGGGAGGGTCTAGCACCATAATACCAGTACTGTCCAGGGAAGGCTCTGACCGGTATGGTGGTCACAATATTGGCACCAGGTGGCACTCTACCGGTACTGGTGTGTAAGATACAGTCTATGTTAGTAGTGGGCTGTGTTGGGACCCATTGGGAGGGTCTAGCACCATAATATCAGTACTGTCCAGGGAAGGGTCTGACCGGTATGGTGGTCACAATATTGGCACCAGGTGGCACTCTACCGGTACTGGTGTGTAAGATACAGTCTATGTTAGTAGTGGGCTATGTTGGGAGCCATGGGGAGGGTCTAGCACCATAATATCAGTACTGTCCAGGGAAGGGTCTGACCGGTATGGTGGTCACAATATTGGCACCAGGTGGCACTGTACCGGTACTGGTGTGTAAGATACAGTCTATGTTAGTAGTGGGCTGTGTTGGGACCCATGGGGAGGGTCTAGCACCATAATATCAGTACTGTCCAGGGAAGGGTCTGACCGGTATGGTGGTCACAATATTGGCACCAGGTGGCACTGTACCGGTACTGGTGTGCAAGATACAGTCTATGTTAGTAGTGGGCTGTGTTGGGACCCATGGGGAGGGTCTAGCACCATAATATCAGTACTGTCCAGGGAAGGCTCTGACCGGTATGGTGGTCACAATATTGGCACCAGGTGGCACTGTACCGGTACAGGTGTGTAAGATACAGTCTATGTTAGTAGTGCGCTGTGTTGGGACCCATGGGGAGGGTTTAGCACCATAATATCAGTACTGTCCAGGGAAGGCTCTGACCGGTATGGTGGTCACAATATTGGCACCAGGTGGCACTGTACCGGTACTGGTGTGTAAGATACAGTCTATGTTAGTAGTGGGCTGTGTTGGGACCCATGGGGAGGGTCTAGCACCATAATATCAGTACTATCCAGGGAAGGCTCTGACCGGTATGGTGGTCACAATATTGGCACCAGGTGGCACTGTACCGGTACTGGTGTGTAAGATACAGTCTATGTTAGTAGTGGGCTGTGTTGGGACCCATGGGGAGGGTCTAGCACCATAATACCAGTACTGTCCAGGGAAGGGTCTGACCGGTATGGTGGTCACAATATTGGCACCAGGTGGCACTGTACCGGTACTGGTGTGTAAGATACAGTCTATGTTAGTAGTGGGCTGTGTTGGGACCCATGGGGAGGGTCTAGCACCATAAAATCAGTACTGTCCAGGGAAGGGTCTGACCGGTATGGTGGTCACAATATTGGCACCAGGTGGCACTGTACCGGTACTGGTGTGTAAGATACAGTCTATGTTAGTAGTGGGCTGTGTTGGGACCCATGGGGAGAGTCTAGCACCATAATATCAGTACTGCCCAGGGAAGGCTCTGACCGGTATGGTGGTCACAATATTGGCACCAGGTGGCACTGTACCGGTACTGGTGTGCAAGATACAGTCTATGTTAGTAGTGGGCTGTGTAGGGACCCATGGGGAGGGTCTAGCACCATAATATCAGTACCGTCCAGGGAAGGCTCTGACCGGTATGGTGGTCATAATATTGGCACCAGGTGGCACTGTACCGGTACAGGTGTGTAAGATACAGTCTATGTTAGTAGTGGGCTGTGTTGGGACCCATGGGGAGGGTCTAGCACCATAATATCAGTACTGTCCAGGGAAGGGTCTGACCGGTATGGTGGTCACAATATTGGCACCAGGTGGCACTGTACCGGTACTGGTGTGCAAGATACAGTCTATGTTAGTAGTGGGCTGTGTTGGGACCCATGGGGAGGGTCCAGCACCATAATATCAGTACTGTCCAGGGAAGGCTCTGACCGGTATGGTGGTCACAATATTGGCACCAGGTGGCACTGTACCGGTACTGGTGTGTAAGATACAGTCTATATTAGTAGTGGGCTGTGTTGGGACCCATGGGGAGGGTTTAGCACCATAATATCAGTACTGTCCAGGGAAGGCTCTGACCGGTATGGTGGTAACAATATTGGCACCAGGTGGCACTGTACCGGTACTGGTGTGTAAGATACAGTCTATGTTAGTAGTGGGCTGTGTTGGGACCCATGGGGAGGGTCTAGCACCATAATATCAGTACTGTCCAGGGAAGGCTCTGACCGGTATGGTGGTCACAATATTGGCACCAGGTGGCACTGTACCGGTACTGGTGTGCAAGATACAGTCTATCTTAGTAATGGGCTGTATTGGGACCCATGGGGAGGGTCTAGCACCATAATATCAGTACTGTCCAGGGAAGGCTCTGACCGGTATGGTGGTCACAATATTGGCACCAGGTGGCACTGTACCGGTACTGGTGTGTAAGATACAGTCTATGTTAGTAGTGGGCTGTGTTGGGACCCATGGAGAGGGTCTAGCACCATAATATCAGTACTGTCCAGGGAAGGCTCTGACCGGTATGGCGGTCACAATATTGGCACCAGGTGGCACTGTACCGGTACTGGTGTGTAAGATACAGTCTATGTTAGTAGTGGGCTGTGTTGGGATCCATGGGGAGGGTCTAGCACCATAATATCAGTACTGTCCAGGGAAGGCTCTGACCGGTATGGTGGTCACAATATTGGCACCAGGTGGCACTGTACCGGTACTGGTGTGCAAGATACAGTCTATCTTAGTAATGGGCTGTATTGGGACCCATGGGGAGGGTCTAGCACCATAATATCAGTACTGTCCAGGGAAGGGTCTGACCGGTATGGTGGTCACAATATTGGCACCAGGTGGCACTGTACCGGTACTGGTGTGTAAGATACACTCTATGTTAGTAGTGGGCTGTGTTGGGACCCATGGAGAGGGTCTAGCACCATAATATCAGTACTGTCCAGGGAAGGCTCTGACTGGTATGGTGGTCACAATATTGGCACCAGGTGGCACTGTACCGGTACTGGTGTGTAAGATACAGCCTATGTTAGTAGTGGGCTGTGTTCGGATCCATGGGGAGGGTCTAGCACCATAATATCAGTACTGTCCAGGGAAGGCTCTGACCGGTATGGTGGTCACAATATTGGCACCAGGTAGCACTGTACCGGTACTGGTGTGTAAGATACAGTCTATGTTAGTAGTGGGCTGTGTAGGGATCCATGGGGAGGGTCTAACACCATAATATCAGTACTGTCCAGGGAAGGGTCTGACCGGTATGGTGGTCACAATATTGGCACCAGGTGGCACTGTACCCGTACAGGTGTGTAAGATACAGTCTATGTTAGTAGTGGGCTGTGTTGGGACCCATGGGGAGGGTCTAGCACCATAATATCAGTATTGTCCAGGGAAGGCTCTGACCGGTATGGTGGTCACAATATTGGCACCAGGTGGCACTGTACCGGTACAGGTGTGTAAGATACAGTCTATGTTAGTAGTGGGCTGTGTTGGGACCCATGGGGAGGGTCTAGCACCATAATATCAGTACTGTCCAGGGAAGGCTCTGACCGGTATGGTGGTCACAATATTGGCACCAGGTGGCACTGTACCGGTACAGGTGTGTAAGATACAGTCTATGTTAGTAGTGGGCTGTGTTGGGACCCATGGGGAGGGTCTAGCACCATAATATCAGTACTGTCCAGGGAAGGGTCTGACCGGTATGGTGGTCACAATATTGGCACCAGGTGGCACTGTACCGGTACTGGTGTGTAAGATACAGTCTATGTTAGTAGTGGGCTGTGTTGGGACCCATGGAGAGGGTCTAGCACCATAATATCAGTACTGTCCAGGGAAGGCTCTGACCGGTATGGTGGTCACAATATTGGCACCAGGTGGCACTCTACCGGTACTGGTGTGTAAGATACAGTCTATGTTAGTAGTGGGCTGTGTTGGGATCCATGGGGAGGGTCTAGCACCATAATATCAGTACTGTCCAGGAAAGGCTCTGACCGGTATGGTGGTCACAATATTGGCACCAGGTGGCACTGTACCGGTACTGGTGTGTAAGATACAGTCTATGTTAGTAGTTGGCTGTGTAGGGACCCATGGGGAGGGTCTAGCACCATAATATCAGTACTGTCCAGGGAAGGCTCTGACCGGTATGGTGGTCACAATATTGGCACCAGGTGGCACTGTACCGGTACAGGTGTGTAAGATACAGTCTATGTTAGTAGTGGGCTGTGTTGGGACCCATGGGGAGGGTCTAGCACCATAATATCAGTATTGTCCAGGGAAGGCCCTGACCGGTATGGTGGTCACAATATTGGCACCAGGTGGCACTGTACCGGTACAGGTGTGTAAGATACAGTCTATGTTAGTAGTGGGCTGTGTTGGGACCCATGGGGAGGGTCTAGCACCATAATATCAGTACTGTCCAGGGAAGGGTCTGACCGGTATGGTGGTCACAATATTGGCACCAGGTGGCACTGTACCGGTACTGGTGTGCAAGATACAGTCTATGTTAGTAGTGGGCTGTGTTGGAACCCATGGGGAGGGTCTAGCACCATAATATCAGTACTGTCCAGGGAAGGCTCTGACCGGTATGGTGGTCACAATATTGTCACCAGGTGGCACTGTACCGGTACAGGTGTGTAAGATACAGTCTATGTTAGTAGTGGGCTGTGTTGGGACCCATGGGGAGGGTTTAGCACCATAATATCAGTACTGTCCAGGGAAGGCTCTGACCGGTATGGTGGTCACAATATTGTCACCATGTGGCACTGTACCGGTACAGGTGTGTAAGATACAGTCTATGTTAGTAGTGGGCTGTGTTGGGACCCATGGGGAGGGTTTAGCACCATAATATCAGTACTGTCCAGGGAAGGCTCTGACCGGTATGGTGGTCACAATATTGGCACCAGGTGGCACTGTACCGGTACTGGTGTGCAAGATACAGTCTATCTTAGTAGTGGGCTGTGTTGGGACCCATGGGGAGGGTTTAGCACCATAATATCAGTACTGTCCAGGGAAGGCTCTGACCGGTATGGTGGTCACAATATTGGCACCAGGTGGCACTGTACCGGTACTGGTGTGCAAGATACAGTCTATCTTAGTAGTGGGCTGTATTGGGACCCATGGGGAGGGTCTAGCACCATAATATCAGTACTGTCCAGGGAAGGGTCTGACCGGTATGGTGATCACAATATTGGCACCAGGTGGCACTGTACGGTACTGGTGTGTAAGATACAGTCTATGTTAGTAGTGGGCTGTGTTGGGACCCATGGAGAGGGTCTAGCACCATAATATCAGTACTGTCCAGGGAAGGCTCTGACCGGTATGGTGGTCACAATATTGGCACCAGGTGGCACTGTACCAGTACTGGCCAGGCTTTCTGACTGAACAGCACCCTCCTCAGTCCCTCGCCTAGGAGCGGCTTCAGTCACCTGGGCTTTCTTAGTGTTAAAGCTGGGAGGGTTCTGTGGAGGCGCTCGGTAATGGCTTTGGCCTTGCTCAGGACCTTGGGGCTGTTCGGTCAGACAGCCTGGGGAACAACAACTTACATAAATTACATTCTATGACACTGACTCCCTTGACAAAGGCTCCCTGGCATACCGGTACACTCTTAGATGAAGGGGGCTTCCTACAGTGTTGACATGTTTACCGCTGTAAAACTTACCAACCCCTGTTCCCAGCAAAATGAAGATTCAAATTGAGTATTCCGTTTGGTTTCAAAGTATCTTATACGCAAATCGTGTATTCCCATATCAGTAAATTTCGGGACACCCATCACTAATACGCAAATTGCAGTTCTAAGCCTGAGAGGGTTAACCTTAACTATAGCCCGTTCATTCTAGGTTGGGCAGAAATCGTAACCTCTAACCTCTGTAACTCAAAAAGGGCAAAAGCAAAATAAGCCTTCAATTTATACACATATTCCCTACCCAAGTCTTATTTGGTAGATATATTAGCTCGATTATTCTAGTCATTTTTGAGTTATGAGAGGTTAGGGGTTACGATTTCTGCCCAACCTAGAATGAACAGACTATAACCAATCCTTATAATCTAACTTTAATTCTATATTTCCAGTATGTAGAGTTAAAAAAATAATAATAATGCCAATGTTTCCAGTAATATAACAGATAAACCAAGGTCGACACCGTCATTGGTATTAACCACAATTGTCACTGTGACGTGATCTATTCTCACAACACACTCAACCATAACACACACACACACACACACAAAAAGGTAAAACTATATAGCCTACTGGATTGATTATCATGTCTCTGAATAACTTAGGTGCGCGCGCGCGCGCGCGCACACACACACTCTCTCTCTCTCTCTCTCCTGCTTTGCTATCTTTTCCTATTTTCTCTTACTCTGGGTTGTGCTATCTCTATGCATCCTAAAAGCTTTTGTTTTCCTAATGTAATTATGTCACTCTCTCAATCAATATCCATGTATATATCGCTCTACTTACATAAACTCGAGCCTCCTCCACTTCTTTATCATCTCCACTTTTCCATCGACCTTCAGGACCCTTTGGAGTTCCATCTCCGTTTCGCCGTCTGATCCAAAGTTCGCCAAACTCAATGGATCCTAGTAGTTTTTGTTTTTCCTAATTTAGTTTTCTCACTCTCTCAATCAATCTCTATCCATGTACTGTATATCTCTCTACTTATATAAACTCAAGCCTTCTCCACTTCTTTATGGTTTCCACTTTTCCATCGACCCTCAAGACCCTTTGGAGTTCCATCTCCATTTCGCTACATGATCCAAAGTTCGCCAAAATCAATGGATGCTAATAGCCTTTGTTTTTCCTAATTTAGTTATCTCCCTCTCTCAATATCTATAATATGTATACATCTATGATTATCTCTCTCTACTTACATAAACTCAAGCCTCCTCCACTTCTTTATCGTCTCCACCTTTCCATCGACCCTGAGGACCTTTCGGAGTTCCATCTCAGTTTCCCCGCCGGAGCCGAAGTATGCCAAAGTGAGCGCGTTCCAGATGCTGTACGGCGAGAAGAAGAAGTTGCTGGTGGTGGAGTTGTAGGGGAACACCTCCTTGAAGAGTTCTATGCTGAAGTCCGTGATGGGGGAGAGGTCGGTGTTGGGCGCGATGTCTAGGTTGTCGTCCTCTGAGAAGCATTGCGAACGCGCCGACCCAAACAGGGCCGCTGCGCATAGGATGGCAGCTATGTGTGCAGTCTTCATCTTTCTGAAATACAGCAATACCGTACATAAGTAAGGATACAATATGGAAATTAAATATGAACATTAGTTAAAATACTACAAATAATACACATGAGACAGTGGATTTGGGAGGAAATAGGTAGGGGGTTGGGGAATGTCAGTTTTAGTAAGGATTGCATGAAACACCACTCCAATGGATTGTAGGCAACAAATAGACGAGATATAAGTTTTATGATAAAATATCTCCCTAATCATATTATATGGTATATATATTCATATATTTTTTTATTTATCTATATTTTTTTCTAACTGCGGTACCGGTATCCATTCTTTCATCTATTCATCTACAATCAATAACTATCTATCTATCCACCCACCTATGCCTACCTATCTATTTATCTCTCACTCTCCACTTTCCCCCAAATGGGCAGTTTCCCTAAAATGGTTATTTAATTAATTTCATTGGGGGTGTCTGGTGTTGTGGTGAAATTAATAAAGATAATCCAAGCCACTTTCCCAAACCCGCCAGCTTTGTGGGAGAGAGCTCGTTATACGGCTTTCTCTACTCTACTCTACTCTACTCTACTCTACTCTACTCTACTCTCTCTCCCTCTCTCTCTTTAAATGAAGGTCTTTGTTTATAAATTATTAATACCGGTACTGAACCATGAGAGAGAGAGTACAATGGAAAGTGATTCACATATGGCTATCTCTACTGTACATCTGTCCTTAGATTGTCAACGGTGTGTGTGTGTGTGTGTGTGTGTGTGTGTGTGTGTGTGTGTGTGTGTGTGTGTTATTAATTAGAAATGTCATGTACGGTACTGTATATTTCAAGATCACCTATACGAACAATTATAATTTGTATTATTAATGATATAAAATACAATTCATGCTGTTTTCAATATAGCCTATTTGACATCGTATTAGCATTATTACACACACACACACACATATCCTTGACAACTAAGGACAGATCTAGAGATAGCCATATCTCTCTCTCTCTCTCGCTCTATCTCTCTCAATACAATAACTCACTTGTATACATAGCCCACATTACAAAATACATTCCATATACCGATATGTATATAAACACACATAGCCTATCGTATATAAATCACTAATACATATAGGCTAACTAAACAAATGCTAAGAAACACATATACATGGTTCATTATCAGTAGGCCAAACATCTTAACCATTAACTTCTATAAACAAAACACGACTAGGGTAAGCCTAATCAAGCTCATTATGCTACCATTAGTGAAGAGTCAGCCAGGGAATAGGTGTGGAAATGTACAGCCCACTTTGCTCTAGCCATTTTTGAGTTACAGAGATTAGGGATCACGATTCCTGGCCTACCTATAATGAATGGACTATAGTAACACACACACACACACACAACTCTCCCCCCCCCCCCCCCCCCCACACACACACACACACCCAGGTGACTAGATCCCTCCCCACAAACGTACACAGAGAAACACGTACATACAAACACCTACACAGTCAGTCACTTTCTCTCCAGCCAATCCCTACATATACAGATTTTCTCTACTCTACACCTCAACCCCCCCCCCCCCCCCACAACCACACACATAGACTTCTGACTCTCACACACTCTCTTGCTGAAGCTTTCCAGGGATCTGTCCTTGGCCTACTATTGTTTGTAACCTATTCAGTACAGGTGACGTCCTCTTCACTATATTCTGGCAGCTATAAGACTATTTTATTCAGCTTAGGAAGGACACCTACCAATTAAAAGGCTCAATTAATCCTTTTATCAACCACATATCCCTCCTAAGCTTCATAAAATTGTCTATATAATTGAAATCAAATATAGACTTCACCGGTACAGAAAAGGCTAAATATGTGAGAGGTGTGTTGCCTTCCCCAGTCCCACACTGAGTGAAAACTACTAAACCTAGAGGGGGTCTTATGGATCTAGGTTTCAGGATGTGATCCAGATAGCCTCCTAAATTGAATCACTTCTTCCTTGGTGCAGATCTTACCTACCCACCAAATTTCGTAAAAATCGGTTTATAACCGAGACATTTTGTTTACAGACAAAGAAATGGAGACGAAAACATAACCTCCGTACAACTTCGTTGGCGGAGATAATAAGTTATATGCAAAGCAAGTGAACTGTTTAGAATATAAATTGTTAAGGCTAACTTGACGCTTTCAAGATCCAATAAATTATATATTTTCAGATTTCTGGCTAGCCTATTATAACCAGACGATATTATTCAGAATAGGAAGGGTATATATGGAAGTCAGAGGGTTACTTGGGATAGTCTTTACTCAGATCCCTCCCAATCTGAATAAAATCATCTAGAGGGTTCGTGAGTCTTTACCCAGGTCCTTCCTAAACTGTATAAAATCGTCTAATGATAGCCAGAAAAACTGTCGAAATGCGTCACGATCCTCAAGGTGTTAATAATATTTAATATGTGCTGTAATGTACTTCTAAAATCATCTACATTCACATCAGGTTTATTATGTCATAGATCCATACCGCAAGGTCTGTGGGATACTATATATTTCTTGTGACACTAACTAACTCTCACTCTCACTCTATCCCTCTTGATCGATTGAACCTACATAGTGGGTTATATATAGTGGAATATACACTACAATGTCTTAACTCGCCCCATTTTATGCTTCTAACCTATCTCCCAACAATTCTCTCTCTCTCTCTCTCTCTTTGATGATTGATTCAACCCACATACAGTATAATATAGGCTACAATTTCTCAACTTCCCTCGAATTTCTTCTCCTAACTCCTCTTTCTCCCTTATACTTCTGTTCTATCCTTTTCTATCGGATATGCCATCTGTACTAGAATTAAGTCCTGACCACCTCGTTTAGATCGTAAGGTCTGTGTGGCCAGTGTATCTATGTAAATCTAAGTAAATCTCTCTCTCTCCCTCTCTCTCCAAACTTTCACTAATTACGTCACAAGGGGGTTGCCAATTCGTGGTATTTTGTGACCAAACCTTTTTCAGGGTACCCGGTAAAGGAGAAAGTAGTCTGTGTGTGTGTGTGTGTGTGTGTGTGTGTGTGTGTGTGTGTGTGTGTGTGTGTGAAGCTAGGTGTGTACGTGTGGGATTTATGTGTGGGCCAGTTTTTTAAAAGTATGAGTGAGTGTGTGTGTGTGTGTGTGTGTGTGTGTGTGTGTGTGTGTGTGTGTGTGTGTGTGTGTGTGTGTGTGGGGGGGGGGGGGGGGGGGGGGGGTGCAGGTAGGTGTGTACGTGTGGGCCGGTTTCTTAAAAACGTGTGTGTGTGTGTGTGCGTACTGTACACGCACATACATACATCTAAGAAACTGGCACACATAAATTATACATATAGCCTACCCACATACCTTCACACAAACACACACACGTGTGTTATGAATACAATTATGAAAACACACACACACACACACACATTGTATAGGCTAATAAAGATATATGGAGAGAGAGAGAGAGCGAGAGAGAGAGAGAGAATGGAAAGTGACATATATTATGGCTATCTCCAAATCTGTCCTCTGTGTGTGTGTGTGTGTGTGTGTGTGTGTGTGTGTGTGTGTGTGTGTGTGTGTGTGTGTGTGTGTCAAACCGGAGCAAGTTTTATATACAACTTAAATGAATATGATTAGAAATTGAACATGAAATAACATTGTTTTGGCCATTTCATCACTTCCAAAGACATCATTTGAACTATAAGCCATAAGATTACCTATGCAGAAACAATAATAAAGATGAAAAAGAAGGAATTCGGATTTCGTTCCTCTCTCTCTCCCTCTCTCCCTCTCTCTGCGTGTGTGTGCGTGTGATTGTTTTTTGCCTAGACAAAACAACAAAGGATCATGAATTTGTTATAGCCTATAAAAAAACAAGCCTAACCAGCCACTCCTACCCATCCCTCCCCCCCCCTCTCTCTCTCTCTCTCTCTCTCTCTCTCTCTCTCTCTCTCTCTCTCTCTCTCTCTCTCTCTGATTCTAAGATATATATATATTTACAGTATATATTCGTTTGTTTTATACATATACGGTACCGGTATGTAAAATATGAGGAGGGTAATGTAGATAACGTATATGTAATATTATGTATTTATACTACCGGTATCTCTATAAAGAATCAAATCAAATCAAATCAAATATCTCTCTCCCTCTCTATATGTTGAGCGGTACCGTACTTAAAAAGTGGACAGAATGGGTAAAAAAACACCATCTGAGGAAGAACACTTTATTGACAACGTTTCGCAGATAGCTTAGTTATTTCTACCATTTGGGAAGTGGCAACCAAGGAATAGGTGTGGAAATGTACATCCCATTTGCTCTAGCCCTTCTTGAGTTACAGAGGATTAGATTCACGATTTCTGCCCAACATATAATGAATGGACTATATTAATCAACAGACAACAACCAGGGCATTAAGGAGATATATTATTTTCTGGACCCCCTCCTCCCTCATGTTTAGCCCCATTAGTTTTGAGATTCTAAGACGTTCAGACAACCAGGTCATAAAGGGGAGGTATTATTTTCTGAACCCCTTTCTCCCTCGTGTTTAGCCCCATTACAGAGGTTAAGAGACAGGATTTCTGGCCTACTAATACTGAATGGAGTATAGTGCTCCTTCTTTGCCTTGCCTGTTCATCCAGAAAGGAGTGATGGTGCCGGTAACATTCAGTGCGTGATACCGCTACACACACACACACACACGCACGCGCACGCGCACGCACACGCACACGCACACGCACACACGCGCACACACGCGCACACACACACACACACACACACACACACACACACTCTCTCTCTCTCTCTACCTATCCTCTCACTCTACCTATCCTCTCACTCACTCTCGCATACACCTACGCACACAGAAAAGCACATACCGGGTATATACATATACAAAATAACATAACAGTAAAAACTGTACCGGGTACATACACTCATGAGCATAATACACACACAATCTTACATCTTCACACACACACACATTATTCACACACACACACACACACACCTACATTAATACCACACAATTACGCACGCACACAATTATACACACCTACACACACACTCAACACAATCACACTCACAACACACACACTCACACTTGGATGTCAACAATGAGTCACCAGCAACAGAAGACTGCAGACGTCACTGTATTGTTTCAGAGAGAGAGAGAGAGAGAGAGAGAGAGAGAGAGAGAGAGAGAGAGAGAGAGAGAGAGAGAGAGAGAGAGAGAGAGAGAGAGAGAGAGAGAGAGAGAGAGAGAGAGGAGAGAGAGAGAAGAGAGAGAGAGAGAGAGAGAGAGAGAGAGAGAGAGAGAGAGAGAGAGAGAGAGAGAGAGAGAGAGAGAGAGAGGACTAATAAGAAGTCGTTCCTAACAAAATTCTTTAATATGCCAATACTTTCGAAGACAATATGAAAACAATAACAATAATACCGGTAATAATAATAAATAATACAACTATATAAACATATATAGTTTATAGGCCGGTTTCTCCTAAATTACAGGCTCGCTTTCGCTCGCCAGGAAAAAAAATAACACCTAAATGACACGAATGACAAAGAAAAGGGGCGAAAGGTCCAAAAATAGCCAAACTAATGGGCCGAACGTCTTCAAATCTGAAAACTAATGGGGCTAAACATGAGGGAGAAAGGTGTCCAGAAAAACGACCCATCTCCCCTTAAATAGGGTGTTTCAGACAATCACTTTGTTTCTACTGATTTCGTTCATGCAAGTTTTAAAAAAAACTTGGGGGGGGGGGGGACTCCTTTCTCCCTCGTGTTTAGCCACATAAGATTAAAAAAACACGTAAGCCAGATAGATAGATAGATAGCACTTAAGGTGAATGGTTGGTTTCTCTGGACCCCCTTCTCCCTCGTGTTTAGCCATATTAGTTAAAAAAAAAACTAGTACGCTAGTTAAATATAGATAAGATATATAGGCTAGATAGATAGATAGATGGGTGGGTGGGTGGATACAGATTATTAGATAGAAAGATAGATAGCCTAGATAGATAGAAGTCAGATAGCCTAGATATAGATAGAACAAAGTCATTAGCCATCCCCCCCCCCCTTATAACACAGAACAAAGACATAGCCAACACCCTTAATAACAAAACACAGGATGGTGGGAAGCCCTTTTAATTTAGGAGAAAGACTTAACCCTATCTCAACAGAGGGTGGTCTTGTTGTACACTGCTGAATATATATCGTGGGTTTAAGGGGAGACTGGCCGTTTGTTTGGTCTATTAATTTATTTATTCATATTTTTGTTTAGTTTCCTCCCTAGACCTCCATCAAGCTTAGAAAAACACCCCCTTCAAGATAAATTTGTAATTTTTTCGGTAACTAGGGAAGCGAAAGTTTCTTCCTTAGAGGGCAAAGCAAAAGGAAATTAATCGAGAAGCGTAAAAAACAATGTAACAAAATAAATTAATACAAATAATAGTACCGGTAACCATTTAATTAGGCTATTCCCCTAAATAGAACAAATTTATTAACCCCCCCCCCCTTATATAGAACACATTATTTAAAGCCCCCTATATAGAATACATTAATTAACCCTCCCATATAGAACAAAGTTATTACTCTCTCCACCCACGCCCATAATAACAAAACAAAGCCTGGCGGGAAACTGTTAATATTCGGGAAGTGAGTTAATGACCTTTGTTGTATGTAGGCTATGTAGATTACTAGATGATACACCAGAATGGGGCTTAGTTTGACCCCTAAACACCCGCAAAGTTATAGAAAAATCGAGACCCCTAACCTCTGTGATTAAAAAAGGGCTAGAGCAAATAGGCTGCAATCTCAACACCTATTCCCTTGTTGACTCTTCCCTAATGATGAAAATAATAGCTCGGTTACCGGTATTCTAGTTGCTTATGAGTTACAGAGGTTAGACAAAGTGGAAAGGAAGGCCTTCCGTATCATTAACTCCCGTCCCCTCACCAACTCTCTGCAATCTCTCTCTCTCCGCCGCAATGTTGCATCTCTCACTATTATATCGCTACCGGTACTATAATAATCAGTGTTCCTCAGAGCTCTCCCAGTGTATACCACCTCCTCTACGTAGGGCACATCGTACCCGTCTTGCAACACAATCCCACCCCTACTCTGTGCAACTCTCTAACCCAAGAGTGAAACGTTACTCTCAGACTTTCTTCTATTCAACAGCTGAGCTCTGAAACTCTCCCAAAATAAGTCTTTCCCTCGCCAAATGACTTAAATTGCTTCAAACTCCGTGTGTCCAGGCATTTTGGCTCGAACGTCCCTTGATTTTGGCCCTGTCACTCTTTCAACTCTGGGGGAGGCACTCACTACAGGCAGTTCTGCCTTTTGCCTCCCTCACTCGCATAGGAAAAAAAAGGGGGGGGGGTCACGATTTCTGACCTATCTATAATGAATAGACTTTGGTAAGGCATTAGGGTACTGGTAATCTTCTACAAGCCTAGCGCTCGCCTCGCACCCCACCTTTTTCTATTGAGAATAGGCTACGCAATGTCAGGTGCCTATGCGCTATGTCAGTTTTTTTTTCTCACTCATACATTATTATTTTTTAGAAATTTAACACGTTTACACGTTACAACATGTTTTCGAGTTGCAAAATAGGTGTAAGTGACCAAGAGTTGACATGGGTCTTCTCGTTCATCAGACATCCATTTCCATACAAATTATATCTATAAAATAAATGAGTGTTGTCTATAATCATGCGCTGTGCACATTTATGTACCTGTATCCAATACCCATATCGTTTGGTAGTCATATATAATTATGTCCATATAAGGCAAAAGTTTGAATTGTCGTAAATCAACCCACCCATCTCTTCCCGGCGATAATAGCCCCATTAAAGTTATTAATCTACGTTGGCTACGGTTATCAATCTATCTATCTATCTATATACTCAGGCCCAATCCCCATTTTGGGGGTAGCCGACTCAAGACAGAGCAAGAACAGGGAAAACACAAAAACAACATAAAACAAAAAATAAACAGATAAAAAACACAAACTCTCACACATCCAGGTCACCCAGGAGAAGACCCAGAGACCAGGGTTACCAAGGTCGCTCCAGCACTCCCCCGGCCCCTGACCACCCGGAGAGGTTCCGATCTCGGCAGGCAGACATGCAGCGGAGCCAAAGCCACAAGCCCTCCCACCACACTTCCAGGCACACCCTTCATATTAATCGTCTCCCCGGGCCAGGCGCCTGATGGACTAGTATCTAGTCCAACTTGCGCCCGACCCCTTACTCCAAATGACCACGTGTTCACTCAACTATTCACAAGCATTCTCCATTCACTCCTGTCCACCACCACTTCCCCTGCCTGATCTATAGTCATTTCTCTATCATCCAAAGCCTTTCTTACAGTCTCTCCATCTCAATGGGGGTCTTCCTGCCCTTCTATCTCCCCTTGTACCTTGACGGTTATCAATGACTTACATTAATAGTATGGAACTGCATTCAATGGTTGGAATGTATGGTAGGCATAGAAATATCAACATACCGCATATTCTTTCAGTTTGGAAGGCTATCCAGTGGTAGATAAAGCTAGTGTCGACATTTAAAGGGCCCGAAGGCGGAAAAAACAGCGCCAATCTGCTGAAGCAGCCACTTGTGTCATTTTGTTGGTAGGGTCTATTAACTCTGTCTCTGACATCCATATACCCTTGTTAATTTGAACAAAACCGTCTAATAATTGCCAGAAAGTAGATACCGGTATCTTAAAAGAGTAAGGCTCCATAGTTCCCATTACGACCATGAAAGTGATTTAGTAGCTTAGTCAAAGCACTGCATAGTGCATACGGTACTTTCCTGTACCTCTCACACTTAACCAAGTCTTGAAAGCTGGAAAACATAAATTCAACCGTCCTTCAACTGAACACCACCACCACCAAAACCACAACCACCGCTTCATCAATATCACTACCACCAACATCAACAACGCCACCACTACCGCCATAACAACAACAACAACCGCACGAGCATCAACAATAACCACCAACATCACTAGCCTACCAAATTAGCTCCCAGGCCATATTTGCCAAGATAAAGCAAGTGGGATTC